>CM076575.1:952334200-952606785 GCA_034641835.2 Pinus albicaulis | reverse complement strand
CTCAAGACCATCTTCAAATTGGTATCATTTGGATTTCTGGGATTTAGCTTCAAGGAAAGACATAAATTTGTACTTAGAAGTTAGCACTCTATTCTTCGAAGGTCATTACCTCATTCAGTCTCTTAGGGCATGCTCAGTGTTGACTCTCAAAGGTCTCTCGGTTACTCCAATTAGTGGCTAGCTCTCTAGATCATCTTCCCCATTCACGTATTCCTAAATGTGCCATGTCATCTCTTGTCATTCAATTAGGTCCTCAACTGAGCTATTAAAGAGGACTTCTAGGATAAATTTGATAATATGGAGAAAAATCTAAAAGCTTTGCATTAGAGGTCCAGGCCCAAAAATATGAGATTGGAAATTTTGCATATATTGCAAAGGTTGAGCTGGCAATGGAGGTGTTGTAGACTGCTTAGAGTAGCCCTTAATATAGTCATTACCTGCAGCCATCCCTGCAGATACCTCCTCCATTGGTGATTCATTATCTGCTTATTAAGCATTGACTGCAATTCATTTCAGCAGTTTCTTAAGATAAATTTTGAGTAACTGAGTCATAAACATTTAAAATTGAGTAAATGTGGAAGCAAAAGTTTGATGTGAGTTCAAATCTACAGTGTGGGTGTGTCCTTCGTCGAATGTGCTCCTGTTTGAGGCAAGGTAGACTGGTTACTACTACTAGTGTTAGGTCCCTATATTACTAGTATAGTCCCTTATTGGATTAATATAGACATTTCACACTTTTAACTAATCAGTCATAGAGCCTTGGGTCCGGTCCCAACAAAAGTCAAGGAAATGCCTTGAGCCTTTCTGACTAATAGTCTAGGATGTTTCATGACTATGGGAAGGGGAATTTAGTTATTTTAAAATCCATTATGAATGATATTTACAATTAGATTTTTCACCTTCTTCTACCTACCCATCTTACCATACTAACATTTTTTCTTCTTTTGTAACAAGGTGCATTTAAGCTAGCAACCTTCACAACATTTATTCTTTCTGAAAGCAAGTAAACTATCTAATCTACACTTATTTCATCCATGAATCTAGATTAAACTGTTGGATTCACTTTATTTCTCTACCTAACTACTGAATTGTCATGATTAAATTGTATGACAACTCATTATTCTCTATCTACAACAATGGAAATTGAAATAATGATAAGTTAAGATTGAACTGTTTAACTCATCATGGACTAATGAAATTTATTGACACTCTGCCATAGTCAAAAAGTAAAAAGTAGTGGCATTTATTCTTGCTCACTTTCATGTTTATTCATTTTTTCTTTTGGGGTATCTTATTTTTTCTAAGTCCTTTGATTATTATTTTAGGACTTTTTACCCTCTTTTTATTTTTCTTTTTTTTTCTTTTTTTTTTTAACGAAATATGTGAATACAACTTGTAGAAGGAAAAGTATGTACAAATTTACAAAATTACCAATATTCAAGTCAAAATTATGACCCATATATTATAGGTTGCTAACACCTACAACACCATATCCCTTTCCCTAAATCCCTTTTCCCCTAAACCCTAAGTCCTAGGCATCTCAATTTCCTAGGAAGACCTATCAACCCTGTAATAAAATTCTAATACCCAATCCCTTAAACATTTTTATCCCCTATCACCTCCCTAAGTTCAATAACCCCTTTCCCCATCTCCCTAATTTTCCTATCCCCACTCCCATTTCCCCATCCCTAGGATTTACACCATGGAAGAGAAAAGCGACACCATGGGGAAGGAAAGACACATTATGGAGGAGGATATAAACATAGAAGAAGAGAGGAAAATACCCAAACCACCAAGAAGAAACCAAGAACAAGAGGTCTCAAGAAGACATTGGAGAAGGAGAAATTTGAGGCAGAAAACCTAACTTTTGAGGGACAAACTCAAGGAAACCCTAATTTTTCAAAGGGAGAAGGGAATTGGAACTACTTTTTGATATATCCATGATAGAATAACACACCTTATTTGGAATATTCAGAGAAATTTTGAGGAAATTTGGAGAAAATTTGAGAAATCTAAAAAAATCTTTGAAGACACATTTTCCAGAAATGTCCTATTTTGGACACCATTTTGCAGAGAATATTGTGGACAATAAGAGAAGAATATTAGGAAAATTGAGGACCTTTGTGTGAAAAACATGCCAAAGAACAAAAACCTCTCTCTATTTTGAAAAATGCTTCATGGTTAGAGAGATATTGATCCATGTCTGAGGCCTACTTTTGCAGAAAACTCAGAAATTTTGGCGCAGAGAAAATCTACCAAAAACGCAGCACCCTTGGCGCTGCGCTTTTTCTTGGAGCCTCCAATGGACAAATTTCCACCACCATCATGTTTAAAATTATGAATACATCAACCCTAGTAAGTTTCAGAAAATTTGGAGGAGAACTGGTCACTCAAAAGTGCAAAAAATCACCAAATTTTCATGTTTCTGCCTCCTTTTTGACCTTGGCACTGCGCTTTTACCAATATTGGGAGAAGTGATTTTGGACAAGGCATATGCGCACCATTTTAAAAATTGGATACATATTTGGAAACTAGACTCAGATATGTTTCCAATTAGCTATCATCAAGTTGATTTGGACACTGGGAAGGCCTCCAAAAGTTGCTTGCAAAAGAGGTTATTTTTCATATCATGGTGCTGCGCTTTTGCCAGGAAAATTGTATTTTCATCATTTTCAACAAAATTTTGACTTTTTGACTTTCTATCTTGGGAAATGAGAAATTAGTGATGTAAAAGGTCAAGATAAATTTAAATGTCATGTTTTTATTTTTATCTAGGGTAGATACATCATATAAGTCCTATAAAGGTCAAATGAATCAGTTTCCTCTCTTTTAGAGGCAAATTGTTGGGTCTTCCTAGTCTTCAGATTATTGTTTAAGAGTAGGTGAAACTGATCTCTATCTCATTGATTCGACTCCCTGAGGATAGGGAGAGTGGTTTTTAGGTCTATATCATGTATCTTCTCAGTCATTTGTAGAGGTTGGACTCACTTGGAGCTCTGGAATCTCAAGGACACAATTTTGTATCAGTCTAGCCTAGACATTAATGATAAATCTGCAACTATTTCTTTGGGATCCATGTGGTATGATTTGTTTGACATAGTTTCTTCTTTTTGATCATTTGTATGAATCAATTGTAAGCTCATAAACCATTTCCATGTCTATTATATGCTTAATTTCAAGTTGAAAGGAAGAATTCATGTTAGGGAGAATTCATCTTATATTCTCTTCCTAACTCCTCACCAGTCTATTCACCTCGCCATAATCATCCTTTAAATGTGAAAAATTATACCTACCTTTCCCTTAGAACACCCTAAAAATTATGACCTAATTTCCTTTCCCTAGTCGTTTGACTCCTTCTGATCTAGCAAAACCCTACACAATCAAAATAAAAAACCATGACCTAATATACCTAGCCTAATATCTTCTTTCCTTAGTCATTTTGGTTATGATTCATACGGAGAGAGCCCTCTCCTGGCC
The DNA here is from genome assembly GCA_034641835.2 of Pinus albicaulis. NCBI lineage: Eukaryota > Viridiplantae > Streptophyta > Pinopsida > Pinales > Pinaceae > Pinus > Pinus albicaulis. Next base: position 952,603,308 of record CM076575.1, on the reverse strand, counting down.
TAGTAGGGATAGCTACTTGGCTAAGTGTGATTTGAGGTTACCTCGGAATTGCCTTTCTCAGCCTGAGGTTCAATCCGAGTGATAACATTTTGGCAACCATACTGGGGAAGAGAAAGATCATATATTCCCTGGGAAAGAATGACAAAGTTTAGATTTGATTGTTGATGGTGGACACCAATCAGATGCATATGAAGGCTAAACTCTTCACCTGGCGACTCCAACTTGATGTAAAGACTCCACTGGAAGATTGACCTTTCCAGCAGGAATATGGAAGGATCTTACACAAAGGCCAAGTATTAAAAGTGGAATTGTATTCAAGATCTAATCTAATTTCTTATAAATTACTTCTTTTCTTTTCCTAAAACTATCTTGAAAGTTTTCCAGAGTTTGTTGTATGATAAAGATGATCAAAATATTGATTCTACCTATTCTAAAAGTGTAAATACAGATTTTTCCTTTGATCTTGGTCCACATCCTTTTTCTGAATCTTATGATGACCATATTCAAATTGATGAGCCTAAAGAGATCAAGACTGATCCTACAACTTTTGTAGATACTCCTACACCTTTTAAATTCTAGATCGATACAAACCACTCATTTTACCTCCTATACTCCATGCTTTCCTTGAAAATCATTACCTATATCTATCGAGGTTTGATGGTGAACATGTTAACATCACTACTGAGAGACATATGCAAAATTTTGAGACTTTCCTCAATCTTTTTGAATTTGACAAAGAGGATGTCACTATTAGGCTATTTGCTCTTTCTTTCCAAGGCAGAGTCAAGAGTTGGTTCAAAAACTTATCTGCCGCAAGCATCTCATATTTCCCATAGTTCGCCAAAGTTTTCCTCGACAGGTGGGTGGTCAAACAAAACCCTTTCCTTATTCCAGAAGAGTATGAACAGCTGAAAAGACAACTAGGGGAGACAGTACAACAATTTTCTTCCAGATTCAATCAAGTCTATTATTCGATACCTGGTGATATAAGACCTCCTCCTAGCTCAGCTCTCTTACATTACCTTGATGCCTTTGATCCAGAAATGGAGTTTCAGTTGAGAGAAAGGAACCTTGAAACACTTGAAGAGATGTTGAATAGTGCGGTAGATGTAGAGGCTAATTTGTTGATTAGAAGAGAAAAGTTGAAGGAAGAAGAGAAGAATAACATTGCAAAGCACCTGACATCTTCAGAGGTAAAGCTCGAAATTTTGGTAAGTAAAATAGAGGAAATGATGCAAAATATCACCATGAGAGATGTATTTTCCATTCAAGATCATCATGACCCACTTATCCCAGAAAAAGAAGGGATTTTAAGCCCTAAAAATTTTCCTGTTAATCCCAACTACCATAGATCAGAAAATGGATTTGTAGATCAATTCGAGGAGAAACAATCTGATAATATAATGTGTATGATTGGTGAAATTACTTATATTGATGATTTTCCAAAGTTTGATCAGTATGAAGATGATTATGCTCTCCAAACAGAAGCTAATATTGCATAGCAATCAACAGTTGGTTTGTTGGAGGAAGTTCAGTTTCGGCAGCTTGAACACAGTGATCAGCCAATGCATATCAGCTATGAAAAAGATGAGGAAAATGCTGAAAATTTTGAAATAAGTGAAGGATCTTTGCCTTTATGTTTTTCTTCATTTCAATTTATGAAATAAAATTTTTTCTAAGATTATAAATCACCAGTATTTCAGCATTGATGTTGAGGTTGAGGTAGATAATGAACTCCTTGAGCAAGTTGTTAATGAGAAACCTTCTCCTGAAATGGTTGAGGAAATCATTTGCAACATAGAATCCTCCTTACCTCAATACACATATCCACCAAATGCCATTGAATTTCAGGTTGCAGATGAAGGCTTGGAAGTTGAAACATATGATCAAATGATGAAAGATGATTTTGTACCACTATGTTTTGAATCATTCCAATTTTTAAAGCAAAATTTTCATAATATCTCTAAAGAAAAGGATAAGAAAATTGTAGAAAGTCATGGAGTCTCATTAGAACCAATGGAAAATAGGTTGCTACAATCATTTCAAGTTTTTCATGACCCAATAGCTGATGTGTTAGATGATATCTGCAGTAAAAGTCCTTCTCCATTAGCTAACTGTGAACCTGAAAAGAGTATTGATATAAACTTGATCCAATAGCCGACTTAATTGTCTTGTTCAGTAGGTGTTTCATTACAAATATCATACCAATATTTGCAGTCATATCAAGAGAGTAATGAAGAAGATTTTTGTTTTTTTTTTTTTTATCATCAGGAAAAACTAGTCATTCACGAGTTTCAGGATATTTTTGTCAACTTGCTGTTGTCATCAAAGAAAGAAAGCATAGATGTTAGGAAAATTTTGAAACCAAGGTACGAAGACTACCCAGAGAAAAGCAGTAATGTATTAAATGGATTGGAAATAAATATGTATTCATATGAAGATCCTTTCGCAACATTCTTGAGGTCAATCGGTGGGCTCATGCTTTGCAATTTCATCAAAATTCAATCTATTGACAAGTTTTCATGGGAGTTGCCTTTTAGTAGTTCTTTTTTCTTGCTCGTAAGCAAGCACTTGTGGAAAATTAAAACAGAAGCTATAATGCTTACATGGTTGCATTGGTTGTTCCATTTCACTTGATTAGGTGATGAATGGATCAATTAGAGTAGGTTCTGTTGAATAAGCTCAATTATGAGCATATTTTTCAGTCTGTCAGTTTTGTTTTAGTCTGAGTCAGTTCAATTTATTGAGTCAAGTTTCTTTCAATATTTAGTTTGGATTTTATCTTTTGACTCCATGCTAACAAATAGGCACTTGGTCTACGGTGTTCTTAGCACCTCCAAGGAGATACCATCCCCAGCTAGAGCCAATGTTAGTGTCAATATTTGCATACTTCCACCAGGGATCAAAACACATTTTTCATGTGCATCTTAGGTGTCCCACTTTAATTAATTTTCAATCATTCCATTAGTTCATGATATAAAATTGTTCCACTAGTGGTTTTCCTTGTCAAGTGTCCCATTTTCCTTCACAAGTATATGCCTGTTGACCCTTTTCCATGTCTTCATCATGCTAAAAAAAATTCTTCTCCGACACTTGGTTCCGATGCTTTTGACCAAATGTCGGAAATTTCCCCAAAAATTATCAATCCTGCTCGAAATCGTCACTATACCGACGTTTATAGAAAAGTGTCGCAATTGCGACGTTTGGAGGAAGATGTCGCAATTGCGACACTATGCCCCAAAGCGTCGCTATTGCGACGGATGCCTCCAAACGTCACAAGTGTGACACAATGTCTAAGTGTTGCAATTGCGACATTTGGAGGCATCCGTCACAATAGCGACGCTTTTCCCGCCGTCAGTATAACGACACTTATATGCGCGCTACATAAAAATATGAAACTTATATCCGTCACAATAGCTACATTAACGTCTGATATCATGCGCGCATTCGCCCTCCACTCTTGCAGAACAACATTCGCCCTCAACTCTTGGAGAACAGAATTTTCCCTCAACATTCGCCCTCAGCTCTTGTAGAACAACATTCGCCCTCAGCATTTGCCCTCAGCTCTTGCAGAACAGCATTCACCCTCAGCATTCGCCCTGAGCTCTTGCAGAATAGCATTCGCCCTCAGCATTCGCCCTGAGCTCTTGTAGAACAGCATTCGCCCTGCATTCGCCCTTAGCGTTCGCCCTCAGCTCTTGCAGAACAGCATTCGCCCTCAGCTCTTGCAAAATGGTAAGTTCTTACTGCAGACCCTTCCTCCTATAGTAGGGTTGACTCTATTTGGGTTTTTTTGGTCAATTCCATTGGATTGTGTTAGGCTGTAGGGTTCTCTCTAGATGTCAAGAATCAAGATTCAATATCCTCTATTATCTTCATCACCCAATACAAGATTTACATTTTTCCCAAAGAAACGCTTATTAATTTGGTAGCCATTATTTCTCCCTGCTTTAAAAACCCTACATTTAAATGAAAACAAGCATTGCATTTCAACTACAAAAATCTATTAGTGTTCGCCCTTAGCATTCGCCCTCAACTCTTGCAGAACAGCCTTTGCCCTCAGCTCTTGTAGAACAGCCTTTGCCCTCAGCTCTTGCAGAACAGAATTCTCCCTCAGCTCTTGCAGAACAGCATTCGCCACGGCTCTTGCGGAGACGGCATTCGCCACCCTCTGCGTCGCCACCGAGCTCTTGCGGAGACAACATTCGCCCTCGGTGTTCACCCTCGGCTCTTTACTTCGAACGAATTCACCGTCAGCTCTTGCAAAATGGTAAGTTCTTAGGCCTTCCTCCTATAGTAGGGTTGACTCTATTTAGGGTTTTTTTGGTCAATTCCATTGGATTGTGTTAGGCTGTAGGGTTCTCTCTAGATGTCAAGAATCAAGATTCAATACCCTCTATTATCTTCATCACCCGATACAAGATTTAAATTTTTCCCAAAGAAACGCTTATTAATTTGGCAGCCATTATTTCTCCCTGCTTTAAAAACCCTACATTTAAATGAAAACAAGCATTGCATTTCAACCACAAAAATCTATTAGTGTTCAAATGTACATGTGTACATCACTTGTGTAGGGTATTCCTTTTCCACTTTCACATTATCCAAGAATGTGTGCAGTATAGTTCATATTTTTTGTGATTTAGATTATCTTGAAAAAGGAAAGGTAAATTATTTCCCATGGAAAAAGAAGGTTTTCCTTTTTACTACTGGAAATGGTACAACAAAGTTCCATTTCTACCCGAAACTCCTATGAAACAGGAACCAAATAAAGGCCATGTCCTCAATGGACATCATTTTTCTTTGAAAATGGCCATTGCACCGTGTTGTTTCTTATATTACATCACGATAGTTTCTTAGGTCATTTCTTGTTTCTTGAGATGAAAAACAACCAAAGAAATCGTGAATATCCTTTCAAGAAATAAATGACCATTTCTCAATCATATCTCAACTATTTTTTATTTTATTCAGTGGTTTCTTACTTTGAGAGAAATTTGACACTTTTATAAGGAATATAACATAAAAACACAAAATGGGAAGGAATTGATGAGGTAGATGACCTTTAGTTGTTGTCAATTAAGAATTGATAATACACGATGCATGTTCTGTACTAAAAACTAGATTCCTTCATGGAGTTAGGACACAAAGTATTGAATCAAAGTTGTAGTTTCTAACTTCTTGTATTGGTTCATCAATCTTGAAATTCAGACATTGCATGTCTTCATTGCTTCATGTTTGAATAATTTGCATCATATCATACAATAGGAAATTAGGAATTATGATTATTATTACTTTATGGATCTGTTAAGTTACTTTTAAGTTTGCATGGTTTAGTGTGAAATTATTCTAGTGTGCCCCTAAGCCCAGGTGAAGGAATGCCAAGGACTGAGAACCATAGTTTTTAAATGGTATTGTTTCTTATACCCAAAAACCCCTCAACATCACTTCTTATTAGTTCTTAACAATAGTGTTGTAAAAAATTTGAGAATTGATATAACAAAATCTTGCACTTCTCAAGATAAAGTCCTAAAGCTAAAGTGTGATACCATGTGTAATTCAATAGCCCCATTGTCACCTCACCAACCTCTTTTCACTTCGGGCTAGCTATCCTCCAACTCAAGGGGGGTTCTCCCTAGTAGATGTTAGGGATCTAATGGCCCAACCAAACCAATTCAAGAGCCCCCTAACTCTCTATGTTTACTACTATCAATCAAAATATTTAACAATAGGGTCAGACATGCATCCTGAAGATAAAATTGCCAAGGTATTTTTGGGTAATTTCAAAGGGAAAGTCCCCAAACACATATAATCAAGGAATTATAACGTGATTTCAAACATTAAATATCAACAAAATCGTTTAAAGGATATTGAAAGGAAAAAGGTGATGGAATATAGAAAGTGCCTTACTTAAATGCTCTAAGGATTTTTCAATAGTTGCTCCAAAAGCTTCAATTCAAGGCCCTTCAAGATCGTCTCCAACAATGCTATACCATCAGCTTCAACAATGTTGCTCCAAAAATGTCCTCAAGGTCTTCACAACAAGTTTACTAGAAGTTGCTCCAACAATATATTCAATAAGGTCTTCATTGTCGACTCGTCTCTTGTTTGGGTGCCTTAATGTGCAATGACATGTTTCCAGGACTGAATTCAATGCAAGGCATATTTGAAACTCTAACTCTGTCTTCTGGTGTCTTATTAGAAATTATTTCAGTTTTCATTTTGTGTTTTCAAGTTAGATATTGTTTTCAATTTTTTACATTTATAATTTTATTGCAATGTGGCAGACTGATCAGAGCAGTGCAGGAACAACCCCGAGACGGGATGATCGCGGAAAGAGGCTAGCGGAAGAACATGTAAAGTGCCAACATTGCTCTATCTTCAGGTATTTTAGTTATTTACATAATTGAAATAATATTAATTTTTTTCAAATATGCAGACACCTAGCCATGGTACGCCTGATGATTCCCTCTTTGAGGAAGAGCTTTCTTCATCCCTATCTCCAATGTTCTTGTTGCGAAAAAAGGCACGAAATGCAAGGTCGGAATTTAATACTTTGATAGACGCGCCTCAAAAACCTGAAACAGAAGAGAAGATAAAACAACTTATGAGCCATCTAGAAAGATATTAGGTAATAATAAAAAGTCAAAAGGATATTTTTTTGTTCTGCATGAGATGAATTGTGATAGTTTGATTTTTAATTTTTACATTGACTAAACTAACAAAAAGTTCTTTTGTATGTAGCATTTTCTGGCACTTGCTGAACCCGGTGTTGGTGGTAGTGGGACACAAGGGCAAGAGATTGCCTAGCAACCCTCTCGTACACCTTCTACTCCTTTAGGTGCCAGCCAAGAAACACACACTGCCCAAGCAAACACCCAACCAACTGTTGAACGTGTTGGCAATGATAAGGCTGATATGGCCAACTACATTATTGCATTTCCTGGAGCTACACGTGTCAGCTCCACAGGGACCATTAATGGCTCGTTGTTGGTGAACGATGAAGTTGTCCCTATAAAGCACGTACAACTCCCAGGTAAATTTTAATATTTTAACTATTTCATGTACTTTATCTAAAACATATTTATCATGATTTTTATTTTTAAATTAATGATATATATATATATTTTTTTGTCTGTGTAGGAAACAATGAGTTCTACAGGTTTTTGGATAGCCATGCGTTGGTAGTTTTTGGCCCAACCATACAAACAGGGTGGAATTCCCAGAATTCCAACCTGAAAAAAGAACTTCTAGATTATCTAGAAGCCCTTTTTGGGGTCGGCACATTTGACAGAACAACGGTGGCTCGCGTAGCTGGAAAATATTTGAAATATACCAGGGACACCTATAGGACACAATTGAAATTTAACCCTAGATACGAGCGTCCTCTCACAGTTCCAGAGAGTGAGTGGAGAGCACTCATCCATGACGGAAAAGAGAAAAGGGCAAAGAAAGAAGGAAAAATGCCAACTGGACCCACAAGGTAAATTACAACTTTAATTCAATAGCTTTAATTTTCTCTATGTCTAAAATAAAAGTGTGCTACGTCATATATGACTTCAATATTTTGATGCTAGGTTGCCTAACACCTCAAAGGAAACCAAAGCTAGGATTGAAAAAAAGGGCCATCACAAGCTAGGCCAGGGCGGCTACTTGAAATTAGCTGCAAGAATTGTAATTAAGTAGCTAAACATCTTATAAATAATTGTGTCGCCTTCCAATGTTTTTGTAATCCTATCAAATATGATTAAAAATACACAATCATATGTAATGTATGGTGATGAATTCGGAACAGAAAATACAGAGGAAGATAAAAATATCACTTTCCATTTCGGCTATCAAGCCGTAGTTGAACATCGCAGAGGCTTGGGGCAGGTCCCAAGATCCAGAATGCCTGATAAGGTAAAACATTAACCTTTCAATATGTTTGTTTTCTTCCATAAATTTTATGTCTAACAACTTTGTTTAAATAAGGGGAGCAACACTACCGACGAGGAAAATAACCCAGTTTTAGAGCCAGATGTAGATGATCCTCACATGCAACCTGATCATTGTAGTGGGGACCAGGCCGACAATGCTACTATCAGTGAGGGCCGTGACGGTAATTAATTTCCACTTATAATTTTTTCTAATTATACCTTGATGGTTGTCCTTATAACGTTTTTGTTTAAATGACAGAGAATGTTTCCCTTGAGGATCTTACCACCAGAGAGGAAGACAGGGCAACAGTCCCAACGGCGACAACTGGTGCACCAGGTAAATAATCTCATTGCAATTTTTTTATTAATATTACCGAACTAGTTCAATGATATTTAAAAGCTGACAATTAAAATTTAATATTATCTGTTTTTGTAGGCGATGCCCCGTCACTGGATGAGACCAGACATCGTGACTACGCAACTAGGTCAGCGGCGACAACTGGTGCACCAGGTAAATAATCTCATTGCAATTTTTTTTATTAATATTACCGAACTAGTTCAATGATATTTAAAAACTGACAATTAAAATTTAATATTATCTATTTTTGTAGGCGATGCCCCATCACTGGATGAGACCAGACATCGTGACTACATAACTAGGTCAGCGGCGACAACTGGTGCACCAGGTAAATAATCTCATTGCAATTTTTTATTATTAAAATTACCGAACTAGTTCAATGATATTTAAAAACTGACAATTAAAATTTAATATTATCTGTTTTTGTAGGCGATGCCCCATCACTGGATGAGACTAGACATTGTGACTACGCAACTAGGTCAGCGGCGACAACTGGTGCACCAAGTAAATAATCTCATTGCAATTTTTTTTATTAATATTACCGAACTAGTTCAATGATATTTAAAAACTAGCAATTAAAATTTAATATTATCTGTTTTTGTAGGCGATGCCCCGTCACTGGATGAGACCAGACATCGTGACTATGCAACTAGGTCAGCAGTGCGGGTCGAAAGGCACGAAACAAGAGCAGAGCACGATGATATTGATGATGTAATTAGGAGATTTAGAAATAGGAAGAAGAAAAAGAAAATTTGATAATGTAAAATATTGTATTATTATAAGATAAATGTTACCATACTTGGAACATTTTTTGCATTATATAAAAAACTCATTTATCATACTATTTTTATGTCAAGCATTAATTGCAATGTTTCCTTGCGTAATTTTTGTTGAATTGTTTTTTTATTAGTTATTGAATATTTTTTTTTATGCTCATGAAAGTAAAAAATGAAATATAGATTGGGTATTGGGGAATTGAGAGTGATGTGAGGGGGGGGGCATAAGAGCTTCCACCTTCACGTGGTTGGCCCTGTTTAGTAGAGAATAATTTATTGGAGCGATTTAATCTTGGAGCAAACCTCCCTCGATCCAGCGTAGCAACAAAAAAGTCATTGTTGACTTAGTTGCTACTCTTTCAGATCGTGGGAGGCTTGTTCCAAGTTCATGCGACTCCAATAAATTGTTCTTGAAACGAAGAGGAGATTATTTAGGTATGTTTTGACATTTTCAACATATGTTCTAACATTATCATAAGAATGCATCTTAGATTAAAAAATACTACATCAATTACTTGTATTTATTGTATAGATAAAGATGGATTTTGATTGACTTGGCAGTGCAGGTACAAATCCTCTTGCATCATGAGCAATACAACTTGTCAACTAGGGTCATGTCCAGGATATTTTTTCTTGTGTGCTTGACCAGGTTCGTAATGTCACATTTTGTAAGTTCCTTTACAGTTCATAATTCAATATTAAGCTTGTTCATGATTATTATCTAGGTTTTTTGTATGTGTTTTTTCATGTATTTGATTGTAAGCAACTCTGCATGTTTCCTGTTGTTCACTATGATTTCTCCCATTACCACTCCCAGGATGAATCCGAATTTATTGTTACATAGGTTACTTTATTTTTACTATGATTTCTCCATTTACAATTTCATAGGTTACATCATGTAAAGTTGTCAATCTTAGGTTGGTGATGAGCTTTAGTTCTCTAGATTTGGGGCTTTTCTGATATTTTCTCCCTCATGTCATTCCTGCATCACCTCGTTGTTTGAGCATGCCAATTTTCTACCACTTGTACCAATTGGCACATGTCAATCTCTAAGTGGTGCCACATTTCACCTATTTTCGGTGAGAGTTTAGGGTTTCTCTAACATAGCTTCAGAAATCCGATTCAGTGCCTGCTTGAATATCGTCACATAATACTCATGGTTTGGATTGATGAGCATGTTATAAATGGTTGGTTGATTCATAAGAACCACCCATATAGTCATCTTGAGATATTTCAGAAGTTTTCTTGGGTTTCCTTTTTCACCGTTTCTAGTGGGTGGGATGGTGTGGGGTGATCCATCAATATTGGTGCTCTTGTAGTAGGGAATTTTTTTTTGGGGATATAAAGGAGCATTTGATGTAGATATCCCATTGGATGCATTCATAGATGGGCACGAGAGGTCAAGAATTTAAATTAAAAATATGCAACCTCTAGCATGGCAACCTGAAGGCCGCGAGAGACATTGGTTAAAGATTCTTTTGTGCTGGCTTTAATATAGTCGTGATTTCTTTCTATTATCTTAATGCAAATATATAGTCCGGTCTCATTAAAATGAGGATTGTGGTTGTATTTCTCTTTGGTTGTTTCTCTCTTAATGCTCAAGAAGTTGCCAAAAGTTGCGATAGTTGTTTAGTTTGCCTGTTACAACTTAAAAGTGGTTTTTAGCAATGGGAGTCATGTTTTTTAAGGTTCATACTAATATGAAGATCTTGTAATTCTATATTCGGGATAAGAGAAGATGGCCTTTGCTTTGGGCAGAATGACAACAATTGCCACATCTACCTCATTGGGTAACAATGGAAAGGGGAAGAATTTGGGTGCAATGTTTGATAATTATGGCAGACAATTGTCTTCCCTTTCAGTTTTTTCACCCATTTCCTTTAATCGCTCAAGCAGAAGAGGGACTCTGAGATTACGCGACAGAGAGAAGGTAGTTAATACAAGATCTATGGAAAAGGATTTGTACTTCAACAAGGATGGCTCAGTGACAAAAAAATTGCAGGTCAGAGAAAAAATTATGTTTAAAGGAAGGTCACTTGCACGTGAAACTTCACTACGGTGGATCTTTCCTTGTCCACTTATATTCGATTTTAATGTGTTATTTTAATTTTTCATGGAGGGTTGTTTTGGCATATGGTCTGGCATTCAATTGCACACTTACTGAAAGCATTGTCAATTTTTCTTGCAGGCGGTGTGAACAAACTTGCTGATCTTGTTGGAGTCACCCTTGGGGCGAAGGGAAAAATGTTGTCTTGGAGAGCAAGCATGGTTCTCCGAAAATAGTTAATGATGGTGTGACGGTAGCTAAGGAGGTAATTTGTAGATGTGTGCTCTGGTTTTATTTTTAACGTTGTATTAGTTCCCCCTCTTAAATGTCTTAGATTTGGTAGGCATAATTTGAAAACTCAAAGGTGAAAGGAAACATATTTGTTACCCAGTGGTCTACTTGGCCTATGCACTAGCCACATTAGAGTAATGCATAAAGCTTTTCACAACAATAAAAGGAAAGGGTTATGGCTGAGTCAAATTTTATTGTTATTGACAGTGTAATGAAATGCATCTCAATGCTATGGTTTTGGCCTTTTTATTGGTTGAATTAGAGGACCCAGTTGAAAATATTGGGGCCAAGTTGGTAAGGCAAGCTACGACAAAGACAAATGATTTAGCTAGGGATGGAACCACAACATCTGTTGTTCTTGCACATGTTGGAATATTGAAAAATTCCAGAACAATGAATGGAGAATAAATCTCCCTTCCTCTAACACAGAGAAAATAAAAATTTCTTTGACAGGAGATAGAGTTTCAATACTTTGAAAAAAAACTTCTATTCCCTTCAATAACTCAAAAAAAAAACTATTACACTACTTCCTCACTGAGAGGGATTACAAAATTATGACTGCTACAAAACGCAGTGCATAAAACCAACTCATTGTCTGTTCAAAACAAACATACTCTGTCTCTAAGACACTCTGCTGTGTTTTTCCCTTTCGCACTGCTGTGCATACACACTTAAAAAGTTACACTTAGTTTTTCACTTTTTACACACTGCTATGTAATAAAAAATTTACGTACTGTCTATAAAAAAAACTACCAAGCTTTTTCGACCTTTTTATTTTTATATGCCGGAACATATAAAACATATTATAATAAACCCTCTTTAAAATAAAATAAAATTAAAACTAAATTCTATGGCCCACCTTTCATTTCGCATATGATATATATATATATATAACATATGTTTAAAACATATGTATATATTAAAGCATACATAAAATTAAACTATCGAAACATTAAAGAACCCTTTCCGTCGGACTTCAAAAGTCTGAATAGATTGAATTTCAAACCAAATTCGCGTTCCAAAATGGGATGCTGACGTTTGCCTAATTTGTAACGTGAATTCTCAATCCAATGTGCCTTATAAAAATTTCGGGTCCAGTTTTCAGGTTTTCAGATTCCCTTCAATTTCATGCGATCCAATATTAATGCTCCACGTGTCCTCCTTTTGAATTTACAAAACTGGGGGGTAAATTTCTGTTTTTTTAATTTCTGGTTGGTGAATTGCGTTAATGTTGGTTGTTGTGTTTAAATACAATCCTGTACAGAAATATGGCTGCGGCCGTCTACAAAAAAAACTTGCAGGAATTTTAAATGCTGAATTAAATTTCTGGATGGCATGCAAGCAACCTCCAAAAAAAAATGTTGTTGCTACATTCGTCCTTCTGCTGCAGCAGTTGAAGTTAAAATTCAACAACACAGGGTTTAATAAGTGAGGGTGTAAAGGTAACTTTTTGTCGATAGTACTGGATTAAGATCATATATTCATTTTTGTAGGGTCTTATGGTGTTTGGTTTTTTAGTTTTGGGTTGGGCTTATTGAGTCTAAGATAGTTTTTGAGTGAAAAAATTGCTATCAGGTATTAAAAAAATTTGGTTCTTTTGTCAAAATTTATGAGCTTGTTAGGAAATACAAAACTGACTATGGTTGTATCTTAAATTTGTGAAAAATAATTTGAAATGAAACCTTTTTTTTTAGGTTGTTGCAGCAGGTGCAAACCCAGTTCAAATTACTAGGGGCATTGACAAGACAATAAAGGCCCTTGTTTCGGAACTCAAAATTTTGTCAAAGGAGGTAAACGCTTGCCTTTTGAGTAGGCTGGTTTTTTCCTTTTTTTCTTTGATGGATTTGATAAATGGATCGTTGAAGGTATTTTGATTTATGAATATTTTGAACTGTCTGATATTGTTGTAATTAATCAACATTGTAGTTACATTTTAGTATTATGTACATACACTTATTATAGAGTTGATCCTAGTATCATTTAATCCCCTTCATATACGAGGTAGCATGTTGAGAAGTTTCTTGTCAAACATTTGGTATTCAAAATGACACTTGATCCTATACAGCATCATGCACTTGACTTCAAAATTAATATGCAAAGTGTGTCAGACAATTCTTGCAAAATTTCAAATATTTATGTTGTTTAAACCATTATCTTTTTCATGTATTGGATGCTGAAAATGAGAAAAAGACTTTGGTATGAAACCAACTGGTGAATAATTTCCAGCAAAACAACCACTTCCAAGACATGATTTAGAACTAGAACATATGTACTTATGAAGCATAGAAAGATATCCTTGATGCATTGTCAATGTTTGGCTAGGGTTATTTTTGGAGAAAATAACTCCTTATTCCTAGAATAGTGATCTTCAATACAAGTAAATGCCAGAGAAGAGGGATCATCGTGTGACATAAACCTATTAACAAAAGTGAACAAGGAATGATTATTAATTATGGCATACTAAGTTGGCAGTGATTTTGACTACTTGTCTTTAACATGTAAAAATGTTAAATTCCAAACTTACATCATCATGGTTTGGCATCATGAGCTTGAATAATTGTCCACCATGCTCATAATTTCATTGTTGTCTTCATATCTATAAACAACATTTCAAATAATAATAATAAAGTTCTATAAGAAAAATCCAGACCTCCATGCTGCTGCTCCTTGTGAGACAAAGTCAAAATTGCATTACACAATTTGACACATAAGAATCTCCTATATCCCGGTGGTATGTATCCAAACTCTTATAATAGTGTCTTCAAGACTTATGTTGACATTGCCAATGAGATATTTAAGCAATGAAAGATGGAGCCTTCTTCATTGTTGTATATGTAACAGTCTTTTATTAATATAAAGATTGATGTTTTTGTCTTTCTGAAAACGAAATGTAAAAATAATTTATTGTGGTCAATTGAAAAGTTTTTTTTAAAGCTTTTCATTATGGAAGGGCGACATAGATATATGCCCTTCTAATTGAAATTCGGACCCGCCCTTCAAATTTGATCACTGTGTGGGACCTTAACAAACAATAAAACTATTCCGCCGCGCGTTATATAAAACATATAACAAAACCTTTGTCAAAACTTCAAATGAACCCTTTAGCCGTGGGTATTTCATCACGAATTGATCATTTTACCATGTACCTTCTTCTAGAGGAATATTCTTCCACTTGATTAGGTAATTCATAATGGTTATATGTCAAAGAGATACAGAATGTTTATCTATAACTTTTTGTGGTTCAAGAATCAACTTTCATTCTTCATCTAATTTTAGAAGTTCTATTTACATTGGCATATTTTTTCCCAAAACCTTTTTTAGGCAAGATACATGAAAAACCTTATGAATGCAAGAAGAAGGAAAATATAACTTCTATACCACTTGTGCAATCCTATGAATAATTATTTAGGGCCATAACGTTTTTGAGCTAATTCTTTATTCTTCTTTTTCTTGAATGAAGATTGCTTATAATGCTATAATCTAAAAAATACCCAATTACCCTCCTCAAATTATCTTTCACTTGAATGTTGTTCCCCTTGTTGTTTTATCATGTTTCATGTCATTTGAAGGTTTTCCATAATAATTTTCAAATTTTCTTTAGTATTTTCCATATGTGACTCTGTTTCCTATACTTTGGACTTATCTTGCAAAAGTATGAGATACTAGGAGTTGGATATCCATAAAGGGCCTTAAATGGGGAAATTTTAGTAGATGTGTGATAGGTAGTATCATATTACCATTCTTCCTTGATGAACCCAATTCATCCATTAAGATTTCTTTTCTAAAGAGTAACATTGTAGATAACCTTAAAAACATTTGCTAACTATTTTTGTTTGACCATTTGATTGTGTTTGATATGTAGAACTCATGGCAGCTAGTGTTTCTCCACTCATATTAAATAATTATTTCAAAAAGTTTCTTGTTACTATTACTTTAGGAAAACCATGAAGACTATGAATTTATTTCACGGACACTTCTGCCACTTGGCTTGTTGTTTATGTACTTTGAGCTCTACAAAACAAATCTACAAAATTTGTCTATATAAATGACCACAAAAATGTAATACTTACCTTTATATTTCAGTAACCCTGTAATAAAGTCTATTGATATATCTTCTAGTCTTTGAATATGTATGTGGAATGGTTGAAGTAACCCTAGAGATTTTACTATCTCTCCTTTATTTATTATGCAAACTTGACCTTCTCTTACAAAATTTTGAATATCTTTCTTCATTCCTTCCAAAAATATATTTTTTGATCCTTTGAGATGTTTTAGGGAACCCTGCGTCCTACCATCAGAGAGACATGGGACTCCCTTAATATTTTTTTATTCAAATATGCTTGCGTGCATAAAAATATTCTACATTTGCACCAAAGTATATCTCTCTTTCACTCCCAATGCTCCATAGAGTTCATCCCATCCTTTATAAATTTTAGTTTTTGTTTAGTACTATTGCCATTTTTCCATTATGGCAAGCTTCTTCTAGCCACCTAGGAATAGAAAATGTAATTGGATATAAATTTGAGGCCTCTTCTATTTTAGAAAGAGCATCCTGTACTAAATTTTCCCTACCCTTTTTTCAGATTATCTCAAAATTAAAACTTTGCATTTTTTCTCCTCATTTTTGTTAATCTTCTAATGTAAATCATAGCTTCAAAAAATACTTTATGCTATCATGGTATATCTTGAATTTAAAGTACCTCCCAATGATATACTATCCCCATTTTTTATTGCATGTAATATTGCTTCCATTTATTTTTCATACGTAGATTTAACCAAATATTTTCTTTGAATTCCTTGCTTTTAAAAGCCAATGATATCCCTTATTGTGTTAATGTTACGTAAATTCCTTGTCCTAGTGCCTCACACTCTACTATGAATGTTTTACCAAAAGTAGGTGCAACTGATGTTGGTGTAGAAGACATGGCATCCATTAAAAGAGAGAATGCCAAAGTAGCCTCTTCATTCCATATAAATGATATTTTCTTCAAGAGATATGTGAGTGGACTTGAAATGCATGCATAATTCTTAACAAATTATCAATAATATCATATAAGTCTAAAAAATCTTCTAATAACCTTGATTTTCTTAGGAATAGGTCATTTTGTAATAGCTTGCATCTTTTGAGGCTCCAAATTCACTCCTTCCTTTAAAACACTATGAACCAAATACTCGAATTCTTATTTCCCAAAAGCACATTTGGATATTTTTACATAAAAATGATTGTTCTCAATAATTTATATAACTTTTCCACATGTTTAGTGTGGTATTCCCATGACTTATTATAAATATGTGTATTATCAAAGAAAACAAACACAAATTTTATAAGATGGGATCAAACAAAATTGTTCTTAAGTCGAGCCCGCCGGACTTCAAACGGTGATAAACCATAATTCAAACCAAATTCGCGTTCCAAAATAGCCTGCTGACGTCGGCCAATTTTGTGACACGAAAACCAATTGAATTCCAATTTGTGATGTGAAAACCAATTGAATTTCGCCCTAATATTTTTCAGGTCCAAAGTTGGGCTGGTGTACGGAGGGAGAGTTGTGACGTGAATTTCTTATCAAATTCGCCCTAATATTTTTCGGGTCCAGATTTCCACTGCGTGAGCAGCCCAAACAAAGATCCGCTCCAATCAATTTCTGCCATGTGTCCTAAATCAAATGTTGCCCTGTTCCCCGATGCAGGTGAATTCAATGGCGTTTAAGGCGATGGGACATGGATTTGGCGATCTCATATCAATCGCATTAAGTTTTAACGTTGTTCAATTAAGTTCCAAGGTTTTCACATCTAATCGCATTAAGTTTTAACACTGTTCAAGATCAGACCTCCACTCCTATTAGCGATTCCGCATGCTCCAATATGATCCGGCCTTCAGCTCTCATTAATGATCAGAGATTAATTATGACGGGCGTCCTTTGATTGCATTGCAGTCGGGTCGATAAAATGGCATTTCGCTATGGTTTTTTTGACGAGCCGGTTGCTGGGTTACACTACTTGCTCACTGTGACGAGAAGGAGAAGTGGTCAGCTGAACTGTTGCTTAGACCTTGCTGCATCTCTGCATTTCTCTCGGTCTGGTCCTTGTCTGTCTCCCTCTGTTTCTTGGAATTCTGCTTCTCCATCTCCTCTTGTTCCCACTGCTGAGACTGCACCCATGCCTCGCCTACGCCAAAGGATGTGTTGCCGCAGGGGGAGCACTAGAGGTCAACCCCTGGGCGCTCCCTCCAGCCCCTCAACCGAGTCAACTTCCCAGTCTAGTGATTATCACGTAGGTCACTATCCAGATACTAGAAATGGGCGGGGTCGGGTTCTAGGATCTGGCCACCGTATGGGCTCCCCTGCTCCTCATTTCCCCACCGCTTCACCTTCTCCCACGACGCGCACTACACTTTTTTCCTTTAATTTCTCTCTGAACTGCCCACGAATCACAGCTTCAATTACTGTGGTTTTCCATGAGGAGGCCCAAATGGAAGAACAATGCACCCGTCCGGTAGGTCTGAGCTCAAAAAAAGTTGGCCAGCATTCAAGCCTTTAGGAGGGGAGCGGTGGCATGACTATGGAGGTAGCACCTAGCGATCCTGGACCTTCCGAAGGATGGTGTCGAATCGTCGAGGAGCCGGAGGAGTAGTTTGGTTAATTTGTTTTTCTTACTTCGCAGCCCACTTAATTGGGCTGCTTTTAGATTATTTTACTGTGTTGGACCTCTGTAATATTTTTAAATTCTGTAAACGTTCAAGACTGGTTTCCCCGTATGAGGGCAATCTTCTTAATTTTTTGATTTTTTTATGACAAATTTGCCATGAGTCTGGGCAATGTTTTTGACTTCGGTGTAATTGTACTCCCACTGTTAATAGATTAAATTTACTTAGAAAAAAAAATGTTGCCTTGTTTCTATTTTAAACCTGTTTTTTTGAAATAGAGAGCCATGTTTATATGGTCTACGTATTATACTCTTTCTATGTATATCTACAGGAACCTTTTTGCTATGAACAGGGTGGATGTTGTAGTGGGCTACTAATGGAAACAAGCGAGCCTGAACCTTACATCTCGGATGCAATAGATGGTTGCCAATTTTGGAATCAAGCGAGCCTGATCTTACAAGCGAGCCTGGGTTTCTGCAGATGGTTTTTTTTTCCAGGAACAAGCGAGCCAGAACATACAATCGACCCTGGGTTTATACATATTTTTTCTCTATCATGCATGATTTTTGTTTGAGGTGTATATCAACAGTACATGTCTCTGCATATTTCCTGTATCCGCTTTATGATACTATTTTATGTGTTGACAGGTTATCACTCTGCCTTCAAAACTAGCGATGCTAGTTTATTGATATGGTCTGATGGTGTTTTTATATTTTGGACATATCACACTCCTCACATGATTAGCGTTTTTCTCTGTTCAAGGATTTTGGGTACTTTAATTTGTATTTGGAACAATGGACGTCGGTACTCTATCTGTTCTTTACTATTCTACATACTGCTATTTCACTTTCTTATAGATGCCTCAGGCATATTTGGATGCTTTCTCATATTTGTCGATAATCTCCATGTGGACCGTTACTGGGTTTTATATCATGTCCCTGTATGTGACATGGGGTATTTTTCTATCATTATCTCGGGTGGGACTTCCACTTTTCTGGATGGATATTTGGGTTCCAATCTTCAGATGTGAAAATGTAATGACTTCATGGACTGTTTTACTTCATATAATATATTCAAAACAACATTTTTTCTCTTGTGAAAAAAAATGATTAATGTTTATCACTCTGCCTTCAAAACTAGCGATGCTAGTCTATGTTGTTGGTTTATTGATATGGTATGATGGTCTTTTTATATTTTGGACATATCACACTCCTCACATGATTAGCGTTTTTCTCTGTTCAAGGATTTTGGGTACTTTAATTTGTATTTGGAAAAATGGATGTCGGTACTCTATATGTTGCTTTACTATTCTACATACTGCTATTTCACTTTCTTATAGATGCCTCGGGCATATTTGGATGCTTTTTCAAATTGTCGATAATCTCCATGTGGACCGTTACTGGGTTTTATATCAAGTCCCTGTATGTGACGTGGGGTATTTTTCTATCACTGTCTAGGCTAGGACTTCCACTTTTCTGGATGGATATTTGGGTTTCAATCTTCAGATGTGAAAATTTAATGACTTCATGGACAGTTTTAGTTCATATAATATATTCAAAACAACGTTTTTTCTCTTGTGAAAAAAAAAATTATTAGTGTTTATCACTCTGCCTTCAAAACTAGCGATGTTGGTTTATTGATATGGTCTGATGGTCTTTTTATATTTTGGACATATCACACTCCTCACATGATTAGCGTTTTTCTCTGTTCAAGGATTTTGGGTACTTTAATTTGTATTTGGAACAATGGACGTCAATACTCAATCTGTTGCTTTACTATTCTACATACTGCTATTTCACTTTCTTATAGATGCCTCGGGAATATTTGGATGTTTTCTCAGATTTGTCAATAATCTCCATGTGGACCATTACTGGGTTCTATATCATGTCCCTGTATGTGACATGGGGTATTTTTCTATCATTGTCTGGGGTGGGACTTCCACTTTTCTGGATGGATATTTGGGTTCCAATCTTCAGATGTGAAAATGTAATGACTTCATGGACTGTTTTATTTCATATAATATATTCAAAATAGCATTTTTTCTCTTGTGAAAAAAAAATGATTGTTTATAGTCGAAGCGCTGTGGGGTGGTTTATTATATTAATATTTCACGGTCATTGGAACGCCCACAATTCATAACAAATATTGGAGATTTACTGTCCTGTTTTAAAGTTTCATTTTTTTTTTAAATTGAACCTGTCGTCGGTATACCGACGCCTTGTAAGCGTCAGAATTGTGACAGCTTAAAAACGTTGGAAGAGCGACAGTATAAAAAACGTCAAACCACATTTCGTCGAAATTGCGACAGTTTACAAACGTCGGAAGAGCGACGTCCAAAAATTCGAACCACATTTCGTCGGAATTGCGACAATTTACAAACGTCGGAAGAGCGACATCCAAAACGTCGGACCACATTGCGTCGGAATTGCGACAGTTTACAAACGTCGGAAGAGTGACATTCAAAATGTCGGACGACATTTCGTCGGAATTGCGACAGTTTACAAACGTCGGAAGAGTGACGTTTAAAACGTCGGACCACATTTGGTTGGAAGTGCGACAATTTACAAACGTCGGAAGCGTGACGGTTTGGGAAACGTCGGAAGAGCGACGCTTGTTTGGAAGCAACGGAAAGAGTGTCGATAGTGTGACACTTTTTAAGTGCGTCGGAATTGCGACGGAATGGAAAACCACATTTTGCCCATCCTCAAACTGTCGCTCTTGCGACGACTATGTGTCGGAATAGCGATGAATTGGCCGTCGGAAATTCCGCCAAATTTTCTAGTGTTACACCAAAAATTATATCACACCTTGTTGCAGTCAAATACATAAGACTTCCAGTCAATTTATTATACAAGGTTGGATCAAGATTCAAACCTTGATCATTCTTATTAATTTTTGTACCAATTGCAATTTGGGTTACAACCGAGTTACAATTTTCCATCCCGAACCCTTTCAATATATCCTTTGCATGCTTAGATTGCTAAATGAAAATATCATATTCAGATTGAGTTACTTCAATACTAAGAAAATACTTCGCCAGGTCTAAATCAGTCATATCAAAATTTGTTCTCATTCTTGTCTTAAAATCATCTATTAAGAGATATCGAGGGAAATAAAATCATCGACATACATACAATGAAAATTTTACCTTGCTCATTTACCTTTCTATACAGAGTTGTCTAACTTAAACTCCTAATGAATCCATTGTTATTCAAATATTCATCAATTCTATAATAAAAATTTTACCTTGCTCATTTACCTTTCTATACAGAGTTGTCTCACTTAAACTCCTAATGAATCCATTGTTATTCAAATATTCATCAATTATACTTTACCATATTTGAGGTGTTTGGTTCAATCCATATAATTATTTCTTTAATTTTTAAACGTTATCTTCTTGACCATCAATTTCATATCCATGAGGTTGTTTCACATAAACTTCTTCTTCCAGAAAACCATTTAAAAACGAAGAATTAACGTCGATCTTATAGATTTTCCATTTATTTTTTGAAACAATAGCTAATATCATTCTTACTATGTCAAGTCTTGGTAAAATGAAATTGTTTCTATCACATACATTAGTCACAGTGAAAAAAAAAAAAATATTACCACTTCGCATTAGGATTATTACTAATTCCCATGCTATAGTATTTATATAGTTGTAAAAATTCCTTGAAATAATCATACCATAGTCTCACAAACGTAAGAGTCATACCACATTTTTGGATTTTATTATCAAATCATAAAACATATTATAACATTAACAAGTCAACTGTTATATAGCAATAAATGATAACAATGTTTTTGACTTGACCTACCACTTGCTATACCCAAGGTGTATCAACAGGGTGGAAATTACACATGGCATTCAAGACTTTAATGGAATCTGAGTATCGTACTAATGGAATTTAAGTTCACGATCCGAAATTAGATCTATTCCTACAGTTGTAACCCTATTGCACCTCCCGAGGGGTACTCGATGTCTCTTTCTTTGATCTGGGCCGTTGGATGGTTTTGAGTATTACGAGGTGTTGAAGATTGAGAGGGAGTGTTATTCATTGTATCGTTTCCATTTCGGAATTTCCTCATAGACTGTTGTTTCATTTCACTCTTTCTTCTACAACTGTGAGTTCGGCCCTCGCCGAGCTCGGTAGCTATCAATTCATGAAAGCTTATAAATTTTTTTCCACCGTGCAAAAACCCTCACACAGCAAATGTAGGTAAGCGATGTTTTTTATTTCTGTTAAGCTAGGATTATCCATTTTGTTTTCTTCTGCTCAGCAAGCAACTGTATCTTTTTTTTTGTTCGATTCTGTTATGGCTTTTATATATTTTTCCTTCCTAAATGTATTATGCCTCATCATTGAGGTCATTGTGTTGTTTTCTTAGTCCATGAGCGCATCTATAATCTGTTAATTATTATGCTTACGAAACTCTTTGGTTTGCCCATAGATAATGTTGCTCATGGCAAACCCTTTCAAGAATTTGCCAGGTAATAAAATCTCGTTTTTTGCTACATGGCTTCCGTCTATTTCTTTATTTATTTGAAACTCATAAGATTATATGATTGAACCCTCATATTTCTCGTTTGACAGTCAACTTGCAGGTATAGTTTATAACTTGCAACGAAATTCCTTTTCGATATTTTCCACAATGGTATATCCAGCTTCGTTCTTACCCTACAGTGTTTACAGATACGATCTGAGGCTTAATAAATGTAATGTCTAGCTCGCGGGCTTACCATACTACAATATTTTCAAACCCGAAGTCCCTGAGACTTCAGTCATGGTTTTGATTTATTTTTTTTCCAAAGGAAATCTCATTTTTGAGAAATGTATTAAAGACTGTGTAATTCAAGTCTTCCGATGGGGTTTATACAGTTAACTATTTAGGGTTTCATCCCTTTCTTAATTCATTACTCTGCAATAGATAAGGCTATGGTTATTGAGTATGGGTTTAATTACCTAATGCTATTTTTTTTTCATGTATTCGACCAATACTCAGTAGAATCTAAAACTGTTATTGCAATCTTTTTGTTATCATCCGCTATGAATAAATGTTCCATTTCTTTTGATGCATTGCTCTTGGTTTAAAAGGCTCAACTGCCATGCCCTTGGCATTTGCATGTAGTGGCTGTGATTTTTTTTCTACCACATTGAGTATGGGTACTCTCTTATATGGTATAACTCCTGTTATTATATTTCTTGCATCTGTATTTTAATATTACGAAAACAATGAAATGCTTAGTCCTAAAAAAACGTTCCGCTATCTTTCTCCTGTTCAGATTTTTTATGTTCAAGGAAGTTAGGTTCTATTGCTAGCTATGAGAAATTTATTATTATTCTATTAGGAATTCGAATGTATGATTTCTCCGTTAGTCTATATATAGGAATTCCGGGATTCTGTTTCTTCCCTACTTTGTTTTATGTATAAAGAATATTTTACACCCCTGAACATAGTTTTTTTTTGTAAATGTTTTACTCGAATAAGTACTGTTAATATATTGTTCTTTTGATAGGTTTATGGTGACCGGACCACCAAACTGTTCAGTGTATAGATAGGCAAGGTTCGAACGAAGTATTCTGGGTTTTTTTTCCTCACTCCCAGAGTTAACAGTTCAAACCCGACTGTTAGGATATATAGATATTGGATGGAATTTTTCAACAGATAACTTAATATAACAGAGTAGAAAATTTCAAGAAATATTCTATATACTAAAATTTCTAGAATAACAACTTCATGAAATAGAATTAAATTGTCATAGAACTGTTATTCTCTCCATATCTAGTTAAGCTCATTCATAATGAAAACTTATCTATGAAATGTAAATGTCTTGCTGATATTCCTCCCAACCTTAAGAGCGGCAATAACATCTAGCTCTTCCCTTGTGCTTCCACTAGAAAGCTCAAGTTGGCAGTAGACACAATTCTGCTATAACCTCAGGACCTCCATTCCAATTAAGTCAGAATCCTCAAAATTTCAGAGTATATTTTCCACTAGTACACTAGCTCAAGAAAAATCTCTCCTTCCGTCTCTTCTTCCGTAGAGCCCCTTCTCCCTTTTGGGATAACTCTTTTATTATGAGTAGAGTGGGTAACTTCTCTAACTGCCCAACCACGTTCCAGTTCTTGGAACAGCATTATTATCAGCCTTTATCACTTTCAAAATTCTTTTTTTTTATATTATTTCCAACAAAAAGAAAATAACAAGATGAAAAACAACCTTTCCATCCACATAACAATTGTCTCTGTAGTTTTCATTAACAATAATAATTAATATTACTTAACTAATTTAACCAATTAGTTAGCAGTAAATATAGCTGTCACAACTTCCCCCCTGGAAATAACACCATCCTCGGTGTTTCACTTTGCCTCTGGAAAGAGTTCTAGGTAAGCCTTCTGTATGAATCCTTCATCTTCCCAAGTGGGTTCATCAGGGCTGACGTACTTCCATTGCACCTTCACTTGGGTGATAGCTCATTTTCGAAGCATGATTTCCCTTTGGTCAAGTATGCATTGTGGCTCGACTAGGAATTCTCCATCCGACACTACCTGAAACAATAAACAATTTCCCAGGTCAATTTCTCGTAAAGAAGATCACATTACAAGTTAGGATTTCATTACTATCCTACCTCTATATGCTACCAATGAATTACATGCTTCGAATCGTGTACATAACGCTTCAATAGAGACACATGAAATATATTGTGTACTCGGATATGGATAGGTAATGCTAGCCAATAGGCTTGATCCTTACATACACATGATCTCCTATCGCGAACTCATGGTAAGTCCTTTTCTTATCTGCATAGACCTTCTGTCGATCTTGGGAAGCCTACAAATTTTGTCTTATTTTTCTCACCTCTGCTTCCATTTCCCCAAGAATTTTAGTTCCCAACATTAGCTTTGTCTCAAGGTTGTTCCAATTTATGGGTGTGCGACACTCCCTCCCATACAAGGCCTCAAAAGGACTCATTTTCAGAGATTCCTGATACCCATTGTTGTAAGAAAATTCAACTAAGTGCAGGTAATCTTCCCACTTAGTTGGATGCTTCATCACATACATGTGCAGCATGTCTTCCAGAACTTGATTTACTCACTCCGTTTGACCATCGGTATGGGGGTGAGAGGCAGTACTGAAGTTTATCTACGTTACCAATCCTGTAAACAAGGTTTTCCAAAAAGAAGAAGTAAACTTAACATCTCGATCTGAAATGACAGTCTTTGGAATGCCGTGTAATATAAAAATTTCCTTCATAAAAATATCAGCTATTTGTGCAGTCTAGTAAGTAGATTGCACGGGCAAAAAATGTGTTGATTTACTCAACCTGTCCACTACAACCATTATAGAATCATTTTTTCTTTTTTTTCTTGGTAATCTTGTGATGAAGTCTAGAGATATGAATTCCCACTTCCACTCGGGTATAGGTATGGGTTGCAACAATCCTGCAGGATGTTGATGCTCTACCTTAACCTGTTGACATTCCAAACACTTCCTTAAATATTCCACAATATTCTTTCGCATACCAAGCCAGAAAAACACCTTTCTAATCATGGTCAACATCTTCTGATACCCCGGATGACCCGGATAATTGCTACGATGGTATCCATACAGTTAGGCACATACATTTAACTCTTGAAGCTTAACATTTGATCTTTATTTATACCATACTTAGATGGGCCTCCATGTTTTTGGATTTCCTCCATTTGTTGTCGCAAATACTGATACTCAGGATCTTTTTGTGCTTCTTCCTTTACCTGCTCGGAAAATTTTCTTTCCAGCTGATTATAATATAGCTCATATAAACCATGTAGTTTCCTACTTAAAGCGTCAGCCAATCGGTTTTCATTTCCTTTGACATGCTGGATATCCATGTCAAACTCACTTAGGAAGGCATTCCATCTTTCCTGTCTTGAGTTTAAATCTGCTTGCTTAAAGTAACTCGTCAAGCTGCTATGATCGGTTTTTAATACGAAATTTTTTCCCAGCAGGTAATGCCTCCATACTCGGAGCGCATGAACTATTGCTGTTAACTCCAAATCTACGCGGAATATCTTTGCTCATGATCCTTCAAATTCCTAGACTCATATGCTACCACTTTGCCTTCCTGAGACAGGATTGCCCCTACACCTTCTTTACTCGCGTCCGTACATACTTCAAATTCTTTGCTGGGATCAGCCACCCTTAACATAGGAGTGGTGGTCAAAAGCTGTTTTAGTTTTTCAAAATTTCTTTGACATTTCATGGTCCATTCAAAAAAATTTCCTTTCCTTTGCAAAGATGTAATGGGAAAAGAAATTCTAGAAAATCCTTCAATAAATTTGGGGTAGTACCCAACTAGTCCCATAAAAGATCTAATATCTTCCACGTTACGAGGTACTCACCATTCCATGGTTGTTTTAATATTATTTAGATCAACAATGATCCCTTGAGCAGAAATAATGTGTCCTAGATACTGGATTTCTGTTTTGAAGAAATCACACTTGCTGAATTTTGCATATAATTGGTGTTTTCTTAGCACTTCCAGCACCAATCTCAAATGCTCCTTATGCTCTTCTTGATTCTTAGAATAGATCAGAATGTCATCTATAAAAATAAGTACAAAATTGTCCAGGAAAGGATGGAAAATGCCATGCATTAGTCTCATGAAAGTTGCTGGTGCGTTTGTTAACCCAAAGGGTAATACCACAAATTCATAATGACCATATATTGTACAAAATGTTGTCTTGCAAATGTATTTCTCCTTAATTCTAATTTGGTGATATCTAGACCTCAGATCTATTTTGGAAAACATCGTGGCCCCTTTTACTTGGTGAAACAGATCATTAATCCTTGGCAAAGGGTATTTGTTTCTTACTGTTAATTTGTTGAGTTGTCTATAATCAACGCACATACGCATGGTCCCATCTTTCTTTTTCACAAATAGAACTGGTGCTCCCCAAGGTGACACACTTGGGCGAATATAACACTTATCCAACAGTTCCTGTAACTGCATCTTCAGCTCTGTTAATTCTGGCACACTCATTTTATAGGAAGCTCTTGATATAGGAGAAGCTCCAGGCACTAACTCTATATTAAATTCAATATCTCTTTTTGGTGGTAATCCAGGGATGTTTTCTGGAAATACATCCAGGAATTCTTGTACTATTGGTATACCTTCTATTGTAGGTGATTTTTCCTTGGAATCTACAAATCCTACTTGAATAGCATACAATTGGCACCCTTTCCTTATACATTTATTCATTTGGGATGTTGTTATTGGGCGTAACTGTAATGGTTTTCTGATTCCTTGTATTTCCTTCTAGGTTCCATCGGGAATTTTGTAATAGATAACCTTCTCCTTACAGTCCACTAGATTCGAATGCTTTTCTAGCCAATCCATGCCTAACAAAACATCATAGGACCCTAATGGAAAAACATTCAGATCTACTTGTGACTGTTGTTCAAAAATTTCTAGAATACAATTTGGAATCTTGGTAGTGACTTTTCATTTTGTTCTGGTAGCTAGCTGTACTAACCATGAACTCTTAAATTTATGTTCTTTAAAATTACACATTTCCACTATTTTGGGACTAACATAGCTCAAACTTGCTCCACGGTGTACCAAAATAGAAACAGGTTTAGTTAGTAATTTACCTTCTAGTTCAATCATTATGGGCTGATAATCGGCCTGCTGGTCTTCCAAAGCTGCATTGATACGAGGTATATTCTGTGCTATATCACCCACATTAGAGGCTTCCTATAAGTTTTCAACTGTGCCATTTCGGATTCGCTATGGACAATTTTTGTAGTAGTGTGCCTCCCCACATTCCCAGCACTGTAGAGGTGGTTTAGTAGCTTGAACTTGCTCAGGTTTACTGGATGCTTCCGTAGGATTTTTTTCAGCTGGCCACCTGGTCCTTTGGTGATTCTTACCAAATTTTTTACTAGTAGGATTTTGTGCTACACTTTTAAAGTTACGACTTTTGTTGCTTCTGAAATTTGAATTACTTTTCTGACCTTTCTTTGGCTGCCAATTTTTACCAACCTCCCCCTTGGCCTTGGACTGCTGATAACACATTCATGCTTTACGAATGGCTTCATCCATAGTTCGAGGGTTTACAAATTTGATTCATTCCTTCATGTGTGTTGGTAAACTACTCAGGAAAATTTTCACCTTAGCCTTTTCCTCTCGAAGATAGGCGAAATATCGCAATAGGGAGGTGAAATTGATGATATAATCATCCATGGTCATTTGTCCCAGCCTTAAGTTATGAAATTCTTTTGCTTTTTCATCATAGAATCTCTCTGTTAAGTATTTTTCCTTGAAATATTGCTGGAAAGATTCCCAGGTGACGTCTTGTTCTTCAATACTACGTACATTCTTCACTTCCTCCCACCACAAGGTGGCTTTCTCCCTTAGCTGATATATAGCCAATCCAGCCTTCAGGTTGTTGTTATATTCATACACTTGAAAATACTTGTTCATATTTATTAACCATGCTTCTGCCACCTCTTTTGCCTCACCATCAAAATTCAGTGGTTTAATCTTACGAAATTCCCCTTGCAGTTCTACTTTCCGTTTCTTAATCACTTGTTGATCTAATATATTTCCAAATTCTTCTTCATTGAAATCTTTGTTTTTGCTTCGTTGGGAAGGGCGTCTTTCCAATCTATTTGTAGTGTTATTTTTCGTTTGCTATTCTTCTTCATCTTGCATACCTCTGTCTGTACTTGGATGTTCCATCTCTTGGTTTTGTTTTCCTGACAGACTCTTTAGTATCTTTTCCTGATCTTGTATTAATCACTCATTATCCTTTCGGACACGTACCATTTCTTCCTGTAGTTTTTTAACAATGTTTAACAGGAAACTACTTTGGTGTTGTTGTTCTTCTAACAGCCTACTAGTTTTCTATTCTTGTTCGACATTTAGCTGGATCCACATTTCTTGGTTCATCACTGGTTGTGCTGGAGGGTCCCCAGTGTCTTGAGGGGGTTGCTGCGAAGTTCCTCTTCTCATAATGTTCCTACTAAACTGCTAAATGTTCTCTCTCTTCTGTGCATCATTTACACACAGTGTCATCGCTAGTTGAACCTTTAGGTCCCAGCGTATGAATGCCGCTCTGATACCACTTGTCACATACATTAGTCATAGTAAAAATATATATATATATATTTTATTACCACTTTGCATTAGGATTATTACTAATTCCCATGCTATGGTATCTATATAGTTGTAACAATTCCTTGACATAATCATACCATAGTCTCACAAACATAAGAGTCATACCACATTTTCGGATTTTATTATCAAATCATAAAACATATTATAACATTAGCAAGTCAACTATTATATAACAATAAAGGATAACATTGTTTTTGACTTGACCTACCACTTGCTATACCCGAGGTGTATCAACAGTGTGGAAATTACACATGGCATTCAAGACTTTAATGGACTCTGAGTATGGTACTGATGGAATTTAAGTTCACGATTCGAATTTAGATCTATTCCTACAGTTGTAGCCCTATTGCGCCTCCCGAGGGGTATCTGATGTCTCTTGATTTGATCTAGGCCGTTGGATGGTTTTGAGTATTACGAGGTGTTGAATATTGAGCGGGAGTGTTATTCATTGTATCGTTGCCATTTTAGAATTTCCTCATAGACTGTTGTTTCATTTCACTCTTTCTTCTACAATTGTGAGTTCGGCCATCACCGAGCTCGATAGCTATGAATTCATGAAAGCTTATAAATTTTTTGCCACCATGCAAAAACCCTCACATAACAAACATAGGTAAGCGATGTTTTTTATTTCGGTTAAGCTAGGATTCTCCATTTTGTTTTCTTATGCTCAGCAAGCAACTGTATCTTTTTTTTTTTGTTTTTTTTTCTGTTATGGCTTTTATATATTTTTCCTTCCTAAATTTCTTATGCCTCGTCATTGAGGTCATTGTGTTGGTTTCTCAGTCCATGAGCGCATCTATAATCTGTTAATTATTATGCTTATGAAACTCTTCGGTTTTCCCATAGATAAGGTTGCTCATGGCGAACCCTTTCGAGAATTTCCCAGGTAATAAAATCTCTTTTTCTGCTACATGGCTTCCGTCTGTTTCTTTCTTTATTTGAAACTCATAAGATTATATGATTGAACCCTCATATTTCTTGTTTGACAGTTAACTTGCAGGTATAGTTTATAACTTGCAAGGTAATTCCTTTTCGATAGTTTCCACGATGGTACATCCAGCTTCGTTCTTACCCTACAGTGTTTACAGATACAATCTGAGGCTTAATAAATGTGATGTCTGGCTTGCGGGCTTACCATACTACAATATTTTCAAACCCGATTCCCTTAGACTTCAGTCGTGGTTTTGATTTATTGTTTTTCCAAAGGAAATCTTGTTTTTGAGAAATGTGTTAAAGACTGTGTAATTCGAGTCTTCCGACGGGGTTTATACAGTTAACTATTTAGGGTTTCATCCCTTTCTTAATTCATTACTCTGCAATAGATAAGGCTATGGTTACTAAGTATGGGTTTAATTCCCTAATGCTATTTTTTTTTCATGTATTCGACCAAGACTCAGTAGAATATAAAATTGTTATTGCAATCTTTTTGTTATCATCCGTTATGAATAAATGTTCCATTTCTTTTGATGCATTGCTCTTGGTTTAAAAGGATCAACTGCCATGCCCTTGGCATTTGCATGTAGTGGCTGTGATTTTTTTTCTACCACATTGAGTATGGGTACTCTCTTATATGGTATAACTCCTGTTATTATATTTCTTTCATCCGTATTTTAATATTACGAAAACAATGAAATGGTTAGTCCTGAAGAAACGTTCTGCTATCTTGCTCCTGTTCATATTTTCTATGTTCAAGGAAGTTAGGTTCTATTGCTAGCTATGAGCAATTTATTATTATTCTGTTCAGAATTCGAATGTCTGATTTCTCCATTAGTCTATATATAGGAATTCCGGGATTCTGTTTCTTCCCTACTTTGTTTTATGTATAAAGAATATTTTACGCCCCTGAACATATTTTTTTTTTGTAAATTTTTTACTCGAATAAGTATTGTTAATATGTTGTTCTTTTCATAGGTTATTGGTGACCGGACCACCAAACTGTTTAGTGTATAGATAGGCAAGGTTCGAACGAAGTATTCTGGGTTTTTTTTCCTAACTCCCAGAGTTAACAGTTCAAACTCGACTGTTAGGATATACAGATATTGGATGGAATTTTTCAACAGATAACTTAATATAACAGAGCAGAAAATTTCAAGAAATCTTCTACATACTAAAATTTACAAAATAGCAACTTCATGAAATAGAATTAAATTGTCATAGAACAGTTATTCTCTCCGTATCTAGTTAAGCTCATTCATAATGAAAACTTATCTATGAAATGTAAATGTCTTGCTGATATTTCTCCCAACCTTAAGAGCGGAAATAACATCCAGCTCTTCCCTCGTGCTTCCACTAGAAATCTCAAGTTGCTAGTAGACACAATTATGCTATAACCTCAGGACCTCCATTTCAATTAAGTCAGAATCCTCAAAATTTCAGAGTATATTTTCCACTAGTACACTAGCTCAAGAAAAATCTCTCCTTCCGTCTCTTCTTCCACAGAGCCCCTTCTCCCTTTTGGAATAACTATCTTATTCTGAGTAGAGTGGGTAACTGCTCTAACTGCCCAACCACGTTCCAGTTCTTGGAACAGCATTATTATCAGCCTTTATCACTTTCAAAATTATTTTTTTATATATTATTTCCAACAAAAAGAAAATAATAACATGGAAAACACCCTTTCCATCCACATAACAATTGTCTCCGTAGTTTTCATTAACAATAATAATAAAGATTACTTAACTAATTTAACCAATTATTTAGCAGTAAATATATCTGTCACAACTTCCCCCTTGGAAATAACACCATCCTCGGTGTTTCACTTTGGCTCTGGAAAGAGTTCTGTGTAAGCCTTCTGTATGAAGCCTTCATCTTCCCAAGTGGGTTCATCCGAGCTAAAGTTCTTCCATTGTACCTTCACCTAGGTGATAGCTCGTTTTCAAAGTATGATTTCCCTTTGGTCAAGTATGCGTTGTGGCTCAACTAGGAATTCTCCGTCCGGCTCTACCTGAAACAATAAACAATTTCCCAGGTCAATTTCTCATAAAGAAGATCACATTACAAGTTAGGATTTCGTTACTATCCTACCTCTATATGCTGCTAATGAATTACATGCTTCGAATCGTGTACATAACGCTTCAATAGAGACACATGAAATATATTGTGTACTCAGATATGGCTAGGTAATGCTAGCCGATAGGCTATAGGTCCTACCCTCTCCAAAATCTCAAAGGGTCCACAAAATATGGGAGCTAATTTGGCGCAAGAGGCCCACTGTAGGGTACTCCTTTTTGGCTTGATCCTTACATACACATGATCTCCTATCGCGAACTCACAGTAACTCCTTTTCTTATCTGCATAGACCTTTTGTTGATCTTGGGAAGCCTACATATTTTGTCTTATTTTTCGAACCTCTGCTTCCATTTCCCCAAGAATTTTAGGTCCAAACATTAGCTTTGTCTCAGAGCTATTCCAATTTATGGGTGTGCGACACTCCCTCCCATGCAAGGCCTCAAAAGGACTCATTTTCAGAGATTCTTGATACCCATTGTTGTAAGAAAATTGAACTAAGTGCAGGCAATATTCCCCCTTAGTTGGCTACTTCATCACATCCATGCGCAGCATGTCTTCCAGAACTTGATTTACTCACTCCGTTTGACCATCGGCCTGGGGGTGAGAGGAAGTACTGAAGTTTATCTACGTTACCAATCCTGTAAACAAGGTTTTCCAAAAAGAAGAAGTAAACTTAACATCTTGATCTGAAATGATAGTCTTTGGAATGCCATGTAATCTAAAAATTTCCTTCATAAAAATATCAGCTATTTGTGCAATCTTGTAAGTAGATTGCACGGGCAGAAAATGTGTTGATTTACTCAATCTGTCCACCACAACCATTATAGAATCATTTTTTCTTTTTGTTCTTGGTAATCCTGTGATGAAGTCTAGAGATATGACTTCTCACTTCCACTCGGGTATAGGTATGGGCTGCAACAATCCTGCAGGATGTTGATGCTCTACCTTAACCTGTTGTCATTCCAAACACTTGCTTAAATATTCCACAATATTGTTTCGCATACCAAGCCAGAAAAACACCTTTCTAATCGTGGTCAACATCTTCTGATACCCCGGATGACCCGCATAATTGCTACGATGGTATTCATACATTATGAGTTCTTTTAGCTCCATACAATTAGGTACATACATTTTACTCTTGAAGGTTAAAATTTGATCTTCATTTATACCATACTTAT
Source organism: Pinus albicaulis (assembly GCA_034641835.2). Lineage (NCBI taxonomy): Eukaryota > Viridiplantae > Streptophyta > Pinopsida > Pinales > Pinaceae > Pinus > Pinus albicaulis. The sequence goes on along the minus strand of CM076575.1, from coordinate 952,569,926 downwards.
ATGGGCCTCCATGTTTTTGGATTTCCTCCATTTGTTGTCGCAAAGACTGATACTCAGGATCTTTTTGTGCTTCTTCCTTTACCTGCTCGGAAAATTTGCTTTCCAGCTGATTATAATATAGCTCATATATACCATGTAGTTTCCTACTTAAAGCGTCAGCCACTTGGTTTTCCTTTCCTTTGACATGCCGGATATCCATGTCAAACTCACTTAGGAAGGCATTCCATCTTTCCCGTCTCGAGTTTAAATCTGCTTGCTTGAAGTAACTCGTCAAGCTGCTATGATCGGTTTTTAATACGAACTTTTTGCCCAGCAGGTAATGCCTCCGTACCCGGAGCACATGAACTACTGCTGTCAACTCCAAATCATACACGCAATATCTTTGCTCATGATCCTTCAACTTCCTAGACTCATATGCTACCACTTTCCTTCCTGAGACAGGATTGCCCCTACACCTTCTTTACTCGTGTCCGTACATACTTCAAATTATTTGATGGGATCACCCACCCTTAACACAGGAGTGGTGGTCAAAATTTGTTTTAGTTTTTCAAAACTACTTTGACATTTCGTGGTTCATTCAAAAACTTTTCCTTTCCTTTGCAAAGAGGTAATGGGAAAAGAAATTCTAGAAAATCCTTCAATAAATTTGCGGTAGTACCCAGCTAGTCCCATAAAAGATCTAATATCTTCCACGTTCCAGGGTACTCACCATTCCATGATTGTTTTAATATTCTCTGGATCAAAAACGATCCCTTCAGCAGAAATAATGTGTCCTACATACTGGATTTATGTTTTGAAGAAATCACACTTGCTGAATTTTGCATATAATTGGTGTTTTCTTAGCACTTCCAACACCAATCTCAAATGCTCATTATGCTCTTCTTGATTCTTAGAATAGATCAGAATATTATCTATAAAAATAAGTACGAAATTGTCCAGGAAAGGATGGAAAACCCCAGGCATTAGTCTCATGAAAGTTGCTGGTGCGTTTCTTAACCCTAAGGGTAATACCACAAATTCATAATGACCATATCTTGTACGAAATGTTGTCTTGCAAATGTCTTTCTCCTTAATTTGAATCTGGTGATATCCAGACCTCAGATCTATTTTGGAAAACACCGTGGCCCCATTTACTTGGTCAAAAAGATCATCAATCTTTGGTAAAGGGTATTTGTTTTTTACTGTTAATTTGTTGAGCTGTCTATAATCAATGCACATACGCATGGTCCCATCTTTATTTTTAACAAATAGAACTGGTGCTCCCCAAGGTGACACACTTGGGTGAATATAACCTTTATCCAACAATTCCTGTAACTGCATCTTCAGCTCTGTTAATTTCGGCACACTCATTTTATAGGGAGCTCTTGATATAGGAGAAGCTCCAGGCACTAACTCTATAGTAACGTCAATATCTCTTTTTGGTGGTAATCCAGGGATGTTTTCTGGAAATACATCCAGGAATTCTTGTACTATCGGTATACCTTCTATTGTAGGTGATTTTTCCTTGGAATCTGCAAATCCTACCTAAATAGCATACAATTGGCACCCTTTCCTTATACATTTATTCATTTGGGATGCTGTTATTGGGCGTAAATGTAATGGTTTTCTGATTCCTTCTATTTCCTTCTGGGTTCCATCGAGCATTTTGTAATAGATAACCTTCTCCTTACAGTCCACTAGAGTCGAATGCTTTTCTAGCCAATCCATGCCTAATAAAACATCATAGGACCCTAATGGAAAAACATTCAGATCTACTTGTAACTGTTGTTCAGAAATTTCTAGAATACAATTTGGAATCTTGGCAGTGACTTTTCATTTTGATCCGGTAGCTAGCTGTACTAACCATGAACTCTTAAATTTATGTTCTTTAAAATTACACATTTCCACTGTTTTGGGACTAACATAGCTCAAACTTGCTCCACGGTCTACCAAAATAGAAACAGGTTTAGTTAGTAATTTAACTTCTAGTTCAATCATTATGGGCTGATAATCGGCCTACTGGTCTTTCAAAGCTGCATTGATACGAGGTATATTTCGCGCTATATCACCCATAGTAGAGCCTTCCTGTAAATTTGTAACTGTACCATTTCAGATTCGCTGTGGACAATTTTTGTAGTAGTGTGCCTCCCCACATCCCCAGCACTATAGAGGTGGTTTAGTAGGTTGAACTTGCTCAGGTTTACTAGACACTTTCGTATGATTTTTTTCGGCTGGCCACCTGGTCCTTTGGTGATTCTTACCAAATTGTTTACTAGCAGGATTTCGTGCTGCACTTTTAAAGTTACGACTTTTGTTGCTTCTGAAATTTGAATTACTTTTCTGACCTTTCTTTGGCTGCCAATTTTTACCAACCTCCCCCTTGGCCTTGGATTGCTGATAACACATTTGTGCTTTACGAATGGCTTCATCCATAGTCTGAAGGTTTACGAATTTGATTCGTTCCTTCATGTGTGTTGGTAAACTAATCAGGAAACTTTGCACCTTAGCCTTTTCCTCTCGAAGATAGGGAACATATCGCAATAGGGAGGTGAAATTGGTGATATAATCATCCATGGTCATTTGTCCCAGCCTTAAGTTATGAAATTCTTTTGCTTTTTCATCATAGAATCTCTCCGTTAAGTATTTTTCCTTGAAATATTGTTGGAAAGATTCCCAGGTGACGTCTTGTTCTTCAATACTATGTACATTCTTCACTTCCTCCCACCATAAGGTGGCTTTATCCCTTACTTGATATATAGCCAATCTAGCCTTCAGGTTGTTTCTATATTCATACACTTGAAAATACTTGTTCATATTTATTAACCATGCTTCTGACACCTCTTCTGCCTCACCATCAAAATTCGGTGGTTTAATCTTACGAAATTCCCCTTGCAGTTCTACTTTCCATTTCTTAATCACTTGTTTATCTAATATATTACCAAATTCTACTTCGTTGAAATATTTGTTTTTTCTTCGTTGGGAAGGGCTTCTTTCCAATATATCTGTAGAGTTATTTTTCATTTGCTATTCTTCTTCATCTTGCATACCTCTGTCTGTACTTGGATGTTCCATCTCTTGGTTTTGTTTGCCTGAACAGTGTTTAATAGGAAACTATTTTGGTGTTGTTGTTCTTCTAACATCCTACTAGTTTTTTGTTGTTGTTCGACATTTAGTAGGATCCACATTTCTGGGTTCATCACTAGTTGTGCTGGAGGGTCCCCAGTGTCTTGAAGGGGTTGCTGTGGAGTTCCTCTTCTCATAATGTTCCTGCTAAACTGCTAAATGTTCTGTATCTTCTGTGCATCGTTTACTCAAAGTGTCATCGCTAGTTGACCCTTTAGGTCCCAGCGTATGAACGCCGCTCTGATACCACTTTTCACATACATTAGTCATAGTAAATATATATATATATATATTATTACCACTTCGCATTAGGATTATTACTAATTCCCATGCTATGTTATTTATATAGTTGTAACAATTACTTGACATAATCATACCATAGTCTCACAAACATAAGAGTCATACCACATTTTTAGATTTTATTATCAAATCATAAAACATATTATAACATTAACAAGTCAACTGTTATATAACAATAAATGATAAAAAAAAAATTGACTTGACCTACCACTTGCTATACCCGAGGTGTATCAACAGGGTGGAAATTACACATGGCATTCAAGACTTTAATGGACTATGAGTATGGTATTGATGGCATTTAATTTCACAATCAGAATTTAGATCTATTCCTACAGCTGTAACCTTACTGCACCTCCCGATGTACCCAATGTGTCTTGCTTTGATCTAGGTCGTTGTATGGTTTTGAGTATTACGAGGTGTTGAAGATTGAGCGGGAGTGTTATTCATTGTATCGTTTCCATTTCGGAATTTCCTCATAGACTGCTGTTTCATTTCATTCTTTCTTCTGTAACTGTGAGTTCGGCCCTCGCTGAGCTTGGTAGTTATGAATTCATGAAAGCTTATAAATTTTTTTCCGCCGTGCAAAAACCCTCACACAGCAAACAGAGGTAAGCGATGTTTTTTATTTCGGTTAAGCTAGGATTCTCCATTTTGTTTTCTTCTGCTCAGCAAGAAACTATATCTTCTTCTTTTTTTATTCTATTATGGCTTTTATATATTTTTCCTTCCTAAATGTCTTATTCCTTGTCATTGAGTTCATTGTGTTGTTTTCTCAATCCATGTGTGCATCTATAATCTTTTCATTATTATGCTTACGAATCTCTTTGTTTTGCCCATAGATAAGGTTCCTAATGGCGAACCCTTTCGAGAATTTCCCAGGTAATAAAATCTCATTTTCTGCTACATGGCTTCCGTCTATTTCTTTCTTTATTTGAAACCCATAAGATTATATGATTGAACCCTTATATTTCTCGTTTGACAGTCAACTTGCAGGTATAGTTTATAACTTGCAAGGCAATTCCTTTCCAATAGTTTCCACGATGGTATCTCCAGCTTCGTTCTTAACCTACAGTGTTTACACGTATGTTCTGAGGCTTAATAAACGTGATGTCTAGCTCGCGGGCTTACCATACTTCAATATTTTCGAACCCGAAGTCCCTTAGACTTCAGTCAGGGTTTTGATTTATTGTTTTTCCATAAAAAATCTTGTTTTTGAGAAATGTATTAAAGACTGTGTAATTTGAGTCTTTCGACGGGGTTTATGTAGTTAAATATTTAGGGTTTCATTCCTTTTTTAATTCATTACACTGAAATAGATAAGGCTATGGTTACTGAGTATGGGTTTAATTCCCTAATGCTACTTTTTTTTCATGTATTCGACCAAGACTCAGTAGAATCTAAAACTGTTATTGCAATATTTTTGTTATCATCCGCTATGAATAATTGTTCCATTTCTTTTGATGCATTGCTCTTTGTTTAAAAAGCTCAACTACCATGCCCTTGGTATTTGCATGCAGTGGCTGTGATTTTTTTTCTACCACATTGAGTATGGGTACTCTCTTATATGGTATAACTCCTGTTATTATATTACTTGCATCTCTATTTTAATATTACGAAAATAGTTAAATGGATAGTCCTAAAAAAACGTTCCGCTATCTTGCTCCTGTTTAGATTTTCTATGTTCAAGGAAGTTAGGTTCTATTGCTAGCTATGAGCAATTTACTATTATTCTATTCAGAATTCGAATGTCTGATTTCTTTGTTAGTCTATATATAGGAATTTCAGGATTCTGTTTCTTCCCTACTTTGTTTTATGTATAAAGAATATTTTACACCCCTGAACATAGTTTTTTTTTGTAAATGTTTTACTCGAATAAGTATTGTTAATCCGTTGTTATTTTCATAGGTTTATGGTGACCGGACCACCAAACTGTTCCGTGTATATATAGGTAGGGTTCGAACGAAGTATTATGGGTTTTTTTCCCTAACTCCCAGAGTTAACAGTTCAAACCCGACTGTTAGGATATACAGATATTGGATGGAATTTTTCAACAGATAACTTAATATAACAAAGCAGAAAATTTCAAGAAATCTTCTACATACTAAAATTTACAGAATAACAACTTCATGAAATAGAATTAAATTGTCACAGAACTGTTATTCTCTCCATATCTAGTTAAGCTCATTCATAATGAAAACTTATCTATGAAATGTAAATGTCTTTCTAATATTCCTCCCAACCTTAAGAGCGACAGTAACGTCCAAATCTTCCCCCGTGCTTCCAATGGAAAGCTCAAGTTGGCAGTAGACACAATTCTGCTATAACCTCAGGACCTCCAATCCACTTAAGTCAGAATCCTCAAAATTTCAGAGTATATTTTCCACTAGTACACTAGCTCAGGAAAAATCTCTCCTTCCGCCTCTTCTTCCACAAAACCCCTTCTCCCTCTTGGAATAACTCTCTAATTCTGAGTAGAGTGGGTAACTGCTCTAATTGACCAACCACTTTCCAGTTCTTGGAACAACATTATTATCAGCCTTTATCACTTTCATTTTTTTTTTATTATTTCCAACAAAAAGAAAATAACAAGATGGAAAATAGCCTTTCCATCCACATAACAATTGTTTCTGTAGTTTTCATTAACAATAATAATAAATATTACTTAACTAATTTAACCAATTAGTTAGCAATAAATGTAGATGTCACAATTTCATTATAATCCATACCAGGTTGTTCCCTGAACCCCCGAGCTACAAGTCTTGAAAATTAACTTTCAATTTCACCTTGAAAATTAACTTTAGTTTTGTAAATTTGTTTAACATCTATAGTATTTTTAACTTCAAGAAAATCTACAAGTTCCCAAGTATTATTTGTTTCTATAGCATCAATTTCTTCATCCATTATTTTATCCAAAAAAAAATTTTAAGAGCTTAATCAAAATTTATTGGATCATATACAACTAATGCAAAATTTGGAACTTGATCTATTTCACCATTATGCTCATGCAATTCCTTTAAAATTCTAAGCTTCTGAACTTTAATTCTATTCTTTAATGTAGTTGTTGTAGTATTGGATGCATTACTTACATATGATCCTATTTTTTGTTTTCCAGTATAACCTGATGATTCGCCATTTTCTTGATTTCTCAATGTTCTGAATTGTAATGGACTCACTCTTGGTTATTTTCTTGTTGAGGTGCTTGCAACAGGTGTATATAGAATCAACTACCCACCTTGTAATTCTTTCTCATCTTCATTATCATCTTGATGAGATATTACATCTCCCTCTGCAAAAAATTTATCTATGCTTCCATCCCAAGCTCCTTTCTTGAATTCAACATATCTATTGATAATATATTTCCTGATGTTGGGATTATAGAGTCTATATGATTTAGACTCTTCACTCTATCCAATAAATATACTTTCTCACTTTTGTCATCTAAATTATTTCTCAATTATGTAGGTCCATATGCATAAGCAACACATCCAAAAAACTCTTAAATGAGATGTATAATAACCCTTACCACTCCAGGATTCTTCGAGAACTCATTCCTTCACACCCTTATTTGACTTATGTTAATAATATAAACAACACAAGATACTCCTTCTCCCCAATATTCATTTGGTAGATAGTTTTCCTTCAACATAATTCGATCCATATTTATAATAGTTTGATTTTTCCTTTCAGCTATTCCATTTTGTTTTGGAGTATAACATGCAGCAAATTGCCTCTGGATTCCATGTGATTGAAAAAAATCAATGAAATTTTTTATCGTATATTCACCACCTCTATCTAATCTAAAAATTTTAATATGCTTTCCATTTTCCTTTTCAACCATAGATTTAAATATTTTAAATACAAAAAATGTTTCATATTTCTATTCCAAAAGATAAACCCATGTTTTTCGACTGTAGTCATCAATAAAATTTAAAAAGTAAACATTACCAGCCAATGGAGGTGTTTGCATCGATCCACACAAATCAATGTGAACAATATCAGATGGAGCTTTCTCCCTATACGAAACTCTAGATACATTTTTTTTGTCTACAATGCTTTGCAAGTATACAACTTTGACACGAGCTTGTTGGTTGTTGAATACTAGGTAACCCTTTCACCATTTGTTTCTACTGCAACAAATCCAGACCACCAAAATATACATGACCATGTCTTAAATCCCATAACCACAATTGATCTAAATTATTAGTTTTATAAGCATTCAAGGTGGGAGATAATTCATTTCTGATTATAAGTGGACACATCAATTCTTTGTCATGTCCACTCTTGCTATCAGTTACTTGCTTGGACATTTGTCAATAATAGTACACACATTATTCTTGAATATCACTCTATAACTTTTCTCTACCAATTGTCCAATGCTCCACAATTTTTTTTTAAAGTTAGATACATAATACAAACCATCAATTTTTCTTCTCTCACCATTTCTAGTGTAAAAAAAAATCGCTCTTTTACCTTTAACGATACCTTATTATCATTACCCACCTTGATTTTAGATGGAATACTGGTGTCTAGATTGGAAAAAAAATATTTGTTTCTATTCATGTGATTGTTGCAACCGCTATCTAAAAACCAAATATCATTCGAATGTTCTTGAGTCACATTACAAGTCATAAACATTGGCTTCTGATTATCTTCAAATTCTTCCAAGATGAGTGCAGATTATTTACTAACATCTATGCGCCTCTTCAAAAACTAGGTAGCAAAATGGCCATATCTTTTGCAATAATAGCATTAAACTTCGAATATATCATACCTTTAATTTCCTCGATTGCAGGTTCTATTGTTACTCCCCCTTAAATTAGAATGATGTTGCTAAGATTTCTCTTCATGATCATACTTATCTCTCGAACGTCTTTGATCAACTACTCTGTTGCGTCTTCCTCTATTACTTGATCTTCCTCTACCTCTTCCTCTATAAATTGTCGTTGAGTTTTGAAGGCATTCTCCAACGTGCTATCATCATATCTTGAAATCCAGGATTCGTGTGCAATCAACGAACCACTCAACTCTTCAGTTTGCATTTGACATGTATCCTTCATCTCTCCTATGGATACAAAAACCACTTCAAATTTATTTGGAAAACTTTGAAGGACTTTCTCAATGACTCGCTTGTTTAAGAGCTATTTTCCATACTGTCACAATTGATTAACAATAGTCATGATTTGAACCATAAAAGAATCCATGGTTTCAGTGTCTTTCATTTTCATATTTTCAAAAATATCTTTTCAAATTATGCAAATTGACATTCTTTACTTTTGATACACCATGATAAGGGGATTTGAGAGCTTCTCAAACCTTCTTCGAAGATTCTGCACATATGACATTTGAAAATATCACATCATCTATTCCTTGTTGAATAATTCCAAGAGCTTTATTGTCTTTCTTTTTGTTCTCTCTCAAGAACATTCATTCAACATTTGTAAAACCCATCGTTGCTTCGTAATTAGTAAGTTTTGGATACCCATCAATAACAAATCCCCAAATATCATGAAAACACAATATTGTTCTCATTCAAATAAATCAAGAATCATAATTTTTAGGAGTTAGAATAAGAATTAAGGAATTGACTAAGTAGTTTTGGTATTTATCACCATCTCTCACGGAAGACGAAATGTAAAAGTACTCTCACAATATGGCTATGTTGCACGAGTTTCTGGAACTTTGGGAACTTTGGGAACTTTGGTAAGAGTGTTCGGAATGGCTAGAAGTTTCCCAAAAATTTACAGGAAACAGTTGATTGGGAGTGGCAATATTATATAATAGAAATTTAAAAATATAAACAAAAAAATAAGTATAAAATATAAATTTTTTATATTTTTATCCTTAGAGTTTTGGATATATCGCGATGAGGAGCTCTCTTAAGGAACTCCTTCATGTGAAGTCACCTGTTCAATTCTCCACATACGATATAATCTTGTCAAGCTTTAAAAAAAAATTTAGAAATTTTTAAATATAAAAAATATGAAAATATGATCATTAAATTAGTTTAGAAAAGCACTATATTTTTATATCAATAATCAAAATTAATTTAGAAAAGCATTATTTTTTTTTAATCAATAATCAAAATTAATTTAGAAAAAACATTATACTTTTAGTTTTGATATCTAAAACAAAATCCATCACCTACTCTGCCTGCTTTTATTGAAAATGGCAAACTATAATGAAAATAAATTATGAAATAATAAAATTGCTCCATGATTTTTCTCAAAACCTAAATCCCCGTGAACAAAATTCCCAACTTAAAAGTAGAACTATAACTTAAACCGTATAAATTAGCATATTTTCAACAAGATTCAAGACTAGATTTTAATTTAAATGCTACCATAATGTATCTATCACCATAATTGATTTATTGGCACAATATGAATTAAATTTGGCTGCACATTGACATTGGCGTACATAGCTAATGGATCCATAAGGTGGCATGCCCTCATTTTGAGGCATGTATTACATCCTCCACATTTTCACGCTGCCTCCTCTCCTGAAAGCACATCGATGACATGTATTACGTACTCTCATTTTACATTCACTCAAAACTTTCTTTAAGAGATGCAGCACGCTGTACTGTGCTTTATCGACTCCCACAGCTCGAAACGCTTAAAAAACAGCTCCCACGTTCTCGAATCAGTGTCTTTCACGTGCCAAAAACTTGCCCTCGCTCCTCTCACCGTTTCCTGGGAAAGTGAAACGTTTCACTGTCGTTCGGAAGCTCCCGGGAACGCAAGAACTGCCAGAACGGGTTTCCTATATTTCAGGAGCGGTTCCCATGTAACTAAGCAATATGGCTATAGCTCTTCAAACTACCGCGAAAAAAAAAAAAAAAACAACTTAGGCATATTCACTAGCGATGATAAGTGAATATGAAATACTATGGAAACCAACTAACAAACTTTCTTAGCTCAATATACGGTGGCAGAGAATATGCTCAATGATGTTTCAGGATATGTCGTATCTGCGTAGACTAACGACATTCTCATCCAACGGGGCATGAAAAATTTCATCATATCACAGAAAAGACAACAGAAAAATTCCTTGCAAGTTGGTTAATGGCCTTTAAGAAAACGACTTAGGTAAGAAAATAAGGATACCAGACACCTTAAAATATGAGTTGAGCACTAAAAAATATATTATTTCTGTTGGATTTGTCCACAAGGTCAAAGTCTTTCGTGCTCCATGCTTTGTCGGTGTTCCCCCAATACCATTTAAATCCTTGACGTGGTCCAAAAACATACTCAGTCACAAAATGGTAGGGATAAATTCCACCGAATTACAGGCGACATGACCTGAGCCTTAGCTCCATGGCTCTTCCATTGCGTGGTCATGTCCCTTTTTCAACGATGCTCAATTCTATTCTTGCGTGCCACGGCATTACAATCCATATTGTGCAACCCCCAACGACATGAAAAGCCTCTCATAATAGTTGACAAAGAATCCAACATTCTTCAGCATGTTTGGAATAAAAAATCCTAAATCTGAAGTGGACAGAGAATACAAATACTCCACACAAAACAACACAACGGAACTCTTCAAAGCAAGGCTCCCTTCGAATGACATAAATTTCGACATCACACAGGAACAGATTCAATATTTCTCTCAGCCTAAGCTATGATACGAAAGAAAGTTGAAACTAAACACAAGAAATTCAAAATCATTTTTAATGATTTTTTTTAATTTTTAATTTCTTTTTTAATAATAATAATTAATAACCCCCGATCGGGGTGAACATCAGGCGGCCTAGCATCAACCACAGATTTGATGACGGCGGGAGTTAGTACGAGGCAACTTAAGGTAATAATGGATCATTGGGATCATGATCAATGCCAAGACAGGAGCGAGCGGAGTTTAATGGCTTTGCAGGTCAGACAGGTTGTGTTGTCAGGCGGAGGACAGCCTCAACCTTGCATGCACTACAACATAAAGGGGGGTTTTAAGACAATATTTAAGACAATTTTTGGGTAAATTGTCTTAATTTGAGACAAAAGAAAACTTGTGTATTGTCTTAAATATTGTCTTTAATAATAGTTAAAGTAATCATAATTATAAGTTTTTTTTTATATCAACCATATTTAGTTTTGTAGTTGTGCTAGTGTTATGTTTTGCTCCTCTTCATTATTCAATCTAGAAAAAATAAGAACATTGCATGCAATTATTCTATAAGATAATTTTGGTAAAATATTTTAATATTAGGATGAGATAGGCAGTGTGTAGATGTTATGTGAATAAAAAATTGAAATGTAGAATATAAGGCACATATAGATATAATATAAGAAATGTAATGTAAGTAAACATTTGAAGTTTCTGCTCAATTATAATCAATATTTGTAACAATTACCTAACACTCAAAAAAATAGGGCATATGTATAGATGTAATTTAAGTAAACATTTGAAGTATGACTCAAATATAATCAATATGTTTGTAATAATTAATATATTTGTAATAATTATCCAACACTTAGAAAAATAGGTATAGTATATAAATAAAAATCTAAAGCACATGTAGATGTAATGTAAGAAATATAATGTAAGTAAACATTTGAAGTATGAATCAATTATAATCAATATGTTTGTAATAATTATCCAACATTAAAAAAAATAGGTATAGTATATAAATAAAAATCTAAATAAATCAGAGGTATGGTAAATAAATAAAGCCTCTTTTTATGTAAATAAACTGAGGTATGATAAATAAATAAAACTTCTTTTTATACTAAATCCATAGGTATGGTAAATAAATAAAAATATAAATAAACTAGAGGTGTGGTAAATAGATAAAACCTCTTTTATATTTACTCCATAAACTTCCTTATATTTAAGAAAACTCAAAAAAGAGGTTTTATTTAGGTGAAGCCTATAAAAAAAATACCATGGGAGAAATTATTATCAATACCATGGGTACCATATTTATAAATGAGATATGGTAAGTAAACTGAAACTGTTCTCATATTTACTCTATAACCTTCTTTATATTTACTATCACTCAAAAAATAAGTTTTATTTAAGTGAACCCTATGGGCCAAATTATTATTAATACCTTGAAAAAAACATTATTAACCTTAATATTAATATTAAAAGGTTGATATTATTATTATTATTAAATTTAATATTCATATTAATATATTGTAATATTAATATTATTAAATTTAATAACTTTGGATTAATACAATATTAAATTTGTTATATTATAATATTTATTAATATATCATGATATATATGATATATTAACTCTAGATATATATGGGAGGGAAGAACAAAGACATAGAGTGATAGAGGGGCACTGACAAGGGAGAGATGGAGATATACCTAAGGAGAGGGGAGAGGAGGAATGAAGAGAGAGAGAGGAAGAGGAGTGAGAAAGGTAGAGAAGGGTAAGAGAGGGAGCGGGAGACACAAAGGTGGAGGGGGGGAGAGAGAAAGAGAGAGGGAGGGAGATAATGAGAGGATTGGAGGGCAAAGAGAGAGAGAAAGAGAGAGATATATATATAGAGAGAGAGAGATGGGGGAAATGAGAGGGAAGTAGGAGAGAAAGGGAGAGAGAGGAAGGACGAGAGAGGGAGGAATGGATAGATGGAGTTGGAGGGGGAGATAGGGAGGGAAGAGCAAATACATAGAGAGTCAGAAGTGGAGTGGGAGAGGGAGTGTCAATGGAGAGATGGGGAGAGAGTGTGTATGTTTAGGGGTGATATAAAGAGAAAAATAAGGAGATATAGAGAGAGAGGGAGTGACAAGGGAGAGATGGAGAGAGAGTGTGTATGTTTGGGGGCGAGATAAGGATACAAAGAAGGGGACATGAAGAGAAGGGGTGAGAGAAGCAAAAAGGGATAGCTATAGTAACAGAGTTGGAGGGTGAAGAGAGAGAGAGAGAGAGATAGAGGTGGGAGAGAAAGGGAGAGAGAGGATGTGAAAGAGTGGAGAGAGGGAGGGAAAGAGAGATGGATTTGGAGGGGGATAGAGAGGAAGGTAAGAAGAAAGACATAGAGAGAGAAAGGTAGTGATAAGGAAGATGAAGATAGAGGGAGAGAGGAAAGTAGGAGGAAAGAGAGATAGAAGTCGGGGAGAGGGAGAGAACATGAAGATAGAGATATACATGGAAGGTGAAGAAATGTAAGAAGAGAGAGATGCAGAGAGGGAGGGACAAAGAGATTGATAGATATAGACTGAGAGAGTGTGTGTGTTTGTGGGGATGAGATAGGGAGACAAAGAAGGAGAGATGGAGGGAGATGGGGGAGGAGGGTGAGAGGGAAGAAGATTTATTGCATTAGATGCATTGATTTTAGTGTAGATATTGATTTCTAATCCTATTTTATTTCTTGCACTAGATGCATTGATTTTAGTGTAGATATTAATTTTTCGTGATATTTGATTGCTTGCAATAGATTCATCTATTTCAATTTAGATGATTTATAATCCTATTTGATTACTTGCACTAAATGCATTGATTTTAGTGTAGATGGTGATTTTTATTCTTATTTGATTTCTTGCACTGGATGGATTGATTTCAATGTAGATGTTGATTCTAATTATATTTGTTTCACTTCCTATTTTATTTCTTGCACTAAATGCATTGATTTCAGTGTAGGTGGTGATTTCTAATCCTATTTGATTGCTTGCACTAAATGCATTGATTTCAGTGTATATTTTGGTTTCTAATCATATTTGTTTAATTGCACTAGATGAATTGATTTGAGTGTAAATGTTGATTTCTAATCCTATTTGATTTCTTTCATTAGATGCATTGATTTCAACAACAACAACAAAAAATTCTTAATCTTATTTGATTGTTTGCACTAGATGCATTGATTTGAGTGTAGATGTTGATTTCTAATCATATTTGACTACTGGCATTAGATGCTTTGATTTCAGTGTAGATTTTTTTTTCTAATCTTATTTTATTTCTCAAGAGGGAAGAAGAATTATTGCATTATATGCATTGATTTTAGTGTAGATATTGATTTCTAATCCTATTTTATTTCTTGCACTAGAGGCATTGATTTTAGTGTAGATATTGATTTCTCATAATATTTGATTTCTTGCAATAGATGCATTTATTTCAATCTAGATGATCCTATTTGATTACTTGAACTAAATGCATTGATTGTAGTGTAGATGGTGATTTCTAATCCTATTTGATTTCTTGCATTAGATGCATTGATTTCAATGTAGACGTCGATTCTAATTATATTTGATTGCTTGCACTTCCTATTTGATTTCTTGCACTAAATGCATTGATTTCAGTGTAAGTGGTGATTTATAATCCTATTTGATTGCTTTCACTAAATGCATTGATTTCAGTGTAGATGTTGTTTTCTAATCATATTTGTTTAGTTGCACTACATGAATTGATTTGAGTGTAGATTTTGATTTCTTACATTAATTGCATTGACTTCAGTGCAACAATTTTTTTTCTTAATCTTATTTGATTGTTTGCACTAGATGCATCAATTTCAATGTATATGCTTTATAATCCCATTTGATTGCTTGCACTAAATGCATTGATTTCAGTGTACATGGCGATTTCTAATCCTATTTGATTGCTTGTACTAAATGCATTGATTCAATGTAGATGTTGGTTTCTAATCCTATTTTCTTACTTGCACTAGATGGATTTATTTGAGTGTAGATGTTGATTTCTAATCATATTTGATTACTTGCATTAGATGCTTTGATTTCAGTATAGAATTTTTTTCTAATCTTATTTTATTGTTTTCATTAGATGCATTGATTTCAGTGTAGATGTTGATTTATGATTTGATGTAATTGGATGTATGATGGTATATTAATTACGTCGTAAGACGTTCTTATTTGAAAACAACTCCCTTAGGTGTCACTGTGTCATTGTTTGAGCCATTGGATCAAATGTTAGATGATTGAAATGTTTTATGCCATTAGATTCACAAATAAAAGTTTTATATATGTTTTTTATAATGTTAGTTTTTTTCTTTTTTTTTAATAAGTGATTGAATTTACATTTTGGTGACTTTGTCAAATTACACAAAAATAAAAATAAAAGTAAATTAAATAAAAAGATTGACATATTGTAATGAACATTTTAACTAGGTCAAATAAAAAATAAAAATAATACTAAACTATAAAAACAACCCATGGTATTGACTCATGGTATTCATGTGGAATGTGGTTTATGTAAAGGGGGGAATTAATATGGCCTAACTATCGATCTACAAAGAGCCAAGAGGGATAAAATGTCTTGATATGCAAACCTCATTGATCCCTCTCATCAATAATATAGATCTAAACTAATTATTTAATAAAATTATTTACTAAACTATAAAAACTACCCATGTTATTGACTCATGGTATTCATGTGGAATCTGGTTTATCTAAAGGGGGAAATTAAGATGGCCTAACTCTGGATCTACCAAGAGTGAAGAGGGATCAAATTTCTTGATATGCAAACCTCATTGATCCAACTAATTATTTAATAAAACAATTTTTAAATGTTTATAATCATTATTCTTTTAAAATTTCACTTAATAAAATGTATGTAAATTTTCATACATCCAAATATAAATAGTTTTTCTTGTTCTATATTATTTTTGTTACAACTATTTTATTATTCCAAAAATACATGGTTTTTGTGTTATATATTATTTATGTTACAATTTTTTTGTTATTCATGAGTAGTATTTCTTAATATATTAAAGATTAAATTAATAATTAATTTTTTAAAATATGTGATCTTTTTAAAATTTCAAATTATTTCACATGACATGATTTATCTTGAGCAATAATGATGAATTTTCATAATTCTCATTTCTTAAATAACACTAAATTTACCTTTAATTACTTAATTGGAATAGTTTGTAACTACATAAGAGTTTGTAACTACAGACATACTCTTTTGTTCCGTTAAAAACAAACTATATACATATCTTTAATTACCTAATTTTAGCTAAAAAATCTTACATGCTTTTTACTTTATAATCATAAAAAAATTTCATATTATATGATGTCAAACTTACTCAACTTTTTATTCTGAAATGTTAAACAATGTTTCCCACTACATGATTTTAGCTTTTATAATTTATTTATTTATTTTTCAATTCCAAACAAACATTACAAAAGAAAAAGCCCACTCAGTCCTTATTGTAGATTATAGTTTTACAAAATTCACACTATGGTTAATAATAGAATAAGTTGAGACAACCTTAAGGGGGTTTTTTGTACAATTTTTATCATAACCTTTCCCTCCATCCAACATATAATGTAGAGTCTTCTAAAGAGAGATTATATTTTAGTTTATAACTTGATTCACTATCAAAGAAAATGGCTAGGGATTTCACAAGTTATTAGTTTATAACCCGATCCATAATAAAAGAAAATGGCTAGGGATGTCACAAGTTATCATTCTCACAGTGATGTATTAACGTTCTTAGTTGAAATGGATCCTATTAGATGTATGTTCTCACAGTGATGTATTAACGTTCTTAGTTGAAATGGATCCTATTAGATGTATGGTGGCCAGAGACACAAAAAAATTCAAAAACAATATATGTTATGACATCCATATTGTCTACAAACCATCCAAATTTCCCATCTTATACAACAATTTCTAACAATAACCACTCAATTTAATCTCTAATTTTTGAAATCCCCACCCATGTTGTGGAGATCACACTGTAAAATCTAATGTTCCTCTCATTTTTTTAAGGGGTTCATAAACAAAACAGACAACAACAAATTCAATATTGTGGTGGTATAACTGATTTTTGAATCATTGTGACAAACAAAACATCACATTAGATCACATAGTATATATAATGCTATAAGGCTTTAAGATGATAACAAATTTTGAATCATGATAACTAGGTGAAAACCAAAACTAAGTTGCAGCCACAAACAAAAAATCTCGACAACTCACATAATATATCCAAGGTTGCAATGAACCCCATACATTGTGATGGACCTCATGGGAATTTTAGTGCACATAGAACACCACTCTAATAATTCTATACTCTTGATCAATTCAGAACAACCTAGGATGTGTAAAATATTTTAATAAGATAAACAAAATAGACAACAAGAAAGTCAATATTGTGGTATAATAACTTATTTTTGAATCATTGTGACAAACAAAACATCACACTAGCTCACATAATATATATAATTCTATAAGGATCTAAGATGATAAGAGAGTTTTGAATCATGATAACTATGTGAAAACCAAAACTAAGTTGTAGCCGCAAGAAAAAAATCACAACAATTCACAGAATATATCCAAGGTTGCAATGAACCCCATACATTGTGATGGACCTCATGGGAATTTTAGTGCACATAGAACACTACCCTAATAATTCTATACTCTTGATCAATTTAGAATAACCTAGGATATGTAAAATATTTTAATAAGAAACTAGATTTGTAATTATGAAATATAAAACTATAACTTAAATTTGTGAATTTAATTTGTATTTTTTTTCTTATGTATATAGAGAATGAATAAACCAAGTTTGGAGTTAATAAAATGAACCATAACATAAAGAACAATATCTCCTTCCAAAAATGTCTCCATATTAAAATGACATTCACTTTCTTCTATACCAAGGCTATTTTTCTTCATATACAATTTCTGAGAAGCATGCAATTGGCTCTCAGATATGTAGATGAACGTGAAGTAAACCCTATTTTTGTTAATAAAAAAATCTCTTTATTTACATCTATGCTAGATAGATTGTACTTGAATGTATTTAAAATATCTTATTTGAGTTACATGCTGGATTATTTATCACCAAAGGATTTTCACCCCCAATTTCCTATTTCAATATCTATAAAAAAAATTGTATATATGTGAACATATTATGTTGGTTTACATATATTTTTTCGCCCCCAATTGCCTATTTCAAATTCTATAACAAAAAATTTTGGTTGATAACTCTTATCATCAATATCTTTGAAACCTCCATGACTTGCTTCCATGGAAGAAAAATTTTCCTCTCATTCCTTCATGATGACTTGTTCTCTGCAACATCTTATTTCTTCTAGGCTACTCTTTTCCTGTACTGCCTTACGGTGTTCTTTTGCAACATATGAGAGTGCAATTTCCTGATATAAACTAATCTCACATTATATGATGTCAAAATTACTCAACTTTTTATTAAAAATTTACAACTCCAATTTGTCACTACATAACTGCATTTGTTATAATTTTTATTTTTCAATTCCGAACAAAACCTGAAAATAAAAAACCCACTCGGTCCTTAAAGTGGAACCAATTTTAAAAATTGACACTATGAAATTAAAAATAAAGTTGAAGGTCTTCCCTAAAGGGTTTTTTGTACATGTTTTATCATAACATTTCCCTCCATCATATATATTGTAGAGTCTTCGAAGAGAGTCTATTCTAGTTTATAACCCGATCCACAAATCGAAAATGGCTAGGGATTTCACAAGTTACTAATTTGTAACCTGATCCAAAATCAAGAAAAGGGCTAGGGATGTCACAAGTTATCATTCACATAGTGATTTGCGAAGAGTTCTTATTTGAAATGGATCCTATTAGATGCATGGTGGCCAGAGAAACTAAAAAATTCAAAATAGATATTGAATTTTTAGTTGAAATGGATCATATTAGATGCATGGTGGCCAGAGACACTAAAAAAAATAAAATATATATACGTACCAGCATCCATATTGTCTACAAACCATCCAAATTTCCCAGCTATATGATCAAACTTACTCAACTTTTCATTACGAAATTTTAAACAAATTTTTAGTACATAATTTTATCTTTTATAAATTTTATTTTTTCAATTCTAAACAAAACTTACAAAGAAAAAAACCCACTTATTCCTTGTAGATTATAGTTTTACAGTGCCCATGTCATTAACAATAGAGTAAGTTGAGACAACCTAAAGGGTTTTGTACATGTTTTGTCATAACATTTCCCTCCATCCAATATATATTGTAGGTCTTCTGAAGAGTGTATTCTGGTTTCTCCTTTGATCCACAATCAAAGAAAATGGGTAGGGATTTTACAAGTTATTAGTTTGGCAACTTTGATCCACAATCAAAGAAAATGGCAAGGGATAACTACCAAGTTATCATTCACCTGATTTATTGAAGTTCTTAGCTAAAATGGATCCTATTAGATGCATGGTGGCCAAAGACACTAAAATTCCAAAGTAGATATTGAATTTTAAGGTTGAAATGGATCATATTAGATGCATGGTGGCTAGAGACACTAAAAAATTTAAAATATATATCTATTATGACATCCATATTGTCTACAAAACATCCAAATTTCCCATCTTCACAACAATTTCTAACATGCTTTATCGTTACTCTCCAATTTGGAAACCCCCACCCATGTTAGGGAGATCTGGCCTTAAAATCAAATGTTCTTGTGGTATTTTTAAATGGTTCATAAAAAATAGTAATGAGAAAGTATTGTGGTATAATAGCACGTTTTAAATCATTGTGACAAAAAAACATCACATTAGCTCACAAAATATATCTAATGCTATAAGGATCTAGAGAGGTGTTCACGGTTAGCTTGGAAAACCAAGCGTGAAGGTGCTTCTAATTTTCAAGAACTAGTCTTCAAAAGTTCCTAGCTCTATTTTAATTACATAAATGTATTGAAAACCAAATGATAGTATTTACTTCGGTTATTTTGTTGGACGTGTTGCAAGCTGATATTTATTGCTATACAAGTTGTGCATCAAATTATTGTAGCAGTTATGGCAAGAAGTTTTAAATTCTTGTTCTTTAACTATAATGGGTGAAAATGTGAAGTTTGGGAAACACTTTTTGCCCTTTTTTGACGTTGAAAATTGTAATTTTCTATGATTTTCAACTTCAACTCCACTAAAATCATATTTCTATTGCAAATTATGCTTTGACATAAAAACAAGAATTGTAGAGAATTGTCTTACCTCCATACCCATATTTAAAAAAAAAAAAATATTGACATATAGAGGGGTAAATTTCTTGTTTACTAACTGCATATATTTGAAATTTTCAGGCAAACATAAATAGTCACTTTATTATCCTTTACTTTTTTTAGGGAAGGTTATTCATTTTTTGGAAAAAAACCATAGCATCATAATCTGGATATATTGCACTAGTGCACAGGCTATTTTTCGGTAATTTTCGGATTAAATCACTATTTTTTATTATTTTTTGAAATGGACAAAAACAAAAAAACAGTGATGTTTCAATAAATTTTATCATCCTTTGATTTTATTTTCAATGTGATCGTCAATAAGAAAAATGAGAGTACCCTTTTGAAGTAGACAGGGAGAGGAAGTGCAGTATGATTTTTTTGAATTTTTTGGTGTCCTCATTTGAAAGTTATTGAATTTTCATTCAGTGCAATTTTTCGAACAATGAAATTACACAGTGACACAGTTTAGTAAAAAATTAATAAAAAATTGAATTTTTTAATGAAACTCCACAAATCTCATATCATCAGAAACTAGATTCAGAGATGAATCTAATGGTACTTTGTCCGACATATAAAATTTTGTTTTTGTAGGTGTTCTGCCCCTCCAAAGTTGCAGGTTCCTGAAAACTGCATAATTTTCTGTGTTTTTCGTTGACCAGAAACTCTCGGCCGAGATAATGTCTCGGACGAGAAATTTATAAAACTCTCGACCAAGAGTTTAACCCGCCTAAAGTTACATTTAAACGCACGGCCAAACTCTCGGCCGAAAGTTTAAAAAACTCTCGGACGAGAGTTTGTGCCCGAGAGTTTACCCGATGAAACTCTCGGCCGAGAGTTTAGAAACTCTCGTATGAGAGTTTTAGAAACTCTCGTATGAGAGTTTTAAAAACTCTCCTCCGAGAGTTTTATTCCTATAATAAAACACAACAAATTTTAAGTTTTTAGAATTGGTACGTTATATAATTTAAATAGTACTTTATTAAAATTAAAAAATGACATAAAATAATAAAATTGTAATTTTATTTTAAATTATTTTATTATTATTAATGATAAAAAATACATGAAGATTTAATTAAATAAAATTTGTTACAATATTTTGTAATATCAATGTTATATAAAAAACTAAAAATATTTTTATATAAAACTAATTGATATATTAATATAAATAAAATAAAATTCTAAAATATAAATCAAAATAAAAACAACTATATATAATTTATATAATATTTTTTTTGAAATTAATGAATAAATTTAAATTTAAAAAACAATTGACTAAATGCAATGAGGTGATAAAGGAGACAATGCATAACACCTTAATATCGTTATAAATTCTTGGAAATCTCGAGAAATTTTTGAAGTGAGATGAGCTTCTTGGAATGGGTCACTTTATCTTCCATTTCAGTTTCACACAATTAACTTGAAAGGAAGTCTATTTTCCTAGGTATGGATGTAAGGGAATGAACAATATTATTTGAACATTGAGTGAGATGCCCTTCTTGGAATGGTTCCTCCTATATTCCACTTTAGTTTCACAAGATTAAATTGAAATGAAGTTTATTTTCCTAGGTATGGATGTAAGGGGATAAAGAATATTATCCGAAAAGGAAATGAATGTTAAGTGTGACATTCCAAGCAGAAGTGTATGGGATTGGAGAATTATGTTATTGTAGAAAACTAACCCTTGACCCATAACCCTTGACCCCTTAAACCCTAATTCCTAACCCCTAAACCCTTAACCCCCTAAACCTTAAACCTCTAAACCCTTAACCCCTAACCCATTTATCCCCACTAAACCTCTAAATCCCTAACCCATTTAACCCCTACCCCTAACACGTTAACCCCTAACCCATTTAAGCACCTAAACCCCAAAACCCCTAACTCTTAACCCCTAAAATACTTAACTGCTAAATCCCCTAACCCCCTAAACATCTAAACCAATCCTAACCCATTTAACCCCCTAAACCTCAAAACCCCTAACCCCTTAAACCCTAATTCCCAACCCCTAACCAATTCAACACCCTAAACCCCTAAAAACCTAACCCATTTAAGTGTTTATTCCATTTAACCCCCAAAACCCTAACCCCTAAAATCCTTCACTGCTAAATCCCCTAAACCTCTAAACCTATAACCCATTTAACCCCCTAAACCCTAAACCTCTAAACCCTTAACCCCTAATCCCTTAAACCCTAATTCCCAACCCCTAACCAATTCAACACCCTAAACCCCTAAAAACCTAACCCATTTAACCCCATTAACTCCTAAATTCTAACCCCTAAAATCCTTAACTGCTAAATCCCCTAACCCCCTAAACCTCTAAACCAACCCTAACCCATTTAACCCCCTAAACCCTAAACCTATAACCCCTTAAACCCTAATTCCCAACCCATAACCCATTCAACCCCTTAAACACCTAAACCTCTAACCCATTAAACCTTGACCCCTTAAACACTAATTCCTAACCCTTAACCCATTTAACCCCCTAAACCCTAAACCTCTAAACCCTTAACCCCTAACCCATTTACCCCCAATAAACCTCTAAACCCCTAACCCATTTAACCCATAAACGCTAAACCTCTAAACCCTTAACCCCTACCCCTAACTCGTTAACCCCTAACCCATTTAAGCCCTTAAACCCCAAAACCCCTAACCCCTTAAACCCTAATTCCCAACCCATAACCCTTGACCCCTTAAACCCTAGTTCCTAACCCCTAAACCCTTAAGCCCTAATTCCCAACCCCTAACCAATTCAACACCGTAAACCCCTAAAAACCTAACCCATTTAAGTGTGGATTCCATTTAACCCCAAAAACCCTAACCCCTAACCCCTAAAATCCTTCACTGCTAAATCCCCTAACCCCCTAAACCTCTAAACTTGTAACCCATTTAACCCCTGAAACCCTAAACCTCTAAACCCTTAACCCCTAACCCCTAAAACCCTAATTCCCAACCCCTAACCAATTAGACACCCTAAACCCCTAAAAACCTAACCCATTTAACCCCATTAACCACTAACTTCTAACCCCTAAAATCCTTAGCTGCTAAATCCCCTAACCCCCTAAACCTCTAAACCAACCCTAACCCATTTAACCCCCTAAACCCAAAACCTATAACCCCTTAAACCCTAATTCCCAACCCATAACCCATTCAACCACTTAAACACCTAAACCTCTAACCCCTTAACCCTTGACCCCTTAAACCCTAATTCCTAACCAGGCTAACCCATTTAACCCCCTAAACAAAACTCATTTAAGTGTGGATTCCATTTAACCCCCAAAACCCTAACTGCTAACCCCTAAAATCCTTCGCTGCTAAATCTTGTAACCCCCTAAACCTCTAAACCTATACCCCATTGAACCCCCTAAACCCTAAACTTCTAAACCCTTAACCCCTAACCCCTTAAACCATAATTCCCAACCCATAACCCTTGACCCCTTAAACCCTAATTCGTAACCCCTAAACCCTGAACATCTAAACACTTAACCCCCAAACCATTTACCCCTACTAAACCTCTAAACCCCTAACCCATTTAACCCCTAAACCCTAAACCTCTAAAACCTTAACCCCTACCCCTAACCCGTTAACCCTCAACCCATTTAAGCCCCTAAACCCCAAAACCCCTAACCCCTTAAACCCTAATTCCCAACCCATAACCCTTGACCCCTTAAACCCTAATTCCTAACCCCTCAACCCTTAACCCCTAATCCCTTAAACCCTAATTCCCAACCCCTAACCAATTCAACACCCTAAACCCCTAAAAACCTAACCCATTTAAGTGTGGATTCAATTTAACCCCCAAAACCCTAACCCCTAACCCCTAAAATCCTTCACTGCTAAACCCCCTAAACCCCTAAACCTCTAAACTGTAACCCATTTAACCCCCTAAACCCTAAACCTCTAAACCCTTAACCCCTAACCCCTAAAACCCTAATTCTGAACCCCTAACCAATTCAACACCCTAAACCCCTAAAAACCTAACCCATTTAACTCCATTAACCCCTAACTTCTAACCTCTAAAATCCTTAATTGGTAAATCCCCTAACCCCCTAAACTTATAACCCCTTAAACCCTAATTCCCAACCCATAACCCATTCAACCCCTTAAACACCTAAACCTCTAACCCCTTAACCCTTGACCCCTTAAACCCTAATTCCTAACCCCTAACCCATTTAATGCCCTAAACCTTAAACCTCTAAACAATTAACCCCTACCCCTAACCCGTTAACCCCTAACTTCAACCCCTAAAATCCTTAACTGTTAAATCCCCTAACACCCTAAACCTATAAACCAACCCTAACCAATTTAACCCCTAAACCCTAAACCTATAACCCCTTAAACCCTAATTCCCAACCCATAGCCCATTCAACCCCTTAAACACCTAAACCTCTAACCCCTTAACCCTTGACCCCTTAAACCCTAATTCCTAACCCCTAACCCATTTAACCTCCTAAACCCTAAACCTCTAAACCCTTAACCCCTAACTCATTTACCCCCACTAAACCTCTAAACCCCTAACCCATTTAACCCCTAAACCCTAAATCTCTGAACCCTTAACCCCTACCCCTAACCCGTTAACCCCTAACCCATTTAAGCCCCTAAACCCCAAAACCCCTAACCAATTCAACACCCTAAACCCCTAAAAACCTAACCCATTTAAGTGTGGATTCCATTTAACCCCAAAAACCCTAACCCCCAAACCCTAAAATCCTTCACTGCTAAATCCCCTAACCCCCTAAACCTCTAAACCTGTAACCCATATAACCCCCTAAACCCTAAACCTCTAAACCCTTAACCCCTAATTCCAAACCCATAACCCTTGACACCTTAAACCATAATTCCTAACCCCTAAACCCTTAACCCCCTAAACCCTAAACCTCTAAACCCTTAACCCCTAACCCATTTACCCCCACTAAACCTCTAAACCCCTAACCCTTTTAACCCTTAAACCCTAAACCTCTAGACCCTTAACCCCTACCCCTAACACATTTAAGCCCCTAATTCCCAACCCCTAACCAATTCAACACCGTAAACCCCTAAAAACCTAACCCATTTAAGTGTGGATTCCATTTAGCCCCGAAAACCCTAACCCCTAACCCCTAAAATCCTTCACTGCAAAATCCCCTAACTCCCTAAACCTCTAAACCTGTAACCCATTTAACCCACTAAACCCTAAACCTCTAAACCCTTAACCCCTAACCCCTGAAACCCTAATTCCCAACCCCTAACCAATTAGACACCCTAAACCCCTAAAAACCTAACCCATTTAACCCCATTAACCACTAACTTCTAACCCCTAAAATCCTTAACTGCTAAATCCCCTAACCCCCTAAACCTCTAAACCAACCCTAACCCATTTATCCCCCTAAACCCAAAACCTATAACCCCTTAAACCCTAATTCCCAACCCATAACCCGTTCAACCCCTTAAACACCTAAACCTCTAACCCATTAACCCTTGACCCCTTAAACACTAATTCCTAACCCTTAACCCATTTAACCCCCTAAACCCTAAACCTCTAAACCCTTAACCCCTAACCCATTTACCCCCATACCCCATTTAGGGGGTAAATGGGTTAGGGGTACTTGCCAGAGGCCCCAGGGACAGGAGTACAAATGGGTTAAAGAGTTAGGAGAGTGAGTAGGAATTTAGGTGTTTAAGGGGTTGAATGGGTTATGGGTTGGGAATTAGGGTTTAAGGAGTTATAGGTTTAGGGTTTAGGGGGTTAAATGGGTTAGGGTTGGTTTAGAGGTTTAGGGGGTTAGGGGATTTAGCAGTTAAGGATTTTAGGGGTTAGAAGTTAGGGGTTAATGGGGTTAAATGGGTTAGGTTTTTAGGGGTTTAGAGTGTTGAATTGGTTAGGGGTTGGGAATTAGGAGAATCGAGGTTGAATTTACAAAATTTAGAGAGGTAGGATTTTGCTGATGAGAGATTTTAGGGAGTTAGCGAGCGAAGTAGTTAGAATGAATCCACCTTAAATGGAGTTCGACACAGGTTTCGTGTTGAGTTGGGAAGTAAGCAAGGGGCTGAGGGTTAGGGAGAAACAAGGGTTTAAGGGGTCAGGTTATGGGTTGGAGTGAGTTTAACGTTGGGGGTTTTAAAAACTAGGGGCTTAAATGGGTTTGGGTTTAATGAGTTTGGGGTAGGGGTTAAGGGTTTAGAGGTTTAGCATTTAGGGGTTAAATGGGTTAAGGGTTTAGAGGTTTAGTGGGGGTAAATGGGTTAGGGGTTAAGGGTTTAGAGGTTTAGGGTTTAGGGGGTTAAATGGGTTAGGGGTTAGGAATTAGGGTTTAAGGGGTCAAGGGTTAAGGGGTTAGAGGTTTAGGTGTTTAAGGGTTTGAATGGGTTATGGGTTGGGAATTAGGGTTTAAGGGGTTGAATGGAGTTATGGAGTGGGAATTAGGGTTTAAGGAATTATAAATTTAGGGTTTATGGGGGATTAAATGAGTTAAGGGTTGGTTTAGAGGTTTAGGGGGTTAGGGGATTTAGCACTGAAGGATTTGAGGGGTTAGGGGTTAGGGTTTTGGGGGTTAAATGGAATCCACACTTAAATGGGTTAGGTTTTTAGGGGTTTAGGGTGTTGAGTTGGTTAGGGGTTGGGAATTAGGGTTTAAGGGGTTAGCGGTTAAGGTTTTAGACGTTTAGGGTTTAGGGGGTTAAATGGGTTACAGGTTTAGAGGTTTAGGGGGTTAGGGGATTTAGCAGTGAAGGATTTTAGGGGTTAGGGGTTAGGGTTTTGGGGATTAAATGGAATCCACACTTAAATGGGTTAGGTTTTTAGGGGTTTACGGTGTTGAATTGGTTAGGGGTTGGGAAACCAGGGTTTGGGGATTGGGGGTGGGGCTAGGGGTTAGGAAATATGGTTTAAGGGGTCAAGGGTTATGGGTTGGGAATTAGGGTTTAAGGGTTAGGGGTTTTGAGGTTTAGGGGGTTAAATGGGTTAGGATTGGTTTAGAGGTTTAGGGGGTTAGGGGATTTAGCAGTTAAGGATTTTAGGGGTTAGGAGTTAGGGGTTTTGGGGTTTAGGTGCTTAAATGGGTTAGGGGTTAACGTGTTAGGGGTAGGGGTTAAGGGTTTAGGGGTTAAATGGGTTAGGGATTTAGAGGTTTAGCGGGGGTAAATGGGTTAGGGGTTAATGGTTTAGAGGTTTAAGGTTTAGGGGGTTAAGGGTTTAGGGGTTAGTAATTAGGGTTTAAGGGGTCAAGGGTTATGGGTCAAGGGTTAGTTTTCTGCAATAACATAATTCTCCAATCCCATACACTTCTGCTTGGAATGTCACACTTAACATTCATTTCCTTTTCGGAAAATATTCTTTATCCCCTTACATCCATACCTAGGAAAATAAACTTCATTTCAATTTAATCTTGTGAAACTAAAGTGGAATATAGGAGGACCCATTCCAAGAAGGGCATCTCACTCAATATTCAAATAATATTGTTCATTCCCTTACATCCATACCTAGGAAAATAGACTTCCTTTCAAGTTAATCGTGTGAAACTGAAGTGGAAGATAAAGTGACCCATTCCAAGAAGCTCATCTCACTTCAAAAAATTCTCGAGATTTCCAAGAATTTATAACGATATTAAGGTGCTATGCATTGTCTCCTTTATCACCTCATTCCATTTAGTCAATTGGTTTTTAAATTTAAATTTATTCATTAATTTCAAAAAAAGTATTATATAAATTATATATAATTGGTTTTATTTTGATTTATGTTTTAGAATTTTATTTTATTTATATTAATATATCAATTAGTTTTATATAAAATATTTTTATTTTTTTATATAACATTGATATTACAAAATATTGTAACAAATTTTATTTAATTAAATTTTCATGTATTTTTTATCATTAATAATAATAAAATAATTTAAAATAAAATTATAATTTTATTATTTTATATCATTTTTTAATTTTAATAAAGTACTATTTAAATTATATAACGTACCAATTCTAAAAACTTAAAATTTTTTGTGTTTTATTATAGGAATAAAACTCTCGTCCGAAAGTCTTCCCGAGAGTTTCCGTCAATAAAACTCTCAGAAGAGAAAATTCATAACTCTCGTCTGAGAGATTTTTAACTCCGATTAAACCCAATAAAACTCTCGGACGAGAGTTTTTAAAACTCTCGGTCGAGAAATAGAGTTGTCTATTTTCTCAGAGGAGAAATTAAAAATTTCTCCCATATTCTAGTCGTCCGCCAAAAAGTGTTTCCCAACTTCGCGATTTCACCCCTATATCTTATCAGTTTCGTATGTTTTCAATCAAGAAGAGGCTTCAAAGTTTAAGAACTATATCTTTGATCTGAGCACGTGATTCTATTAGAATATATGAAACAAATTCATTTTTTACAACTTGTATGTTTAAATATGTGATTTTGGAGGTGATGATGGCTTCTTTAGACACTTGATTAGTATTGTGGAAGAACTTTGATTATATCATTAATGATTGTGAGTAGTTCAAGTAGCAATTGCATTTCTTATAACATATTTTCATATCCTTTGTATAAGCTATTGTATATACAATTCTAACACATTTCCCTAAGATGTTACCTATCTGGTGAGTAGTTGGTGTAGCAATTTCATTACTTATAATAGATTTTTATATCCTCTGTATAAGCTATTATATCTACAATTCTAACACATTCCCCCCAGGTGTTACCTATATGGTGACTGAGTGATGATGGCTTCTTCAGACACTTGATTAGTATTGTGGAAGAACTTGGAGTATATCAATAAGGATTGTGGGTAATTCATGTAGCAGTTGCATTTCTTATGAAATATTCTTATATCATTTGGATAATTTTTGTATATACAATTATACTATGATATGGATACACATTCCCCCCAAGCATTACCATATTGTGATTGTTGTCCAATTGTTGATATTTAGAGAAATATAATTAAATTATTTTGATGGTTTTGGAACATCAAAGTTACTATGATGAACTTTTATCTTAGGATGACTCCTTAGTGTTGAGATTCGATTTGCATGATGAACATGCATAGACCTCTTCACAGGAAAACCCTTTTGCCTATTGATAGTATGTGGTAGTTGTATGAATGGACTAGTTATATTATCCTCACTGTCATAAGATTCAAGACGGTTATTTTTTTTTTCATAAGTATATATACAAGTTGTACATATTATGTAGTAAGAAATGTTCTTTAATAATAATAGTCACTGAAAGGGGAAATGATCTCAATACACCCCTCTAGATATACAATGTCTCATGGTATTCTTCTCATTTGGTGACACATGGAAATTCCAATACCAAAACTCTTTCACAATGTCTCTCACATTATATGAAAGTCCATATTGATAAGGTTTCCTACATATATTAGCCCAACATGCAAGTTCATCATCCTCATGTTATTGAATCCTAATTTTTTAATGCCTCCATAAAATTTTGCTTAATGTTTTGTAGATTATTGTTTTCACTGACATCAACCAATTTCATGTAGTTCTTTTTCCAACAACACTTGTCAATAATTCCCTACTAGCACTTATGCCATGTTGAGATTGATATTTTGCAATTTTTCCAGGGGTTGATGTCATATTTCTTGATACTAACTCATTTACCTTCACCTCTTTCGAATTTCTAATGCCCAATAATTGAACTATATTTCTTAGGTATTTTTTCTTTCAAAATATATTTAAGATTTATAATTATATATAATTATAAAATAATATTTTTAAAAATTAATGTCGAAATTCGATTGTGAAAGTGGTATTTTTTAATGATATAACTAGTAAATCTATTATCCCGTTTTATTTTTTTAATGATTCAATTAATATTAACATTTGTATGTTGTCATGAGGAGATTTTTTATTTTTCATGTCAATTGTACCTTTTATAACTCTAGGAGTTTCTTAATATTGCCTTTTATTTTAATAAATGAAACTCAATTATATACTTCAAAAGATGATTAGGTAAGAGAATTTTAGGATTATAATTTTTTTTTGTCAAAGTTGACAATGTGAATGCTTATTTACCTAAAGTTGGCTCCCATGTTCAATACCTCCCCATGGGGTTTGAAGATAATAGGTCATGGAAATTGAATGACATATAAAAAATAATAATTTATACGTAAAAAAATTAGTTCTATATATTATAGTAGTTATTTCTTGAGTAATATTTCAATTTGACATTCAATTATTTATTAATAAAGTTGTTTTATTTAGTAGGGAGTACAATAATTTTGTAGTCAAATAATAGGATAAACCATATTCACAGTGTAATCTATTTGAATGATTAGATGTGTGTAAAATATTTTAATAAGAAACTGATTTGTAATTATAAAATATAAAACTATAACTTAAATTTGTGAAATTACTTTGTATTTTTTTTCTTGTGTGTATAGAGAAAGACTAAACCAAGTTTGGAGTTAATAAAATAAACCATAACATGAATAACAATATCTCCTTCCAAAAATGTCTCCATATTAAAATGACATTCAATTTCTTGTATACCAAGACTATTTTTCTTCATATACCATTTCTAACAAGCATGCAATTGGCGCTTGGATATGTAGATGAACTTGGAGTAAACTCTATTTATGTTAATAAAAAATTTCTCTATTTACATCTATGCTAGATATATTGTACTTGAATGTATTTAAAATATCTTATTTGAGTTACATGATCATTTCATGCTTGTTTCAAAGGAATATTAATTACCAAAGGATTTTCACCCATTTTCTCTTTCAATATCTATAACAAATTTTTTATATATGTGAACAGATTATGTTGGTTTACATATATGTTTTCACCCATAATTTCCTATTTCAATATCTATAAAAAAAAATTTGGTTCATAACTCTTATAATCAATATCTTTGAAACCTCCACTAACTGCTTCCATGGAAGAAAAAATTGCCTTTTATTCCTTCACGATGGCTCCTTCTCTGCAACAACTTATTTCTTCTACACTACTCTTTCCTATGCTATTGCCTTATGGCATTTCTTTTGCAACATATGGTGCAATTGCTAGTTTAAGTTTTTCTCCTGAATGAATTTGAGCATTAAAGCTGAGGATACAAAATTTTGGTTGATATTTTACTGAAAACAGGACATGCATTTTGTATGAATTAAACAAAAATATGAGTAAGATGAACGAACATATTGGAAATATTTATATATTTTGATATATACAACATTTTACTATTAATCTGATTGTATAAGGCATAGTTAAGAAATTATTTAGAATCAAAAGAAAAAAAATATGAAAATTGGCCAATTTGATTTCTATATTGAATAATTTGACAAGAGTTTGATCAGATCATAGGATAAGTAATTAATCATGTTGATGACACGAAATATAGTTCATATTTATTTTATAGATGGTGGCTGGATCACATGTACGAAATGAAAACTAATTCTAATTGGCGTAAAATTTCTATTTTTCAATTTCATAGTTTCCTCGAAGGGTTTAGAGAGATGAGAAATCAAGAAAAAGAAAGAATTTGAACCAGAACTATGAACAAATTATATAAGTTGTAATTGATTTTTTAAATATGTTTATATTGAGTTGTAAGTGTATATAAATTATTTTTGAATAATTAATTTTTAAATACATATTAATTACAAAATTATTTTATCAATGTTTTAAATATGTTGATAGAAATACTATATAAATAATTTTGGAATATTTATTTTTTAGATATATATTAATTACAAAAGAATTTTAGATAAAATTTAAAATTAGGGAGGGATCTTAGATTGAAATTTTGATTTACTAAAATAAAAGAGATCTTGGAGAAAAGACACAAGTGTGATGTTCCTTGATGAATTGTAGATTGAAAACTATTTATATCAAAATAAACTTTGTGGAGTCACAACATGGATTTAAGATGAATAGGTATCATAAGTAGATTAATAAAAATTATACATAGTTGATGTATATGATCAGATTTAAGTTTCAAAATATTTCATATTAAAAAATATTCATATATTTTAATAAAATGTATGCAACATTTTATAACGTTGCAACCAAATGAAAATATACAAGCATTTTGTAGCTCTAGAATGAAATGAAAATACACAAACAATTTTATAACCCTACAACCAAACGTATAATGGTAGTTTTGTGGAATTACACATGGGTTACAATACAATGTAGTCTTACTGTGTATTCTAAATAATAGATATATCAACAAGAATATTATGTATGAGGTACAAATTTAACAAAAGGAAAACATTAATTACTTCAATAAGCGTATCTAATGTGAAGAGGAAGAAGACGAGTGAAAGTTAGGAAGACCTAGGCGCAGGCCCAGCCGCCCCGCCCCCCACCCCCTGCAACAGTAGCCTCTGCTGCTCGATCGCAGCCGCATGGCCCCTCCGGAGGACATCCCAGAGGCGGATTCCCGACCTAATCACACTTTGGCCTTCTCAGCGTTGATCAACGCTTTGAACCCGCCTTGACCAAGACCCACAATATAAAAGTTTGTTAAAAAACTGGATGGGATTCAAGAATTTTCTCTGCCTCCTGCGATCCCTTGAATGGCAGCCCTCTCTCTTGCTGAGAAAGGCCTCGTTGGACAATTTACTGGTCTTTGGGCCTCGCCAAAGGCAGTCCAAAAATGGGTAGAATGCAACTGAATGGACAAGATCAATGGAAAAAATTCTATCAGATTATGTGGTAGGGGCTATTATACATTCCATTTTGAGACAAAAGAAAACAAAGATCTCATATTCATGAATGAACAATACTTCATGGACACCAGAGGGCTTTACCTAAACAAATGAACTCCAA
Source organism: Pinus albicaulis (assembly GCA_034641835.2). NCBI lineage: Eukaryota > Viridiplantae > Streptophyta > Pinopsida > Pinales > Pinaceae > Pinus > Pinus albicaulis. Next base: position 952,536,856 of record CM076575.1, on the reverse strand, counting down.
ATTTCGATCTAGAACTCGACATTCCCAATGTTGTCCCTGTCTGGGTTCATCTTCCTCATCTTCCCCTTCACTACTCGGGAGATGATTTGGTAAGAGCGATTGGTAATGACGTAGGAAATTTTATTGACAGAAGCGAGCCAAAGGAAAACATGCAAGCATGTGCAATAATCTGCGTTCAGGTTGATCTGGGGAAAGGACTTCCAGAGGCGATCAAGCTAAAAGTGGACAAATGGACGCATATACAGCAACTAGACTACGAAAAAATCCCCTTCAAGTGTAAGTTATGCCATGAATACGGTCATTTCGCTAATAGATTTGCAAAATTTATTGAAGTTGAAAACACAGATCCAGAACCCAATGCGAAGACATCAAAAAGAAAAAGACAGTGTGAAACTCTAAAATATTTGGTGCTTCATCTTCCCATCAACCCTCTCAATCTATCATCCCCCCCAATCACTCTCACCTGGAACCTTCCTTATCCTCCCTCCAAATCCTTGATCCCCCCCTTAACCCTCTCCCAACCCCTGATCCTCCCTTCATCTCTCCCAACACTTTCTCTTCCCTTGCCTCCTTTGAAGAGGACGCTCCTCAACCATCCATCCCCTACCCGCATCCAGACTCCCTCCTTCATCCATCACCTTCTAAGTCATGTCCTCCATCGTCTTCATTTGAGCCATCTTCAGCTTGGATTTTCACCAGGAACGTAGCTAAAGAGAAGGGGGCTATTTTGGAAATTCTTAAAAGAACATGCCCCAGAAGAAAATCATCCAAACACTATCGTGATGAAGCAACACAGAAGTATATTGCACTTGGTACACAACACCCAATAGAATCCTACATCAGAGGGCCTATAATCAATGAATTCAATCAACATGAACGAGGAGGGAAGACAGGGTCACAACCTGCATTCCTGAAATAATGAAAGTTCTCACTTGGAACTGAAAGGGATTAGAGCACCCCTCTAAAAACACTGCCCTAAAATTCCTTTTCAATCAAGAAAAGCTATATATAGTCCTTCTACAAGAAACCAAACAACGAGAGATAGAAATGGGAAATATCATTAACAAAATTAGGAATTACACTAGCAAATTGGTGGAATCCAGAGGAGCCTCGGGAGGAATAGCCACAATATGGAACCAGAACACTTGGAATCAGATGTCAGTGGTTAAGACTCGTGACTGGATCAAATTCAAACTTCAAAACGTGTGAGAGGATGTCTTGATAATTGTTTATAATATTTATGGGCCAAACCACTACAGAGACAAATAATTTTGTTGGAGTACTATGAAAGCTGACATAGACAGTGAGGAAAATCCTAATGTCATCATTGGATGGGATCTAAATCTGATCTTGCATGCCGATGAAAAAAGAGGAGGCAACTTTAACCCAGATCCTTCAAGAGAGCAGTTGGAAACCATTATTCAAGATCATGACCTGATGGATATCATCCCCAAAAATAAAAAAATTACTTTCAATAACCACAGAATTGGGGTTGGAAACATAATGGAAAGGCTTGATCGTTTCCTCCTTGATGTTTCCCTCATTTCTCATTTTTCTGTTGCCTTCTCTTCCATCTTAACATGTTCTGCCTCTGATCATTATCATGTCTCTCTCATCTTAGGTGATGAGTCTTCCTTGGGGCCTCTTCCCTTTTGATATAACTCGCTCTGGGTGAATTCTCTGATGCTATACATATCGTGAGCAACACTTGGCATCAACATGTAGAGGGATCCCCAATTCATATTTTGGAAACAAATTTGAATCTCGTGCGTATTGCACTCAAAGAGTGAACCAAACTCCATTGTTGTGAATCATACAAAGTCAAAAATGATACCAAGAGAATGTTCAAAATTGTCCAAACATACATCGACACCCACGGAGTAAGAAAAAAGAAGTAGGATCACAAAAACGAGCTCTATTGGAACTTATATAATGCTAGCAGAAAATAAGAGGAAAAATGGAGGCTTAAATCAAGAAATCTTTGGTTGCAGGCCGGGGATAAAAATACCTCATTTTTCCACAAAAAAGCCACTATCATAATGTCAAGAAATAATATCACTGAAATAACAAATGAAGAAAGAAATAAGCTCACAGAATAGGAGGCTATTAAATCAACACCATATAGCCATTATAAAAACCTTCTAACCGAAATTGCAGAGCCGAAGGATTACAGTGATTTCTTAACACATACACCCAATATTATTACGGATGAAATAAATTCATATCTCATCAATGAAATTGATGAGCCTGAAATTCTTAATGCAATTTGGACTCTCCATCCTGACAAATCCCCGACCCCAAATGGTTTCACCATAAGCTTCTTCCGGACCTTCTGGGATGTCATAAAAAAATACCTCTCCAAAATGATCCTTTGGGCTCAAAGAAAAAAGAATATCGAGGGATTCACCAAATCAAAATTCCTTTCCCTTATCCCCAAAGAGAACCACCCCTCCTCCTTTTCCATTTTTAGGCCAATTTCCCTTTGTAATTCTTCATACAAAATCATAACCAAAATCCTTGCCACTTGCCTCAAAACCCACCTCCCGAACCTCATCTCTGAAAATCAAGGAGGATTTATCTCCCAAAGAAAAATCACTGACTCCATTATTTTGGTCCAAGAAGGCATTCATTCTAGCATGATAATATCTGAGAAAGGATTTATCCTGAAACTTGATTTTGCAAATGCATTTAATAGAGTGAGACACTCTTTCCTCCTCTTGATTCTTAAGAAAATGGGATTTGAAGAAGACTTCATATCACTCATCCAAGCCTGCATATCCAGTCCTTGGACTCCCCCTTAGTCAATGGAAGACCTGGGAAATACTTTCAATCCTCCCAAGGCCTCACACAACACTGCCCTCTATCTACCTTCCTCTTCATTCTTATGGCGGAATATTTAAGGAGGGCCTTGGACCATAAACATAGAGCTAGACTAATCACTGGCATCAAATTTAGAAATGGAGTCAAGAAAATGAATCACTCTCAGTTTATTGATGATACCCTCTTGATGGGTGGGGCCACCAGCATCATTGCCCAGAAGTTTAAATTTCTCCTTGACAAATTCATACACTATTCTAGAGGGCAGATAAACTATCATAAAAGTTGTATCTATGGGTGGAACACAACTATCAACACCATCCACAACATAGCTCAAATCTTTGGGGTCTCGTATCAGTGGAATTAGACTCATTTTAATTATCTTGGGATGCCAGTGAGTACAGGACAGTTGATGACAGAGATCTGGAATCTCACCATCGACAAAATGAAAATAAAGTTCAAAAATGGGGGTCCTCTTAGCTCAACTTGGCTGGGTGCATTATCCTTTTAAAATTTTTCCTCTTTGCCTTGCCTATGTATCACTTTTCCCTTCTTCAGGCTCCCATCAGCATTCACAAAATAGAAGAAATATTAAGACATTTCTTATGGCAAGGAGGGAAAAATGAGAAGCAGAAATTCAATTTGGTCAAATGGAGACGGATAACCCAAAATCATGAAAATGAAGGACTTGCAATTTGCATTCCTATGTTGTTGAACTTTTATTTTGGGGGGGGAATATTTTGGCGCCTTATAATGGGAAAAAAAACTTGGTAGAAGCAAGTGCTAGAGTCAAAATACCTCTCCATGCCAAGGAAACATATTTTAGACCATGTTGTTCCCCACAGACCTTGCACTAAAATATGGGCTCTCTGTAAAAAATCCATTCCTTTCATCATCAATAATATCTCCAAAGTTCCTCAGGGAGGACACAGTATAAATATCTGGGAAGATAAAATTATGGGGCAGCCCCCTCTCTCAAACAATCCTAGTACTCTTCGCATTCAAAATTATCTCAAAAACCAAGGGAACAATACTTTGCATAAAATTTCCAACTGGGAAGTGAATACCAACTTATGGAAGAGCTGGACCTTTCCAATCATGCCTCCCCTCCTCAAAAATGATCAAACAGTTTTGAAAAGAATGCTCCATGGTGTTGCTCCTCTGAAAAAAGACAGTCAAGACAACTTCATATGGGATCCTTCTGGCTCCTCTTACACAATCAAAGTTGGGTATGATTTCCTTCTCAAAGATCAATACCCCAATCCTCTTTGGGCCATTTGGAAACAAATCTGGAAATCTTAAGCGCTTCCAAAAGTCAAAATATTCATTTGGATCTTGATAAAATGGAAGATATTGACCTCCAAATTTTTTAAAAAAGGAGGTATCTACTGTTCTTCTAGATGCTCCCTCTGTGTCAAGGCTGAAGAGACTACATTCCATATTTTTGTTGGATGCCCCTTTGCCTTGCAGTGTTGGATTTTTTTATTAGAATTCTACTGGATTGAATTAGGTGCAATCAGCTCAATCTCAGATTTGATCATCAATTGGAAAAGAAGTTATCCTTGGGGGAAAAAAGCAAGAATGTAACCAAAAGAGTTTGGGATACCCTTCCCTATGTTTTTCTATGGAACATTTGGCTAATAAGGAATAAGGCTATTTTCCAAGATCAGAGACCTTGCATAAGGAAAGTCCAAAGAAAGACCTGGAGTCTCACTATTGAGACAATACTTTCCAAAACCAAAAACCATCTAAATTTTAACAATCCTCAAGTTGAATAAAGAAACTTCCTTGGTACAGCTCTTGACAATATTCTAAGGTTTAATAAAAATCCATTGAATTGATCTTCCCACAATGAGAAGTGGAATATTAGGCTCAAAGAGAAAGATTTTATTGAGTGGCTTGAAGGGCTCAAAACGCCTGTGTTTTTCTTTAACGGGGCTTCAAAATCAAACCCAGGGATAGCAGGGGTAGGAGGTTACATAACAGATGGAAAAGGCTACATCATGACCTCCTTTGAATGGGGGCTTGCTTGTCTGTCAAATAACAGAGCCGAAGCCTACGCTTTGTTGAAAGGACTCGAAATTATCAAGACACTTAAAATGAAAAAAATCATGGTATTTGGTGATTTAGAAACTCTTCACATACCCCCAACATAGCTCTCAGCGGGCTTATTGCTAGATGTTTCACCTTGAGCAAGGAAACGGAAGATATATCCTTCTTTCATATTGTTAGAACAAACAACAAGAAAGAAGATATCTTGGAAAATAATGCTTGTAACAGACCTGTCGGTCAACTCTTCTTCTAAGGAGATACATCCTTTTCTCCCATGCCATGATTTTTCTCCCTCGCACAATCAATCCCCGCCTGATTCTCTGCCTCTTCATGACTTGTTAGGGTAGGTCTGCCCCACCCATATCCTGCACAGTGACCTTCCCGTGATCTTATCCTCTCGTGACTGTCGCCGAGCTTCTCCTCCCTATCCGCCTTCTCCTCGTGTCTATTCTATTTATTCAAACTCAGTCCTCCCTTTGAATCAACATCCTTGCAAAGTCACATTGTGCTCTCTTATCACCTCCCCTATGTGCGCTAAGTATCTTGTGTTCGCCCTCCTCGGCCCTGTCTTCCTGGGCTCTTGCTCATTGAGAATTCCATTGGCTACTCCCTTACTGACTCGCTGATCTCCTGCAACCTACCTTCTCGCATTTCCAACCCTCTCCCTCATACTTTCTCTTCATGTATCTATCCCGAATATCCTTTCCTGTCTTCTCTTCAGCAACTCTAATACTCCAGCATCATTTCAACCCCCAACAAAGCACAATTTTCTCTCTCCCATGGTCAATCAACGCTTTTTTCAGTCATCATGAGAAACAAAAATTGTTTCCAGTGTGCCAACCTCCAAGCCGATATGGAACAGATAAGAGGACAGTTGAAGATTATGGAATATAAACATCAAGTGGACACTACTTTCCTTCAGCATCAAGCACAATATTTTAAGGAGTAGCTAAATAATGCCTCAAACCATTGTGCCCACATGGGAAACTCATTGCAGATCCTGAAATACATGATTGACAAGAGATCAGTGCCTAGCTCCAGTTCAAACAATGCCACCACTGCCAACCCAGGAGATAACCAAGAAAACATCGATGCTTCTTATGGCCGGCCTATTAATATAAACTAATCCTCACTCCTCCATCTTTCTCTTCAGATCATGTCATTTAAATTTTCACTTATGCGCTTGCAGTTTGTTAGAATATATCAAGATTTTTTCATGCAGTATAGTAGTAGAAGTTGTCACAAAGGAGGCTCTGTATTTTTCCACTTAACCACTCTAGGGCTTTCTCCACCATCACTCGAATGTAATAGGGAATTCTTCCCCCTCTTTTTTGAATATTAAATAGAAACTGACTCGGTTAAAAAAAAATAGGTGTATCAATTTCAACTTCTACATGTGGTTTCTATTTTTTTTTATTGTGAATGGACACGATTAAATTTGGGAAGAATATTCTCAGTCGTATAACACTATGGAGCATTGTGATTTAACCAAGAAATGTATTCTTGCATGTTATAATGTTTAATAAATATTTTTAATATGGTAAATTGAAAAGCATTTCCCCACTTGGTTGATGGGGTAGTCGTGGCCCAAGTAATGAATGGTGAAATTCCATCTTACGTTTAGGGTCAGATTCAAAGAACCTAAAAGTGACCCCTTAGTGTGAGTGATTTTAGTGATTTACTAGGGATTTTATAAGGTATATTTTTTTTAGGCTCAATGAAGAAGAAATTATTTTTCTTACATACATATTTGTTTTCAAGGTTAACAAAGAGGAAATATAAATCATTTTTTTTTACTGGCATGTTTGTTTTCAGGGCTAATTGTGTATTTGTTTTGAAGGTTAACCAAAAATAAATAAGGGGACAATGTGGATTCTAGCAGTATTATTTTTATCACTTCTCATACAACCTAGATTTTTCGGCTCCTAGAGGATTTTAATAAAAAAGTGTTATAAATAATTATTTTATGTTATGTTCTTGTTACTCAAATAATTTATTACAATTCCTAATTTATTAACCTTTTCATAGATGTACATTAAATCATATTAATATTTATTATTGATATAAGTATGTTAACAATTGTAATAGTGTTGACAAGATGGGAAATTGATATTATGGATGATGGTTACAAGTGGCGCAAGAATAAATTGTAAAGAACACCTCCAATCCAATGTATTTATGTAATAAAGATTTTATTGTTCCAAATAGGTTAAGTGATTTTGAGATTCTCACTACAAAACTGAATCCTCAATTAATTATTGAAAAATATACAAGGTTCGTGTCTCTATCGAGGATTAAAGAAAGATATGAATGAATAATTATGTAAATATTATGTTCACAATATTAAGTGTATCATGTTTTTTCATTCCCTAAATAGGTTTATCTGTTTAGGGTTTGAATTTTTCAACTTAAATTTAGTCAATTCCACATAATCATACACACTATGTTTTCTTTATGCTAATAATAATGATTATTAATAATGGAATTACTTTTCCTTTTTTTTTGAATTGCATCAATTACTATTCATAATAAAAATAGAGTTTACATATAGTACATTGCAATCATATCCATATTCTCTTAGAAATGCAAAAGAAACTAAAAATTCTGATCACCCACATTATAGGTCTAGAGAAGAAGGTGCCCATCATTGCAACATTTTCCAAAACTACAAACTATATTCATGACATCTTCAACATCAATATATGACATAGTTCGAGGATGACCACAACCATAAAGGAGAATCATTAAATATTAATGATAAAAATAAGGGATAACCAACTAGTAAATTATATGACGTGAGAGGAGGCCTTGCTTCAATCTTTCACAACAACATCTTCATAAGAATCCTAGTAAAACCTTCTCTCCACACAAGCACCAAAATGTGTACATAAGAAGCCCAAACCCATAAAGGGCTAGAGATACGATATCAAGAGGAGGAAATAATTAGTAAAAATTTCAAACAATGAAGCATTGTGCAAAGCCTCCAACACAAAATTACCAACTCCATGCCTTGTGACTAATACGCCCCTCACCAACTCAAGGAAAACAAATCCATAATTCATAGTACAAGATGCAGGATGAACCATAATCCAAAGTGTGTGTGAGATAATAGCAACCCAAAAAACAACCATATACATCAAAATGTAGAATTTCCCACAAAAACAGGAGTAGGCATAACACTCTACATGGAATGGTTGAAACAGTATCACCAACATAACAATGAGAACCATAACCATCCTACTCTTAAAGCATAAACGAAGTTCCCATAACAAAAGTCCCTCCAAAGTTCACAAAAACGAAAAAATTCCAATGTCACAACATAAATATCCATAACAAGAGTACCATGGTACTTAACGATGCATGCCAAAAAGTCATAGAAAAACTTGATGGAACCCACCATCACTAATATTGATATGAACAAATTATAGTTGAATCCTTCCCACTATCAATAGGAGGATCTGTGAAGTCAAGAGAGCTAGAATCACTCACCAAGAAGCCTTCTACATAATCCAAGCAAGGGTCCATATTATCCAAATAGGACCTTCGATTGTAAAGCATACATATGATATCCTCCAATGAGGAGAATATGTTATGTGTATCCACTTTTTTATCTTTAAAAATCAGGTGTAGCAGAGTAGCCATTTATTGGTGTAAGGAAAATGAATTCATAGAATGAAGCCTTTTTCTCCTAAAGCTAGCATGGTCTCGAAGCTATTTCATATCCTCCCCCACTGACTCAGAATCATAGTGATAAGTATCTTTACATTCTAGCAATAAAACTTCCTTCCAAACTTCTAGATGTAAATCATCAAGGAAAGTGGTGACAAAGTCATAAGAAGAAGGTTGAATTCTTTTATTTCCTACATTGCCTCTGTTAACATTTTCTGCCTAGGAGGCATGAGTGCAACTACGAAGGAACAATGAGAACAAGGGATGAAACAACATCTTCTTATAAAGCAAGAAAAATGACAATATACAACACCCTAAACACCCACCTAAGAACTGGTAAATCATCATCCAAATGCCACACAATAGGAGAAAAATTGAGCAAATTATCAAGCTCTCTACAACTCATAAACATGACACAGCCCAACCACAAACAATAAGGATCCTTAATACATAAAGTTAAATGAAAGAAGTTATGACAATATCCAAAACCCTTAACCCTACCAATGCTACCAACTAACACTAAAGTGTGAATAATTCAACCCAATTGAAATGGAATAGTAAAACTAGAACCTAGAACATAAGACCCGAAAGCTAAACCCTTTTGAAATAGTGGAGGAGGAGGGAAATTCAAAATAACTCAAATAACTATAAAATCCCTAACTGATTGGGACCCAAACAAATAGAGTAATTGAGAATCCTCCTTTGAGAAACCAGGTAAATAAAATGAAAGAACAAACTTGCAAGAACAAAAACACCAAACCAGCAAATCATGAAAGAATTCCTTGAAATTTTTTAACATACTTAACAAAACAATGAGCTTAACTAGTCACACAAGCAGATCGAAACAAATAACTGAGCCACTCAGGTAAGCGAAGACTTATTGTCCTCGCCTGTCTGCACACATACCTCGTACCACTACCTTACGATCATCATAAATGCCAATTTAAATCAACAACCCCACCTGTTAACCTCTAGTCATTCCACAACTAATCTCTACCACACCATTACGAGGATGCGACATTTGCTAGGATAGTACCCCTTCCAAAAAAGCCCTAGTATCCGAAATGTCACGTTCGTTGTTGCTGACATTAATAGTAATGTTTATTATAATTTTCATAATAGGTGACCGAGGATAAACTTAATTTGTGACGGATTCTAAACCATGGGCATGGGGAGACAACAATGAATTGAATCTACCAATTCATAATTATGAATAATATATTGTAATCCTATACTCGAAATTATGATGGATCGCTTCAAAGTCGTATTCAAAGTTTGTGAACGTCAAAATCGGCATTGATGTGTAAATGTAGTATGGATACATGAAATAGGGATTTAGAACAGAAAACAATTCTACAAAACGTTGTAGTCTAAGCATGGCCAATCAGCTAATATGTAGGCCTTTCGCTTATTAATACGCTTATAGCAATTGCACCCAAAAAAAAATAAAATTAATTAATTAATTATGTTATGGTGCCACTTGATACGCCAACTTATGTCTACTTGATCTAGGGCACGTAGTTCTTTACAAGATCAAAGATCAACGAGCACTCAAAATTATTATTAAAATACATTATTTTGAATTTAATGAGAAAATTAAAAATTATAAAACAAAGAAAAAAGGGAATTTAATAGAAAACAAAAAAATAAATGGGATGGGAGGCAGACATTGGCCATGAGTGTTATGCCTTGTTCGCTATGGCCATAGAAGTGGATGCAACCCAATTATTCTCTCTTCCATTTGGTCTACAGACCCACATATATTAGTTGGTAACATAATTGGTAATGTTAGTACAAGTTTTGAATTTTGTTTTTCCCGAAATCTAGGTTCAACTAGTCATTTACCCTAGTTAAGCATTATTATTCAGCAGATTTTACTTTGTTATACAACTCCATCTTTGTATACTCCTTGAAAAAGTATATATGTATATATATAGGTTAATATATTACCTTATTAATAAAGGTTATGCTTTTAAGATTTTCTCTCTTTTACACAAACCACTACCACATTTTTAAATTGTATAATAATATATCAAACTTAATATTAAGTTTTATTAATATTAAATTTTTGTAATTTTAATATTAAGATTAAAGTTAATATTAATAAATAGTAATAATTTTAATTTTAATATTAAAGTTATATATTAATATATCAAACCTAATTATAATTTCTATTAATATTAAATTTTTGTAATCTTAATATTAAGGTTAAAGTTAATATTAATAATAAAGTTAGTACTATTATTAAAATTAGTAAAGTTAATTTAATATTAAAATTTAATAATTTTAATATGAAAGTTAACATTAATATTACAAAATTTAATAATATTAACATTAATATTTAGTAATATTAATATTAATGTTAAGGTTAATATTAATAAGTTTATTGTTAAGAAGTTTAATATTAATAAGTTAATATTAATGCTTTATAATTAATGCTAAAGATAAATAATGTTATTAATAATACAATATTTGTTAGTTGTTTAATATTATTATTGTTTAATATTAATAATTAAACATAGTTCATCATATTAGTTAAACAATGCCATTTTTTTAGTTGATGTTTAAATATAATGTTAGTTTAAAAAATAATTAAACATAGTTCATCATATTAGTTAAACAATGTCATTTTTTAGTTAATATTCAAATATAATGTTAATTTAAAAATAATAATAAGAAAAGGAAAATAACTTTAATTTATATTTGGATGGTTAAAAGTGAATATGGGAACCATAACCCAATTAAGTAAGAAGAGATAGCAAGTTGTGAAATAGACTATTTAACTTGGATTGTAAATCTTTTTTATAAGAATCATGTCTACATATCACTCAATCATTTTTATTTTACATAGATATTTTAAATGGTAATGTACAACATATTTGATTAATGGTCAAGACTTAAAACTTGTTCATGATTTACATTAATGTTTTATAATCTTTAAAGCATGGATTTCCATCCACCTTGCAATAGGTCAGTGGATAAAAACCAATCTTAACATGGAGAGTAACTCATGGGTGGAAATATGATGACAAGTGAATAAGTACAAGGGGTAGATAATTTCCAAACACCTATGGTAAATGTTGATTGTCTCTAGAGTAACAAAAAAACAAGGGTGATCCATCCCTTAGAAGACACATTTGATATAATGAATTGAACATTAAATCCATAAGTTTGCATTGAAATTTGAAGTATATAGACCAAAGAGTCATAAACAATGAAAAAATAGGATTTCTTAGCATAATTTTGTTACTACAAATTTACAAAGTATAAAAATTAAAATTATAGTCTTTGACTTGAAGGAATTTGTCTCTTTACTATACATGTTTTAATGATGTAACTATGAGTACAACCCAAAAATTTATAGGATAAATGAATATGTATATGTTTTAATTAGGAAAAAAAATTGATATGAGCTAAGACGAGTGATTCTTTAATTGTGGAGAGCAAGACAAGCAATTTAATAATAGCTAGAGAATTGACTATTTAGTAGTTTGGACATGAAAGGTAGAATTTAATCAAAATTTTTGTATATCACTTCAAAGTATGTTATCATTTTATACAATCCAATAAGACAATGCAAATTAATCATTACATATGACATGGATTCATCCAAAAATATGAAAAGTGTCATAAGAACCCTATAGATATCAAATCCTAACATTCGATGGAAGGAACAGAACATCACACTATACAAGAAATTTATGGAAAATCACAACAAACAATTTAACTTGAAAAAAGAAACACTTGTTATGCAATAGTAAAAAAATTGTTTGGAAGCTCTTTTGGAATCGTTACATCCATTTTTTAACTAAGAATTTAGAACTTGATCAGTGTGGTCCATCATCAAGGTAAATCTAATAAAAATTCTAGGGTTTATAATATTAATCCTAGGGTTTAATATTAATGTTAGGGTTTATAATATTAAGATTAGGGTTTATAAAATTAGGTTTTAATAATGTGATTTTGGCAAGGTACATAAATCTATCCAACATTACATTGTGAGAAACATGTCTGAATACGATAATGAATCTCACAATCATTGTCACAATCTTACATTACATTTTTATTTATTCAATGTAACGTTGCGACATTACAAATTTATGTTTAATATTAGGGTTTAATATTGGGTTTATAATATTAGGTTTTAATATATTATGTTTTATAATATTAGGGTTTAATATTAGGTTTTATAATATTAGCATTTATAATATTGGGTTTAATATTATGATTATTAATCTTAAGGTTTATAATATTAATCACGAGATTTATAATATTAATCCTAGGGATTATAATATTAATCTTAAAAATTGTAATATTAGGTTTTATAATGTTAATATATTAATCTTAGGGTTTAATATTAAACATAGGGTTTCATTTTTTTTGGTAATTCTCAATGTTTCTATTTATTCACAAAAATATTACATCGTTGGCTACATCTTTGCCAAAATACTTCCTACCTCACTCCTACCAGATTTGTTGTCCATGAAAAAGAAGCCATAACATATGTCAAAATTCCTATACAACTCAAACATGAAAATAGAAAGATGCTAGTATGACCAATAGACTAATAACACTCATAAATAAATGATTATCATCGAGAATCCAAGGAGTGAACAAGAACAATATTCTCAGGTACATTATCACGCAAGGAGGGTGGGTTGAATGAGCAATGGACATGAGTTTCCATATGCGTTAGGTGAGGTTACACTCGATCCAACTTTTCCATGTCTTTTTTTTCCTTCAAACCAGGGTATTCAAACTATCCATCATCCTCCATTGATGAGTCTACAACACATTCATGAATTCTATAATTGAGTGTTCTTATCGTCACATTTATCATTAGTAAGTCACTCTAACAAGTTAATTACTTACGTTAACTTCCCCTAAAAATGGTCTAAGGGAGGAAACAAATAAACATAACCTTGAAACACCTATGGTCCACAGATTCCCTATGGCCACACTCCCAACTAACACAGTCGTTCAACTGGCCCCGTCGACTTACTCCTCTCCTCATGCGACCCTTTTTTTGGATCATGGCTTTCTTCCAAGGAGAGTTGCCTAACCAAATATTTATATCCTAGAACCACAACACACAACACCTCCAAACACCACAACTCGTAAATGAAACTAACAAACTTAGGACCAAACACTCCCAAGATGCCCCCTTGCCAACCCATCCTAGAAGAGGCCAAAGGGGCTCAAAAACTATACTGATGAGTGATTCAGGGCAGGCTGAGAGCTTTTTCTAGTGGAATTACCCCATGACATCTCCTCTAACATCCACACCAAAGTCCTCACACCACCACCACCCACCAAAATACTACTTCCCAAACCTCGACCCACGACTAGCCTGCCAAGAAAGTGCCACCACTACTACCAAGATTTAGATTAAAGAAAAATAATAATAGTGAATGTTCTTGTAGATTTACCTCAATGCCAGTCAGAGAGTCCCAACACCCAACGTGTATACACACCACCAAGCTTCCACATTCGTCACATGATCATTAATTAGTGAATCATGGTGAAGAAAATCACTAGTGGGTTGTTATCCTAGGATCCTAAATGTGGATCGTTTAGTCTGGCAACTCTCCCCCTCTGCCATTCCAAACCACGTCACTAGTTTCCCCCACTAACACATACCAACTATTTCTTCCCAAACTTGCCACCATGAATACTTCGTCAATATAACAAGTTCTCTCTCAAAGCCAACCCATACCAAATTACAAAACCTTCCACTCACTAACAAAATCACCATACTGCAAGGACGCTAAGCTCTCCATCAAAACTAAAAGAACCGTTAAATATACTGCCATGTTCATACTCAACACATATGCCTTGACACACTCCTGTGTGTGACGAAGGTGTCATGACACCAACTCATTAAATTCCATTGAGCCCATATGGGTAGGTGTCGTCCACTTCTACCCCCATGGTTCTTGGTTCGCTCACCTTTGTTGGGGTAACATATGGTTTAATATTTTAAACTTATGGCTTACTTATAACATTCCTTAGGGTTTATGAACCTAGGGTTAAATATATTAGACTTATGGTTTATAATATTGGGTTTTACAATGTTATGGTTTATTAAATTTGGTTTAATTTTAGGGTTTAATATTGTGTCATTGAAATGGTATAGAATTTATCCAATGTTGCATTATGACAAACATCGTCTCAATGTGATATTCAATATTATAATCATTGTCATAATGTTACATCACATTGTAATTTATTCAATATCACATTGCGACATTAAAAAACCATGTTTAACATTAGGGATTATAATATTAGTGTTTATAGTATTTGGTTTATAATATTGGGATTTAATATTGGGTTGATAATATTAATGTTTATAATATTGGGTTTAATATTATGGTTTTTAATCTTAGGGCTCATAATATTAATCCTAGAGTTTGTAATCCTAAGACTTATAATATCAATCCTAGATTTTATAATATTAATCTTGGGGTTTATAATCTTAGTGTTTTATATTTTAAACTTAGAAATTAATATATTAATTTTATGGTTTATAATATCAATATTACGGTTTATAATATTGCTTTTTATAATGTTAGGGTTCATAATATTGGGTTTAATATTGTGAATATCTATCCAACATCATTGTGGAACATATTGTCTTAATGCGACATTCAATGAAACAATCATTGTCAAAATGTTACATTACATTGCGATTTATTCAACATCACAGTGTGACATTACAAAATTGAGGTTTATAATATTAAAATTTAATATTGAGTGTATAATATTGTAGGGTTTAATGTTAGAGTCTAATATTGGATTTAATATTATGATTGTTAATATTGGGTTTATAATATTAATCTTATTATTTAATATATTAAACTTAGGATTTAATATATTAATCTTAGGGTTTATAATATTGTGGTTAATATATGGTTTTTAATACTAATATTAATGTTAAGTTTAATATTAACATTTATAATGTTGATTTAAAAATACTCAATTAGTTGAATATTTAATTTATCCATACTTATATAAAAATCTTAATTTTAAAACTCAATACTAATCAATAAATAAATATATATATGTGTTATAATATTAATATGATAATATACTTATAAGAAACTATTATTATTATTATTATTATGAGTACAATATAATAATACTAAAACCTAATTATTATAATTATATATTAATTAATATCAATATCAATATTAATATTAAATTTTAATTATACATTTTTTAATATTGTTGCATGAAAAAGGAAAACATCAATTGATAACCTATGCCAATGTAGGCGTAGGCAAGTTTAATGAACACACTCTAACCCTACCTTCTGAACGAGGTTAATTTTTTTCTTGCCTAGTTGCATGGTGGCAAGACCCTTGTTCATTTAGCCAAGCGATTCATTCCCTCAATAAAAAGTCTCCATTATAAATACGTGTGATTAGAACCGCTGTGCGTTTCAAAGTTAATACACGTACATGGGGTTAATGACCCTTTAACCATAGGTAGGTGGCGGGTATTGAAGTCTAGGTGTACGGGGATCTAATGAATACATGAATACCATTTAAGGGATCAAGTTCTGTTGCCTAGATGCAGCTTGCCATTATTACTTAAAGCACTGAGCTTCTGTAACTCTCATTTCCATCGATACATTTCGTCAGACGAAAAGGCTGGCAGCACCCTGCTCTTTTAGAGTGGCTCAATAAAGAGCCATTATATATACGTCTGACGATAAGCCCTGTGCTGCACATGCCTGGAATTTACGTTATACAGAAAGATTTTTTCCTCTTTAAATGTATTTGACACTTGAGGGAAATTTTGAAACTACAGGTAAAAACAAATTGAAATCGTAAATTTGAGATGTCCACCATAAATTTTAATCTGTGGTTTAAACAGAGGTCAAGATTCGAGTAGGGACATTTTCTAGTTCGATAAAGTTTGGCATATATTTCGTAAACAATTTGTCGGCCTTATAGAGCTAGGTTAGTGAACAAAGTTTCTCAATTATTTTAAAAAATTTACATGTGTGTAATTTTCTAGTTCAATATAGTTTGGTATATGTTTCATAAACCACTTGTGGGCCTTATAGAGCTAAGTTAGTGAACAAAGTTTCTCAATTATTTTAAAAGGAATTACATATAAAAAAAATTCACACATGAATTTACATTTACATAACATAAAATTAAATCTGTAAGATGGGTGTTCTATATTGCCCCCTGCATTAATGGAACTATGACTTCAGAAATATTAATAGTCAATTTAAAATGACACATTTAGAAAACAAATTTTTAGGTAATCAATATTTCTGGAATTATAGCTCCATTAATGCAGAGCAATGTATATCACCTATTAGATTTTGTACTTGATAAAATTCAGAGTAAGGTGCATATCACCCATTAAATTTTGTATTTGGTAAAATCTAATGAATAAAGTACAAGTGATTCAATGGATGAGGTCCAACTTACAACCAACCATTGAATTTAAATATAATAGATAACATACACTGAATTTAAATTTAAATACAATAGGTAACATACACTGAGCTGCATTAATAAGAATTTAAATATAATAGATAACATACACTGAATTTAAATGTAATAGGTAACCTACACTGAGCTGCATTAATAAGAATTTAAATATGATAAATAACCTACACTGAATTTAAATCTAATAGGTAACTTACACTGAGCTGCATTAATAAAACTAAAACTATGGCCCCAGAAATATTAATAGCCAACTCAGAATAACAGACCATTGAATTTAATGCAGGACAGTGTATATCACTCATTAGATTTTGTACTTGGTAAAATTCAGAGTAAGGTGCAAATTGTGTATGTCACCCATTAGATTTTGTACTTTGGTAAATTTAATGAGTAGAGTGCAAGTGATTCAATGGATGAGATCCAACTTACAATCAGCCATTGAATTTAAATATAATAAATAACATACACTGAATTTAAATCTAATAAATAACCTACACTAAGCTGCATTAATAAAAATTTAAATATAATAGATAACTTACACTGAATTTAATGAGTAGAGTGCAAGTGATTCAATGGATGAGATCCAACTTACAATCAGCCATTGAATTTAAATATAATAAATAACATACACTGAATTTAAATCTAATAAATAACCTACACTAAGCTGCATTAATAAAAATTTAAATATAATAGATAACTTACACTGAATTTAAATCTAATAAGTAACATATACTGAGCTGCATTAATAAAATTAAAACTATGGCCCCAAAAATATTAATAACCAACTCAAAATAACATATCATTGAATTTAAATCTAACAAGGAACCTACACTAAATTTAGGTATAATAGGTAACATACGCTGAGCTACATTAATAGCCAACTCAGAATAACAAACAGTTGCGGCCTCTGTCATTTGATTCTACCCAGACAGTTGCGGCCCCTGTCATTCGATTCTACCCAACCGTCTGCGCTAATCCAAATTCCCTCATCTGTAGATCTGTAACCTTTACCCAGATGTACAGTTAAATTCCGAGCACCCACAGGCCCATGGAGAATTCACTTCAAGATAAAACCTGAAATCCACCATCAATTTGTGCATGGAAAAGGTATGATACTGGTTCTATTTCTTTTCTTTGTATCCTTTAAATGGTTAAAATTTGTTCTGTTCTTTCCACTGGCCCCTTTTTAGGTCGTCTTAATGTAAAAGCTGCGCAGGTTAAAAAGGGAATAGGATAACCGACCTTTCTAAGTCACTGGCTTTGGATGGCAACCTTCCCGGTGGCCAACCCCTTCCCGCAATACGCATGTTCAGAAGACCAACATGCATACCCTGCAGGAAGAAGCGGCGCCATGCATTCAATTTCAGTCAACAACCACCTGCCCAAATTCAAATTCCCTCTGGATATTCGCAACCTTTACCCAGTTTTGCAATTTACTTCCAGGTACCCACAGGCTCCTGGAGGATTCACATGAATTGAAGATAAGCCTGAAATCGACCGTCAATTTCTCCATTGAAAAGGTATGACACTGGTTCTATTTTTTTGCTTTTTATAACATAAAAAAATTTAACAGAATTGGCCGATAACTATTGGTTGTGCAATGATGTGGGCTTGGATTGGTAATCAATGAATGATTCATGTGGTGGTCTTTTATGGAATTCCGATTGCAGTATTAATCGTTTATGTTTTAAGGGGTTTTTTTGGGCTCTGAAAATTGTCTATAATCATGCAGGAGTTTGTTAAGTTAGAGGTTTGTTGAAGTTAGAGGTTATAATCATGGAGGAATTTGTTGAAGTTAGAGGTTTGTTGAAATCATAGATTTGATGAGTAAAATTTGAATAATTAGTGTATCTTTGATATTTTGTTTTAGTTTATTTAGATTGTAATTTTATTTTATTTTTTTGGATCCAATACAATATTTGTAAATATTTTTTTTAATGATTTTAAATTAGATATTATTTTTTTCGGATTCAGTTAGGTTTAGAAAGTTATTTAACTATGGCCATTTTCATGAGAGGTAGTTTGACTAGTTTGTCATGATTTTTGAATTGTTGACTTAGCACTCATTGCATCCTATGGGCTTGAAACTAATGAATTGAATCACATAGAATCAATCATCACTTGTGGGCCTTTCACCCCCTTTCACCCATCCCAGAACTCCTATGGCTCAAGGGCGCTTAATTTTGGAGTAAAGGGAGCTCTAATTGAATAGTTCATGAGGCACAATACTTGGTAAGGTTTTGCAAATGGAGTAGCAAGCTTAGTGGGCTTGATTGTGGGGAAAACTCCACATCAGGAATTTCTGGATGGGTGACTACCAGGATTCGTCAACTACCTCTCATGGAAATGGTCATAGTTGAACAACTTTCTTAAAACAGTTAAATCTTAATATAATGCACTGCCCAAACCCCTCAAAATTTTAAATTAGTATTTTAAAATTTTTGACTCTTTCTAAATATTCTTTAAGTAAAATAATTATATATTATAAATTTAGGGCAAAATCATTTAAAAAAAATGAAATTAAAAAATCTTTAAGAAAATTACCTATCTCATATATATATATATATATATATATAAACAACAATGGCGTTTCAAATCGTTTGATATATCAGTGTGCAATGTATATGCTCTGTTGTTATATTAATGACTAACAGAGGACTAAATTTTTGTGAGAGAAGATTTTAGTACGCCGTCTCGAATAACCGCGCAACCTAGACCTTCGATTGGATTCTATGAACAGCGATGGATTTCATCTAATACTGTAAAACACAAATGGGGACAAAGGACCATTTAGAAACCCTACCCCAGGCAAATGAAAGAGACGGGTATAGTACCCTATCCGTGCTTCCTGCTGATAAACCTAATTTCCACATATTCTTCTCCACTGCCCAACCTTCAGGCGTCTATTCTGGAGATTCAATGCTCTTGCTGGGAATGCCATTGCCATTTTGTGGCCTCCGAACGATTTAGAGCAGAAGATTTCTCTTCTACTGCTGCAGCACCAACATTGTTCTCCCGCTTGGAAGTTGCCTCAACTAAGATTGTATTGTATTTTATATGACCATTTTTTTGGTTATCTTGTTTGGAGTAGCTCTTTTTTTGAAAGAAAAAAACACTGTTTTTATATTGAATTTTTTATAATAGTGAAGTGCTGTGAAAAGCACTTCCCCAATTATAGTTCAATATTGATTATTATGAGAGGATATGTATATTATTCGGCAATATATACCCATCACAATTAGAGAAAATATAGCCCAGCTATATATGCCCATCAAAATAAAAGAAGATAATCTCAAACATGTATACTTGAAGAGAAAAAAGACATGAAAATCATGAAAAGAAAATGTCTATACATCACTTTACAACTTAAAGTGATGTTGATTTGAGCATAAAGGATCATATAAAAAAGTAGACTGAATGTAGCAAAGAGGGGAGTTCCATCGGAAAAACGTAAGGATTTAGACCAGCTCGCTTGTTGGTGAGGCCCCTTTGCACCATCTGTCACCAAGTAAAACAGGCTTGCTTGCTGCAGAGAAAAAACAAAAATAACAGGTTTGCTTGAAGATGTTCCATAAGACTGAAAACGCAGATATATCATGGAATGGGGATGTTATTGGCCCATATGAGCTTTTTGTCTCTATAGTGAGTCACTTGCATTATACCAAATACCATACCAATACTTTTTTTAGATAAACCATTAGCCCTGGTATTGTTTTCCCTATAAATATGTTGCAAAGGAGGGAAATTCATCTTAGTCCACAAATATCTTGTTCTCTTGAACCACCCATGAGAACACAGAAAGGATAGGGAGGAGTGTCCCAAAATGGCATCAATAATAATTTTGGAGTAACCATAGATGAAAGCCTGATCCAAACCCAAATTGTGCGCAGCCAGTAATCCACACCAAAGAGCCATCAGTTCCACCACGTTGTTTGTGCCCAAACCCCCATTCCAGCGAATATGGATTCTGTGAGATTGAGATAACTCGATCCAAGCACCACACCCCATCACCCCATCCAGACATGCTCCATCAAATAAAATAGCCAGAAGGGAGATGGGGTGGGGTCGAATCCTTCTTGAGCCATCACATATTGAAACCATTGCAGGCTCCGTGACGTTGATCCATCTCAAAATAGCATTATAGATGAGAGGAATGATAATAGGTTTTCCTTCAAATATGGGCTGGTTCCTGGCAAGCAATATTTCGCAAATGACAAAGAAAGGCAGTTATTGAAATTGTCCCTTCACGTGATCCCATCGAAGAGCCGCATCCATAAAGTTCACCGGTGACCATGATAGCTTGAGAAGATACTTACCAAACAGGTGCCAAATGCGACCAACCATGGGACATGTAAAAAATAAATGATCCGTCGTTTCATCATTGTGCAAGCAGAAAACACATCTACCTGGATCGTATAGTCCCCTCCTAATGAGACCATCCCATGTAAGAATCTTCCTCTTCCATACCAGCCATCCAAATAGAATAATTTTAGTTGGAATATTTCTATGCCAGAATTTCTCAAACCCAGAAGAAGTGAAATCAAGAATGGCAAAAAGGTTAATATTGGAATATATGCTTTTCACCACCAGGGAATCATACTTCATATTCCCTGTCCATACCAGTTTGTCCCCATCATTACAAAGGCATAGAACAACTGCCTGCATTTTTTCTTTGTATTTCATCCATTCCACAGCATCTCGTCCTGAAAAGCCCATCTGTGAAGCCCATTTAATTATAGGCATGCTATGATCCCAGAGATGAATCACCTGTGACAAATACAAGATTCCTCTGTGTGTCAATCAGTGTACCATCCGATTACAGATGATAGGTACTTCAGTCATACCGCAGATTTTGTCACCGCTCAATAGAATCATATGCCCATTACCAAATCTCCAAGCCAGCCCTCCTATAAAAATATGAATGATCTTTTTGAAGCCAAGCCATATAGCCGACATGGATCACGAAAATTTAAATTGATGACAGTAAATTAAGCGCAGGGGGTCACCCGTGATATATTTGCATGATATGATTTCAGACCAGATCCCATTGTGATTAATTGCATGCCACAACAATTTTGTGATCAGAGTCGAATTGAAAGCCCAAGTGTTTAGAATACCCCATCCTCCCAGATTTTTCGGGCAGAATAATATCTCAAGTTTACAAAGGTGATGTTTTTTCACCATATTAGCCTCGCCCCATAAAAACTGTGCAATGATGGTGTTGATCTGAGAGATGATATTCTCCGGAATGTAGAAGAGATGACCCCAATAGACAATAAGCTGGGACATAACTGCCTGAATCATAATATAACGGCCTCCAAGTGACAACCACTTATGAGTCCATTTTGAGAGTTTAAATTTGAATTTCTCTACAAGCCATGTCCAATCTTTTACCTCATAACCACATGGTTTAATCCTGTATCCGAGATAAAGAAAACCTTCTGTTGCCAGTCTTGTTTGAACACCAAGAAAACCGACAATAAAAGAGATTTCTCCCTTATCCCCATAATAAAAAATAAGAAAATATTTGGTCTTGTTTATACATAATCTAGAGGCAGTGGAAAATTTGGTGAGTAAAAAGTGTATATATAACCAATGATTCCTAACGAGTCTCCCGAAAATAAGCAGATCATCAACAAATAAGGAATGGGAAATACTCACAGTATTGGAAAAAGGAGAAACCAGCAAAGTAGCTCGCTCGCATAGCCATCTTCATGAGGTTGCTAAAGCCATCCATGAGAAGACTGAAGATCGGGGGCGACAATGCACACCCCTGTCTTAATCCATGTTCAGCACCGCAAAAAGAGGTAGGCATCCCATTAATGATAACAACATACCTGACCGAAGAAATACATCCCATGATCCACCGTATGGATCCAATGGGAACGCCAACCTTCAGCAGAAGAAGGCGAATATATGACCAGTTAGCTTTGCCGTATGCTTTAAGTAGATCAATCTTCATGATGAGAGCTTCATTTTTCCCATTGTGCATGGAGTGCAACACTTCCTGAGCAATAGCAATAGCATCATGAATAGAACGGCCTTTCAGAAACCCATATTGTTGTTGTGAAATGGTCTTCGACAAAGTCTCCTTGATCATGTTGGCGATGATTTTAAATGACATTTTATAAATAAGATTGCATAGGGCAATCGGTCTAAAATCTGAGAAGACCTTTGGATCATAAGTTTTGGGGATGAGAGCCAAAAAGGTGGCATTCATATTAGACGGAATGTGCCCGAAAATCCGACCTTGCTCAACATTTGTAGTGATTTCATCACCCATAATATCAATAAAATGATTATAAAATTCCGCTAGCCACCCATTTGGACCTGGGCATTTGTCATGAGAAAAAGATTTCAAGGTCGTTATCACTTCACTTTTAGTCACTTCTGAGCTTAATACTTTGATGGGCTCCTCATAAAAAATTTTGGGAATATGTTGCAGAACCCACCGTTGGAAATCAGGGTCAATGTCCCGGTCTACTTTATAGAACGACAATAAATGCTTGAAGGCCTCCTCCATAATTTCTTGTGTTGTTGTTGCATAAATCTCGTCCTCTCTTTGAATGTGCCAGATAGTTTTCTTATTCCTTCTGTCATTTGCACTTTTGTGAAAAAAATTTGTATTTAGATATCCTTCCTTAAGCCAGTTAATCCCGCTTTTCAGCTTCCAAGTTAGCTCTTCAATCCTCAATATCGAAATTTTTCTAATCTGTAATTTTTCAATTTTCTTGTATACCTCCTGATCGGGAGCTTTTATAACAAAATCTGCATGTAGACTACTGAGCTTTTCATTTATATTCTTTAATTCTAATCGAAGACCCTCTTTCTTTTGAATCTCCCATTCTTTTGTTAGGCCTTTGACCCTTTGTTATTTTTTATGAAAACTTTCCCATCTGAAAGAGCCCATTGAAGGAGAATTATCATTCTAGCATTTTTGGACCAGCATATTATATTCTGGATCCTCCAGCCATGCACGATTAAATTTAAAAGGGATCTCCCTATGCTTTTGTTCCTCCCGCCAAGTCAGATAAATGGGCATATGATCAGAAAGATCCGAGACCAGCACCCCAGATCTTAAATGTCCCAGCAGGGAAAGAATTGATTCGCTCACCATTGCTTTATCAAATCTTTTTCCAATGTATTCCCCATCTGCCCAATGATTGGTCCATGTTGGGATGACGGGGAAGGGTCTAATTTCCTTAAGAAGAACCATCTCCAAAATTGATCCAATGTGGCTCGCCATTGGATTCCTCCTTGTTTTAGCACCCCATGATTCATCCAAATTTAGAGTGGAATTATAATCGCCAATGACCATGAGATTGTCCAAGTTAAGAATACCTGATCTGTTTATCCGAGCCCAGAAAGTAGCCATGTTTTTGCACGGGGCATATAGATTTATAATATTGGAAATGCCTTGCAGACCCCTTATACTTTCGGTCAGGAGAATACCCCCGAAGAATCTGTACGCACGGAAATTGGCATATGATGGGTTCCAAATATCTAAAAGGCCCCCGGCATGTCCATCCGCATGGACAGCAGCAGCATGCCATCTCGGGCATATAGACAAAATAGTACTAATAGCCTTGTTCCTATTACATAATGTCTCCTGAAAGAGAACAATATCCGGCTTCATCTCCCTCAGCAATACTCTTAGGCGAAGATGTTTAGAGGAGTTTCCTATACCCCTCATGTTCAAGGATATGATGTAAGTCATTTGGATACCCCAGAAGGGTTGCTTGCTCTAAGTGCCCTGAGGTCATCTGATGCAGATATAGGAACATACATAAGGTCAAGGAGTTCATCATGAAAAATGGATTTTGCTTTAAGCCTACCTCTGAAGTGCCTAGACCCGGACTTAGATTTTTTTCTCACTGTAATATTATTCCCCGACATAGGTGAGATGACAATATCAACACCTTTAGGGATATTTTCAAAAATAGTCAGAGCAGCCAGGTCAAGGTTCAGGTTGCTTGATAGGTAGTCGATGTCACTTCCAACAGTGTTTTTAGGTGAGTCAGAGATTTCCAAGTTTTCATTTAAATGCGTAGAGGGAGGGGAGGAGGGGGTAGATGCCCACTCAAGAGGAGGCATGGACGGGGAGGTATACAAAGGTGCAGTAGGGGAGATAGATGGAGGAGGGTCGATAGGTGATACAGAAACAAAAGCAGTTATATGTTTAGTCCCATCCAACTGAACAACCGGTTCATTATTGACCATAGATTCATTATCAACCATCGAAGGGTCAGTATCAACTGGAGGAGTAATCTCATTGCTAGGAAGAATAGATTTCTCACTATGTGCGCTAGCAAAGGCAAATAATTCATCATCATAAGCCAAATGAGTAGAATTACCTAATAGGAATTCATCTTGTCATCCAGATGTTGTCAAGTCTCTCCTCGTGCCATCAGAACACTGTTTATCCTGTCGAGTGCCTATGAGCCGCATTGGACAACTTCCTTTTACGTGACCAGTGCAATGGCAAATAAGGCAACGGAATGGAACTCCCCAATAATTGACCCTTTGTAAATGCCTTCTAAGCCCCCATACCAGGTCGACATCCTCGGGAAATCCACCTAAGAAACAAACCTCCACTAAAATCCATGTAATGTGCTTGTCGCTGGCCCCAAGAATACTAGGATCAATATACTTTGTGCATCCGATGGAGTTTCCAATAGCCCTTAACGCCTTTAGCGTCCAAAATTCCAACGGGAGGCCCAGAAGCTTAACCCAAACTGTTCTATTCTTTGGCACCTCCATGATCGAGTTAAAGCCGAGGTACCAGGGCAGAAGCTACATGAAGCTCTTCCCTCTAACCCATGTCTTGTTAACAATCAGATCTACATCTTTTTCATGCATGAAGTGTATACTAAACCAGTGGTTTAGAAGTAAGCTAACCTTCGAGGTATATACCACAATGGGATTGGACTACAAACCCTGTGCACACCAAACCTCCAACCACTCAATCCTCCACAGTAGAATTCCATATCACCATCACTATAATTAAATATCGTCATTGGGCTAATCTTCAATGATTAGTCTGTCTTTTCATTGGCACAGATTTCTGAGCAATAATCTTTGTTCTTCCTCTGTTGTATATTATGTACCAAGGCAATGTTTCTCATCATAAATTGCGATGAAAAACATCGTAAAATACAATCTTCTTCATTACAGGAGTGAGCTACCAGGAAGGTGTGTATCACCCCATTCATAGTTATAAAAACTGCAAGGTCCATAACAGATGAAAATTCCATAAAACTATAGCCACCGTCAATACTAATCGTCTAATTCTTATCAATTGTCTTAGTGGGGCATTGGTAATCTATCTGGCATTCTCTGCTTGGGGGTATGATTTTATGCCCTAGTATGTTCAAATACCAAAACTATTATGAAGATCTTCTTCCTACTTAACTGTTGGTGGTGCCCTGACCAACCCTATACCCATTTACCGTTGTCTAGGATCAAGCATATTAGTCAGGTTTTCAAGCTCCGAAAAGCTGCATTCGTCTACCTTCGTCTACGATCAAGCATTTTAGTCAGGTTTTCAACGAAAAAACGAAAAGCGTTCAGTACCTTACTTGTGAAGAAACAAAATTTCAGGTCTTAAACATTGCTTTTGATATTGCGTTTGTTTCATAATTTTTCCTAGCAGCTGAGGTTCCCTTGATTATTTGTCAATGCCTCTGTTCTTGCTACTCTATTCTTCTTGAGCCGAACCTTAGAACCCAAAGACTTTCCTGGGTGAGTTGAACGTCGAACATAAAATGTAATGATTAGTTGATAGCCACCTTCCTAAGGACTCTTTAGTTCACCGAACGTTCATTTTAATTTTTAATTCTTTCTATGCACTCTTTTGTTCACCGAGTATTCATTTTTAATTCCTCCTGCATACTCTTTAGTTCACCGAGTACTACATACTAGTTTGCCAACAGTATGCGATAACCATTTTCACTTGATGAAACTAATATTTATAATGGATAAAACTGGAAAACCTTACATTTTAAAACCTAGCAATATACATTGGCCATTTTTCACATAATTTGATGAAACTAATGTTTTTGTTAGGTAAACTTGAAAAGCGTTATATTTTATAGCCTTTTTACTGGCCACACTTCCTCTTGATTATTTTAATCTTATTATGATGTCTTGATTATTTTAATCTGATTATAGTGTGTTTGAAATAACACATAACTGTATATTCAATCTTATTATATTGTGTTTGATATAACACATAAGGGCTATGTTTGGGAATTCCAAGCTTATGTTGAATTAAACTTTTTTGAATCCCGACGATGGTTTGTCTGCTTAAATTTATGTGTTTGGAGACTGAATTGCAAAAAATATTTATTTGTAAAGATGATCGAAGTGCTTTTATGTTATATTATTTTCTTAAAGTGAGATTTCCAATTTTTTTATTTACACCTTGAAATTGAGTATGAATGTGAAGTGTATTGCTTTTAATATTTATATAACAAAAATGTAATATAATATAGATTATTGTTTATGAGAGATGATAAACTCGTCTAGATCCATCTTAATTTCATTATATTATATAGATTATTGTTTATGAGAGATGATAAACTAGTCTAGATCCATCTTAACAACATTCCTTTTATGTCAAGATATTTGATCCTTCTTAGGCTTTGGTAGATCTAGAATTAAGATCGATTTAGGCTTGTTTATATAAACAAATAAGATTGTTAGTTACTAGTTTTACCATAAATACATAAACACATTAAAAGAATATAATCAAGTTAAATGTTATTTATTCCAAATTTCAAGTGGCTTATAATTTATCACTAAGCCATTCACCATACACACTATTGCGCACTCGCCCCATGATTACCTAGCATCTAGACCTAATTGTCTACATGTATGTCCTCTATACATTTGTGTGAACATTATGATGTGTCCATGTAGTCTCTGTACAACTATTTCTATTGGTAATCATGTCACTTCACTTGTGGCTTGTATTGCTTGGGACTCAAATAAATTATATAATTTACATCTAAAAATAACCTCTCTCCCTTCTCTCCTCTCTCCCTCACTCTCTCTCAAGTCCTTTATCTCTTCTTTCCTCTCTCTTCCTTTCTATCCCACCTCCCTCTTTCTCCCACTCGCACATCTCCCATATCTCTCACTCTCTCTTCATCTCTCCCTTGTCACTCCCTCTCTTTCTCTTTATGTCTTTTTTCTTCCCTCCATCTCCCTTCCCCTTCAAATCCATCTCTCTCTCCCTCCCTCTCTCCTCTCTCTCTCTCTCTCACAACATCTATGAAATAATTTTAGTAGTGATGAGGATGGAGAGTTTATATATATCTCAAAAGTAATAATAACCCTTTTTATTTTAGATTAATAAGAAAAAATGTTATAAAATTAAATTATTTTCACTCTGAAATGAGTTATGGTTTTTGGGCATCTACTATTGATAAGCCATGGTATTGTAACAAAGCCTATTTACAAGTTAATAATGTCCATGATAAAGTGGGGATGAATATAGATGGTTAAACATCATGTTATATTGTAGGGTGAAAATGTGAAGTTGGGTTACACTTTTGTGAGAATCGGGGGTGGAAAACATTTTTCGGCAATAGTTCGGCCGAAATTTCGAGAAAGTTCGACCGAACTCGTTCTGCTGTTTAGATTGATGGCATATTGACAGCGTGGGCAAACAGATTTTTGGCTGGAGATGGGAAAACTGACAACAATAGTTCGACCGAAATTTTAAAATAGTTTGGCCGAACTCATATTTTATAAATATATCACCCGCGAACTTTTTTCATTTTCGCGCGTCCTTGTTTGTATTATCTTTTTTTCGCGGGGTTCTCTGTGATTTTCGTTTCTGTTCAGTTTTGTGGCGCTGCTGCTGCTCTGTTGCTGATTTGGCACCCGCGAATCGTTTCTGTGGCGCTACTGCTGCTCTGTTGCTGGTTTGGCGCTCGAGAATTTATGCTTAGGAGTTGCGCCGAGCGAATTTCCGGGTAATCTACCCATGAAATGAATTATCTGAGGTGATTGATTATGTAATATGTTGTTTACATGTTCATAATATTACAATGAAATAAATTATCTTAGGTGATTGATTATGGAATATGTTGTTTACATGTTCGTAATATTACAGGAATAGCTTACCCTATAAATTCCGAATAGGTTATTTGTATAAATGAAATGGATTGACCTTACTTGCTTAATGTGTATGCTTATTAAGTACATACTTTCAGGTTATGCTTACTGTGTGATCGTGTACATAATGAACCTTCATGAGTGCCTTGTCTCTACAGCTGAGAACTTGTATTGATATCTTCATAATACCTGCTTAGTTCCTATATGTTATGGGTTCTCCTTTGAAGGGTGTAACGAAGGGTCGTTTGTTAGGCTGACGAAAATACCAGAACCTGAGCCTGCGACTTTATTTGTCCCCTAAGATTGAAACTTCTTCCAGTGCTTGACTGTGCTCCCCCAATTCCACATCCCTCGCTTCCTATTCCCTGTTTTGGGTATGACCTAACTGCCTAATATTAGAATAGTGTGTTTTAAGACTTCTTCTAGTGCTTGACTTTGCCCCCCCAATTCCACAACCCTAGCTTCCTATTCCCTGTTTTGGGTATGAGCTAACTGCCTAATTTTAGAACAGTGCATTTTAAGACGGGAAAGAGTATTGTAATAACGAACATAGTAACTCCATACTTACTAGTGGCTAACTACTTGGTAGTGCCCATACTTACTTATAGTAATACAAGTAACTGATTCCTATATACCAGTACATTATGCTCAAGAAGCACATTGGAAATCACCTTTATTGATTACTGTTTTGGGTATAAGCTAACTGCCTAATCTTAGAACAGTGTATTTTAAGACCTTACTTGCTTAATGTGTATGCTAATACCTGCTTAGTTCTTGCCGAATCTTTATAATACCTGCTTAGTCCTATATGTTATGGGTTCTCCTTTGAAGGGTGTAACGAAGGGTCGTTTGTCAGGCTGACCGAGATACCAAAACCCAGGCCTTCGACTTTATTTGTCCCCTAAGATTGAAACTCCTTCTAGTGCTTGACTGTGCCCCCCCAATTCCACAGCCCTGACTTCCTATTCCCTTTTTTGGGTATGAGCTAACTGCCTAATCTTAGAACATTGTGTTTTAAGAAGGGAAAGAGTACTGTAATAACGAACATATTAACTCCATACTTACTAGTGGCTAACTGCTTGGTGGTGCCCATACGTACTTATAGTAATACAAGTAACTGATTACTATATACCAGTACATTATGCTCAAGAAGCACATTAGAAATCACCTTTATTGATCACTGTTTTGGGTATAAGCTAACTGCCTAATATTAGAACAGTGTGTTTTAAGGCCTTACTTGCTTAATGTGTACGCTAATACTTGCTTAGTTCCTGCATAATCTTCATAACACCTGCTTATTTCCTATATGTTATGGGGTCTCCTTTGAAGGGTGTAACGAAGGGTCGTTTGTTACGCTGACCGAAATACCAGAACCCAGGACTTAGACTTTATTTGTCCCCTAAGATTGAACTTCTTCTAGTGCTTGACTGTGCCCCCCCAATTCCATAGCCTTGGCTTCCTATTCCCTGTTTTGGGTATGAGCTAACTGCCTAATCTTAGAACAATGTGTTTTAAGACGAGAAAGAGTACTGTAATAACGAACATAGTAACTCCATACTTACTAGTGGCTAACTGCTTGGTGGTGCCCATACTTATAGTAATATAAGTAATTGATTACTATATACCAGTACATTATGCTCAAGAAGCACATTGGAAATCACCTTTATTGATTACTGTTTTGGGTATGAGCTTACTGCCTAATCTTAGAAAAGTGTTTTTTAAGACCTTACTTGCTTAATGTGTATGCTTATTAAGTACATGCTTTCAGGTTATGCTTACTGTGTGATCGTGTACAAGCCATAATGAACCTTCATGAGTGCCTTGTCTCTACAGCTGAGAACTCGTATTGATATCTTCATAATAACTGCTTAGTTCTTATATGTTATGGGTTCTCCTCTCAAGGGTGTAATGAAGGGTCATTTTTCAGGCTGACTGAAATACCAAAACCCAGGCTTTCAACTTTATTTGTCCCCTAAGATTGAAACTTATTCCAGTGCTTGACTGTGCCCCCCCCAATTCCACAGCCTTGGCTTCCTATTCCCTTATTTGGGTATGAGCTAACTGCCTAATCTTAGAACAGTGTGTTTTAAGACTTCTTCTAGTGCTTGACTGTGCACCCCCAATTCCATAGCCTTGGCTTCCTATTCCCTGTTTTGGGTATAAGCTAACTATCTAAACTTAGAACAATGTGTTTTAAGATGGGAAAGAGTACTATAATAACGAACATAGTAACTCCATACTTACTAGTGGCTAACTGCTTGGTGGTGCCCATACTTACTTATAGTAATACAAGTAACTGATTACTATATACCAATACATTATGCTCAAGAAGCACATTGGAAATCACCTTTATTGATTACTATTTTGGGTATGAGCTAACTGCCTAATCTTAGAACAGTGTGTTTTAATACCTTACTTGCTTAATGTGTATGCTAATACATACTTGGTTCCTGTCTAATCTTCATAATACTTGCTTAGTTCCTATATGTTATGGGTTCTCCTTTGAAAGGTGTAACGAAGGGTCGTTTGTCAGGCTGATCGAAATACCAGAACCCAGGCCTTCGACTTTATTTGTCTCCTAAGATTGAAACTTCTTCCAGTGCTTGACTGTGCCCCCCTAATTCCATAGCCTTGGCTTCCTATTCCCTGTTTTGGGTATGAGCTAACTGCCTAATCTTAGAACAGTGTGTTTTAAGATGGGAAAGAGTACTGTAATAACAAACATAGTAACTCCATACTTACTAGTGGCTAACTGCTTGGTGGTGCCCATACTTACTTATAGTAATACAAGTAACTGATTACTATATACCAGTACATTATGCTCAAGAAGCACATTGGAAATCACCTTTATTGATTACTGTTTTGGGTATGAGCTAACTACCTAATATTAGAACAGTGTGTTTTAGGACCTTACTTGCTTAATGTGTATTATTATTAAGTACATGTTTTCAGGTTATGCTTACTGTGTGATCGTGTACAAGCCATAATGAACCTTCATGAGTGCCTTGTCTCTACAGCTGAGAACTCGTATTGATATCTTCATAATACCTGCTTAGTTCCTATATGTTATGTGTTCTCCTTTGAAGGGTGTAATGAAGGGTCGTTTGTCAGGCTGACCGAAATACCAGAACCCAGGCCTGCGACTTTATTTGTCCCCTAAGATTGAAACTTCTTCCAGTGCTTGACTCTGCCCCCCCAATTCCACAGCCTTGGCTTCCTATTCCCTATTTTGGGTATGAGCTAACTGCCTAATCTTAGAACAGTGTGTTTTAAGACGGGAAAGAGTACTGTAATAACGAACATAGTAACTCCATACTTACTAGTGGCTAACTGCTTGGTGGTGCTTTGTTTCATTGTTTGCTTGAATTTATGCACTACCTTATTGTCTGTCATATGCATTTAGATCTTTATTTTCCTTTTCCAAATGTCTTTTTTCTATTATCTTCATGATCTACTCAAAACATTGTGATAAATATAGTCCTCTTGGAGAGATATGAAGAATGTGATGTTAATTCTTCTTCTGGAAATGAAGTTTATCTTTTATACTTGACCTACAACCAATTTCTACTTTAATACTTTAACCATTCACCATTTGTGTACATTTAAATAGATAGCATTCAAATATAGCATAGCATGTA
This sequence comes from Pinus albicaulis, assembly GCA_034641835.2. Taxonomy (NCBI): domain Eukaryota; kingdom Viridiplantae; phylum Streptophyta; class Pinopsida; order Pinales; family Pinaceae; genus Pinus; species Pinus albicaulis. The sequence goes on along the minus strand of CM076575.1, from coordinate 952,504,092 downwards.
TAAATTTTCTTTCATAATACAAAGCTAAAGGATTTAGAGGAATAGTAGTGATGGAATGAAATGTAGCATTGTAGTTTGATCCCTTGTTGGCCTTTATATCATAGAACCGTTTTCATATTTACACAAATATCATAATTGATTAGTTATTAAACTACATATCTTCATATAGAACTTGTAAATAGTATGGTGGAAATGTGGATCTCATGACTCTTCATAATTTACAATGATTCATTCCATATTATTCATAGATCAAATGTCATTTAAATACAAGATTTATCATAATATACAATGATTCATTCCATATTCATTTTTAGATTCATTCCATATTCATTTAAAAGAAGTGACTACTATGTATTCCACTTCTCCTCTAGATAGAGAAAGTAATGACTCTTTCTTGCTTAACCATACAACCAAAGACTCTTTTAAGTAGAGTTATACATTTTCCAAGTAATGACTCTTTCTTGCTTAAACATGCAATCAAAGACTCTTCTAAGTAGAATTATACATTGTCCACTTGTACTTTTCATGTCATCCACACAAGCCTAGTTGAATGTCTCTATGTTGTCAATGTAAATTTCTCACCTTTTGGGTACTATAGTCCATTGTTTGTAGTCTCTTTCACTTGTATCTTAATATATGTTTGTTGGTAACAGATGACTCTGTTATATTGAAATATTCCAACTAATATAAATTCCAAAATTATATCTAGTCTAAATCTCGTTATGTATATCAAGCTTCCTATCATATAGATGTAAAGGTTATGATCAACATCACCTCATTCATCATCCATCATGTGCACATAACTTGCATCCAATTGATTTGATAAAAACACATTAGCCAATAAACAAACCATTGAAACCAAAAGTGATTTGATATTTCTATAGGCAAAGTTTGTAAATGACCAGGTAGCCTTTGGATATCATCTTTTATGAAAGGTGACATATCCAGTAAATGCCCCTATATTCAATCTCTGGAATAGATCTTAATAGAAGTTTTTCATTTTCATATCCATGGTCTCAAGTAATGAGAGAGAAAAAACCTTTTATATTCAACATGTAAAACATAAATTAGCCATAAAAGTTTCCCATTGAAACCAAAAGCGATTTGATACAAAACATAGGTTTTAACCTAAGAGTAAATGCCCCTACAGTCAATCTCTGGAATAGTTTTAAATAGAAGTTTTTCATTTTCATATCCATGACCTCTCAAACAATGAGAGAGAAAAAAACCTTTTATGTTCGACATGTAAAACACAAATTAGCCATGAAAGTTTCCCATTGAAACCATAAGTGATTTGATACAAAACATAGGTTTGTGATTTGATACAAAACATAGCTTTAAACCTTATATAGTTTAAAATTTGATACAAAACATAGGTTTTAACCTTATATAATTTAAAATTGTTTCAAATAGATTTTTAATAAAATTAAAAATATTCAATGTAAAAAACATAATATTTAGAGACAAAAAGTAATTTGATACAAAACATATAGGTTTTAACCAAGTATATAGTTAATTGTTTTGAAAATAGATTATTAAGAAAATGAAAAATATTCAATGTAAAACACATGCATTCTTATGCATTCTTATACACCCTTATGTCTATGTAAAGTAGTTTGAGTGATTCCACGGGTCTTCTATGTAAGTTTTAACCCTGAACAGAAATTATCTACACAAGAATCTTATAACAGAAAATAAACAATAGTGAGAGCATAAAACATAAAACAGATAAACAGAGAGATTTTCCCTTGGATCCCAAATACGGATAACTAGCTTGATATTTCATTATATTCCTTTTAGTGTTACAACACATATATATGCATGCCGACGTATACATAAACCCCAATTCATTAACCCTGGATTAGAACATAACCGTAGTTCCCTTGATCGGATCTACAAACTACCAGGGGCCGAAAATCATCGTACCCCAAAACCATGTGCAAACTCATGCACAAAACATGGGTGGGTCCGCTTATGAGTTGGACTGCGTACCAAATTTTTTTTTACCGAGGCACTGCCCCAGAGCCTGACAGGGGGGGCTTTCGCCCCCCCCTGTAACCTCCCTGCTACGCTCGACGCAACATACAGTGCGTGGGGCTAGTCGTGGAAATAATATGACACATACCCAACATTCTTCCACTTGCTGTTTTCTTTCCACAGGAGAGCTTAGTGATTGGGCCAATTCTTCAACACCCATTGTTTCTCTACACCAAGAGAACTTCTGAGTACTCACAGACTTCGTCAATGCATCTGCAACATTCTTTCCAATCCTAGTCTTCCCTGGTAGCACAAGCCATAATCACTAGTGCCACGTAAATATCTGAAAACCCGCTTCACTGCTGTCTAATGCTCCTTCCTTGGGTTTGACATAAACCTGCTCAATACTCCCACTGCACGTGTAATGTCTGGTCTAGTACAGACCATTGCATACATCAGGCTACCCACTGCACTTGCATATGGAACACGAGACATATCCTCCTCTTCTTCTTGTGTCTTGGGACACTGTTCAGCAGACAACTTTACACCTACAGGAATAGGAACATTTACTGTTTTACTATCCTGCATATTGAACCTCTGCAATATAGTCTTGACATACTTTCTCTTATTTAACCAGAGCTTCCACTTTGCTCGATCTCTCTTAATTTCCATGCCCAAAATATAGTTTGCAGCACCAAGATTCTTCATGTCGAATTTGGAGAACAGTTGGGTCTTCAAATCTTAGATAATTTCTTTGTCATTTACAATCAACAACATATCATCCACATACAAGACCAAATAAATAACACGGTCACCAATTAATTTAAAATAAACAGTGATCCTCCTTGCTTCTGGTGAAGCCAAGTCCCCGTATATAGGTATCAAATTTCTGATACCACATCCTTTATGACTGTTTTAACACATACAGATACTTCTTCAACCTGCATACCAGTTCTTTCTTACCCTTCGCCATAAAGCCTTCAGGTCGCTTCATGTAGATCTACTCTTCTAGATCCCCGTGAAGAAATGTTGTTTTCACATCCATCTGTTCTATCTCAAAATCAAATGCAGCAGCAACAGATAAAAGTAATCTAATAGAAGTAACTTTGGCAATAGGAGAAAATATATCACCAAAATCAATTCCCGGCACTTGGGAATAACCTTTTGCTACCAACCGAGCTTTGTATTTCTCCACATTGCCTTCTACATTCATCTTCTTCTTAAACACCCATTTGCTCCCGATGGGCTTCCTTCCAGCCGGCAACTCCACCAAATCCCATGCTTCATTTTTGTGCAAGGATGCCATTTCATCAACCATGGCCTCCTTCTAGAGTTTTCCATCCTCTGAATCTACTGCCTCCCTGACAGTTCTAGGATCATCATCAGTTATAGTTACTATAAAACCTGAACAGAAAGCAGATGGACTATACCTTTCTGGTTGCCTTCTTTCCTGAACTGATCTTCTTAAAGCTGGGGTTTGTGGCTCTTCCTCTTCTGAATCTTCTTCTGTTGTAGAGTCTGATTCATCATCCTTTAGCTGAAACTCTATTTTCTCAGGTTCCTTTGGTATGATTTCATGTTTAACAACATCTTTCACCTCTCTAAACATCACATCTCGGCTATACACAAGCTTCCTTGTTTCTGGGTTCCAAAGCTTGTAACCCTTTAAACCATCCTTATACCCAATAAAGATGCACCTTTCAGATTTATTATCCAACTTGGTCCTTTTCTCCTTTGGAACATGTACATATGCATCACATCCAAATACCCTTAGATGTGAAAGAGAGGGTTTCTTACCAGTCCATACCTCATGTGAAGTATTATCCTCCAACGTTGATGAAGGTGATCTGTTAACTAAGTAACATGCAGTCTCCACTGCCTTTACTCAGAATTCTTGTCCTAACCCGGTACCACTGAGCATGCTTCTTGCCTTTTCCATCAGCGTTCTGTTCATTATTTCTGCAACTCCGTTTTGCTGAGGTGTGTATGGAGTATTCTTCTGTCGTGCTATACCACACTTCTTACAGAACTCTTCAAATTCCTTCTTGCAGAACTCCCCACCATTATTTGTCCTCAACGCCTTTATCTTCTTCTCTGTCTGGTTTTCCACCAGAGCCTTAAATTCTTTAAATTTTTCAAACATTTTAGATTTCTTCCTCAAGAAATATATCCATGTATTCCTTGAGAAGTCATCTATGAATGAAACATAGTACACAGACTTTCCCAGTGATGGAACTGACACTGGTCCAACACATCACTGTGTACAAGATCTAATATCTTGTTCGCCTTCTTAGCATCAGAAGGAAAACTCACCCGATTCTGCTTCCCATATACACAATGTTCATAGAAATCGAAATCCAGAGAGCAATTAGACATACCTTCTACCATACCATTTCTATGCAGTATCTGAAGGCCCTTCTCTCCAATATGTCCAAGCCTTTGATGCCATAACATGGTCTTTTCTCTAGAGACAGCTAGGCTTTCCACTCCACTTTCAGGAACCATAGAACTATTACACCCATAAATAATAGTACTACCTTGTAGCTTGTACAAATTTCTAGTCTAAAATCGCTGCATTAATACCAGTGCTCCCCGAACCATCTTGCAAGCATCTTTCTCGAACATTGTTTTTACACCCGCATCATCCATCTTGCTTACAGAAATCAGATTTCTGGCTAATGCAGAAATATGCAGAACACCGTGAAGTGTTCTAATCCTTCCACCTTGCAGCTTCAGCTTCACCTTTCCACATCCAACGATTCTGGCCTTCATATCATCCCCTAGGAAGACATCACTGCCATCATATTTCTCATACTCGGAGAACCACTCCCGATGGGGAGTGAAGTGAAAGGATGCACCTGAGTCAATCAACCATGACTCATGATCTACATGTGTATTTGAAGAAGAAGCCAAATACACATCCCCACCTTCATCCGAGGTGGTTTTTTCCTTTGCAGAAGGAGCATCATCATATCCATTTCCTTTCTCAGGAGCTTTAGATCTGCATTCCTTTTTGTAGTGTCCTTCCTTTTCGCATTTCTGGCATACCTTTACAAAATTTCCAGGAGATTTAGATCTCCCTCTAGATTTGGATCTCCCACTCGAAACCTTATTCTTGTTTCTATTTTGGGACCTTCCTCGTACAAATAAGGCATCTCCATTTTGACCCTCCATATTTCTCCGTCTCATTTCCTCCGATAGCAAGGCTGAGACAATGTTATCAAAATTCAAGGTAGTTGTATTGCTACCTATTGCAATAGCTAGACTGTCCCACGAGTCTGGTAGAGAACACAACAAACTGATGCACTTATTTTCATCTGAGATTTTAATATCAACAGATGACAACTGACTTACCACAGTATTGAAGGCGTTCAGATGCTCTATCACCGAGTCTCCATCCTTCATCCTCAGGTTATACAACTTTTTTTGCAGGAACAACTTATTCACCAAAGACTTAGATTGGTACAAAGTCCCAAGTTTTTCCCACAGATTCTTCTTCGTAGCTTCCCCAGATACATTCAACAATACTGAATCTGAGACACACAACCGTATTGTGCTCTTAGCCTTCTGATCCAGTTTCTTCCAGTCTTCATCTGACATTGTCGTTGGTTAAGTACCTGAATCTACCGCGATCCACTGATATTTATCCACCAGCAGATCGTCCATCTTGAGCTTCCACAACCCAAAACTCTGATCATTAAATTTCTTGATCTCTATCTTTCCGCCGCTTGCCATCTTCTTTCACCGCAAAAATCGATCTCGCAGATCTCCCACTGAACAGGGTCTACCTCAGGCCCAAGCAAAAAATCCTCAGCAGCAAAAGCATCTCCTTGAAGCCGAAACACCTTTAATACCAAATGTAGGTTTTAACCCTGAACAGAAATTATCTACACATGAATATTATAACATAAAATAAACAATAGTGAGAGCATAAAACATAAAACAGATAAACAGAGAGATTTTCCCCTGGATCCCAAATCGGGACGACTAGCTTGATATTTTATTATATTCCTTTTAGTGTTACAACACATATATATACATGCTGAAGCATACATAAACCCCAATCCATTAACCTTGGATTAGAACATAACCGTAGTTTCCTTGACCGGATCTACAAAATACCAAGGGTCGAAAACCATCGTACCCCAAAACCATGTGCAAACTCATGCACAAAACATGGGTGGGTCCGCCTATGAGTGGGATTGCATACCAAAAAAAAAAAATCGGGGCGCTACCCTGGACCTCTACAAGGGGGGCTGCCACCCCCCCTGTGACCCCCCTGCTGCGCCCGACGCAACATACAACGCATGGGGCTAGTCATGGAAAGAATACAACACATACCCAACATTCTACACCCTTGATAGGGTATAGTTGGGACAGGTAGTGTTAACTTCTACAAGTTTTATAGACAGAGTCTATAAAGGGACAGGCAGCCTCTGGATCTCATCTTTTATGATAGGTGACATATCTAGTAAATGCCCCTATAGTCAATCTCTGGAATAGTTTTAAATAGAAGTTTCTCATTTTCATATTCATGACCTCTCAAACAATGAGAGGAAAAACATTTTATATTCAACATGTAAAACACAAATTAGCCATATCTCTAGAATAGATCTAAATAGAAGTTTTTCATTTTCATATCCATGGTCTCAAACAATGAGAAAGAAAAAAACCTTTTATATTGAACATATAAAACACAAATTAGCCATAAAAGTTTCCCATTGAAACCAAAAGTGATTTGATACAAAACATAGGTTTTAACCTAAGAGTAAATGCCCCTATAGTCAATCAATCTTTGGAATAGTTTTAAATATAGAAGTTTTTCATTTTCATATCTATGGTCTCAAACAATGAGAGAAAAAACATTTTCTATTCAATGTATGTAAAACACAAATTAGCCACATCTCTAGAATAGATCTAAATAGAAGTTTTTCATTTTCATATCCATGGTCTCAAACAATGAGAGATAGAAAAAAACCTTTTATATTCCACATGTAAAACTCAAATTAGCCATAAAATTTTCTCATTGAAACCATAAGTAATTTGATACAAAACATAGGTTTTAACCTAAGAGTAAATGCCTCTACAGTGAATCTCTGAAATAGTTTTAAATATAAGTTTTTCATTTTCATATTTATGGTCTCAAACAATGAGAGAAAAAACCTTTTATATTCAATGTATGTAAAACACAAATTAGCCATATCTCTAGAATATTTCTAAATAGAAGTTTTTCATTTTCATATCCATGGTCTCAAACAATGAGAGAGAAAAAAACCTTTTATATTCAACATGTAAAACGCAAATTAGCCATAAAAGTTTCCCATTGAAACCAAAAGTGATTTGACACAAAACATAGGTTTTAACCTAAGAGTAAATGTCCCTACAGTCAATCTTTGGAATAGTTTTAAATAGAAGTTTTTTATTTTCATATCCATGGTCTCAAACAATGAGAGAAAACATTTTATATTCAATGTATGTAAAACACAAATTAGCCACATCTCTGGAATAGATCTAAATATAAGTTTTTCATTTTCATATCCATGGTCTCAAACAATGAGAGAGAAAAAACCTTTTATATTCAATGTATGTAAAACACAAATTAGCCACATCTCTGGAATAGATCTAAATAGAATTTTTTCATTTTCATATCCATGGTCGCAAACAATGAGAGAGAGAAAAAAACCTTTTATATTCAACATGTAAAACACAAATTAGCCATAAAAGTTTCCCATTGAAACCATAATTGATTTGATACAAAACATAGGTTTTAACCTAAGAGTAAATGCCCCTATAGTCAATCTCTGGAATAGTTTTAAATAAAAGTTTTTCATTTTCATATCCATGGTCTCAAACAATGAGAGAAAAAATCTTTTATATTCAATATATGTAAAACATAAATTAGCCATATCTCTAGAATAGATCTAAATAGAAGTTTTTCATTTTCATATCCATAGTCTCAAACAATGAGAGAAAAAAACCTTTTATATTCAATGTATGTAAAACACAAATTAGCCATATCCCTAGAATAGATCTAAATAGAAGTTTTCATTTTCATATCCATGGTCTCAAACAATGAGAGAAAAAAACCTTTTATATTCAACATGTAAAACACAAATTAGCCATAAATGTTTCCCATTGAAACCATAAGTGATTTGATACAAAATATAGGTTTTAACCTAACATTAAATGCCCTTACAGTCAATCTCTGGAATAGATTAAATCTAGAAGTTTTTCATTTTCATATCCATGGTCTCAAAGAATGAGAGAAAAAACCTTTTATATTCAATGTATGTAAAACACAAATTAGCCAGATCTCTAGAATAGATCTAAATAGAAGTTTTTCATTTTCATATCCATGGTCTCAAATAATGAGAGAGAAAAAAAGACTTTTATATTCAACATGTAAAACACAAATTAGCCATAAAAGTATCCCATTGAAACCAAAAGTGATTTGATACAAAACATAGGTTTTAACCTAAGAGTAAATGCCCCTACAGGGAATCTCTGGAATAGTTTTAAATAAAAGTTTTTCATTTTCATATCCATGGTCTCAAACAATGAGAGAAAGACCTTTTATATTCAATGTATGTAAAACACAAATTAGCGATATTTCTAGAATAGATCTAAATAGAAGTTTTTCATTTTCATATCCATGGTCTCAAACAAAGAGAGAGAAAAAAAACCTTTTATATTCAACATATAAAACAAAAATTATCCATAAAAGTTTCCCATTGAAACCAAAAGTGATTTGATACAAAACATAGGTTTTAACCTAAGAGTAAATTCCCCTACAGTGAATCTCTGAAATAGTTTTAAATAGAAGTTTTTCATTTTCATATCCATAGTCTCAAACAATGAGAGAAACAACTTTTTATATTCAATGTATGTAAAACACAATTAGCGACATCTCTAGAATAGATCTAAATAGAAGTTTTTCATTTTCATATCCCTGGTATCAAACAATGAGAGAGAAAAAAAACCTTTTATATTCAACATGTATATAGTATTTAAAAACAAAAAGTAATTTGATACAAAACATAGGTTTTAACCAAGTATATAGTTTTTCATTTTCATATCCATGGTCTCAAACAATGAGAGAGAAAAAACCTTTTATATTCAACATGTAAAACACAAATTAGCCATAAAGGTTTCCCATTGAAACCAAAAGTGATTTGATACAAAACATAGGTTTTAACCTAAGAGTAAATGCCCCTAATTCAATCTCTAGAATAGATCTAATTAAAAGTTTTAATTTTTATATCCATGGTAGTTCTATAGGGAGGGTCTGTAAAGGGCCAGGTAGCCTCTGGATCTCATATTTTATGAAAGGTGACATATCTAGTAAATGCCCCTAAAGTGAATCTCTCGAATAGATCTAAATGCCCCTACAGTAAATGCCACCACATTCAACATTTCTATAGTATTTAGAAACAAAAAGTAATTTGATACAAAACATAGGTTTTAACCAAGTATATAGTTTTTCATTTTCATATCCATGGTCTCAAACAAAGAGAGAGAAAAAACCTTTTATATTCAACATGTAAAACACAAATTAGCATAAAAGTTTCCCATTGAAACCAAAAGTGATTTGATACAAAACATAGGTTTTAACCTAATATAGTAAATGCCCCTACATTCAATCTCTAGAATAGATCTAATAAGAAGTTTTTCATTTTCATATCCATGGTAGTTCTATAGGCAGAGTCTGTAAAGGGCTAGGTAGCCTCTGGATCTAATCTTTTATGAAATGTGACATATCTAGTAAATGCCCTTATGGTCAATCTCTGGAATAGATCTAAATGCCTCTACAGTAAATGCTCTTATAGTCAACATGTATATAGTATTTAGAAACAAAAATTAATTTGATACAAAACATAGGTTTTAACCAAGTATATAGTTTTTCATTTTCATATCCATGGTGTCAAACAATGAGAGAGAAAAAACCTTTTATATTCAACATGTAAAACACAAATTAGCCATAAAAGTTTCCCATTGAAACCAAAAGTGATTTGATACAAAACATAGGTTTTAACCTAAGAGTCAATGCCCCTACATTAAATCTCTATAATAGATCTAATTAGAAGCTTTTCATTTTTATATCCATGGTAGTTCTATAGGCAGAGACTGTAAAGGGCCAGGTAGCCTTTAGATCTCATCTTTTATGAAAGATGACATATCTAGTAAATGCCCCTACAGTCAATCTCTGGAATAGATCTAAATACAAGTTTTTCATTTCTCCCATGCATTTGCAATAAATGTCAATTAAATATATGTATTTTTATTAAATTTGTTTTTTTTTAGGGATAAGAAAACCATTAATTATGGTTGAAAAATGGAAATTATGCATAGAAGTTTATTGCTATCCCAATCCAGGGAAATCAATGATTACATATGTGCTTTCCAATATTGCGACTAGCAAAGTCGTCCAAAGGAAAATGAATATACCGAGAAAAACAACAAAAAACGAGGCATATTATATTGGATTGATAGAAGGCTTGGGAACAGCGATGGAGCATGGATCAAATGGAATTGTAGTTTTCACCAATTCTGAACTTGTGTGAAACCAGATGAATGGCGTATACCAAGTTAAGAAGAAGAGGCTAAAAGAACTGCATGGAATAGCAAACAATATTGTTAGCCAATTTTAATTTTTTAGCATAAGCCATTGTACAAATGTGAATAAGATGCCTGCTGATTTATTGCGTGGGGCAATGCAAATTCAGGGTTCATCTATCAAAGATGAATTAATAGATGAATTAGAATTATCCGGGGCAATGCCAATGCAAGATTCATGTCTCAAAGATGAATTAGTTTTGAGACACTCTTCTTCAAAAATTCAAGATTCATCTCTCAAAAATGATTTAGTTTTGAGACACTCTTCTTCAAAAATTCAAGATTCATCTCTCAAAGATGAATTAGTGTTGAGATGCTCCCCTTCAAAATTTATTGATCGACATTGTAACATATCTTGGATATGTGTGTGTTGTGTACTTATAAACACGTCTTTTTTAATTATCATGTGCTTTTTTCAATTATATACCAAGTGTGCTCCCACCACACCATGTAAAACACAACTTGGTGAACTTCACATTTGCAACAAGTGGTGAACTTCACATTTTTATGAAATTAAAATGCGGGGACTACAAAAAAATTTTGTTTAAATGGAGTTTCACTTCTTTTTTAATGACAATGTGTTTTTTTCAATTTTATACCAAATGTGCTCCCACCATGTAAAACACAATTTGGTGAACTTGTCATTTTTATAACTTTTTTTTGCTTAAATTGAGTTTCACACATCAATTAGTGCTTTGAAATTTGTGTTTTACATAATTTGTTTACACTAAATTACATTAATTTTCTGAAATTTATTTTGAATTTAATTTAAATTAGTTATTTAAAAAAATAATTGTTAATGTCCACTGTAGATATATATATCATGGAGGATGAACGACGAAGATCAACAGAATCCCATATCTCTACGTGAGGGGGGGATCAGGGATCGAGAGTTGTTCATGGTAAATTTAAATATAATATTAAATATCCATACATGTGTGTACATATGGAATTGATTTTTTATCAACTTTGTGAGTTAAATTAGTTGTTAATAGGCTTCATTTTTTATTTTTTAGGAGCTAATAAGAAGAGAAGGGTATGTACTCCATCCATGGATGCCCATGTTTCACCCAGTCATGGTATGGTTTTAACACAATTTAATCAATGAATATGTATACGTGTATTTATATGTATGCATGTATTTTTCAATTGATTATAAATTCGTATTTGTTTATGAAGTTTCTCTCTCCTCTCGAGAGGTTGGTGGTGGTTCAAATCCCGTTAGAGGGCCATAAATAAGTGGTAGCAGGTTGCGTGAAGGTGGTGATATTTATTCCCCCAGAGACCAATCAACCACTGGTGATGTTGGTTCTCAGCAGGGTCGTTCTGGTTCTCAACAATTTTAGGGTGTAGAAGATGCTAGTCAACCACGTCGAGATTACCATCAATTTCAATAATTTTTTCATTGAATTTGTACAAATTTGTTTACATGTGTTTTTTCTAATATACAAAATTTCATATATATTTAAATGCAGAAACTAAAAATGCTCCAAATGTTGGTCAAAATAGATGCAGGGAAGAACGCTACATTCAAGAAGAAGGTTGTCTACCCACCACAACTTATCAGGCTGACATTTCTGATATACCATGGGAAAGAAACATAGCGCAATGCACCTTAGAAAGGTGTCAACAACTTCATGCAAAATTGCAGAGAGATCTCGTGGCTTTGACTCTACCTGCTGAGAGTTAACAAAGCCTCAAAATAGTTACACATTCATTGGGTGAATTAGTAAATATGTATAAAAATCTTGGGCTAACGACTGATACATTTGTAGAAGTCATGAGAAAGATAAAGGAAACAGAAATGGGTCTCGATAAATGGAAGGATGTAAAACAAAGAGTTACAAAAAAAATGGCGAAGTCAATGTTTAATTTCAAGGAAGAGCCAAAAAGAAAAATGTTGAAGGTACAATATTTCAAGCACCTCGATATAGCTCATTATTTGTATGATAGGCACCTTGCGGCCTATGGAAGGCTCCCATGGAACGACGAGGTTTCTGTTTATTTTGCAAAATTGTTTTACGCTGAATTTTTTTTGGAAATGAAACCCAATTGCAATGACCTTCCGTCAGAATTTTTTGGTTTGGGGAAAGGTCGATTGTGTGACCATAGGGGTGCTAGGCGAGATGTGGAGTTGCCTTGCCCTGAGCCGCCATTGGTGAGTCGACTTTTTTGGCTTGAAACTTTGCGGTCAGAGATGGATGACACTTCTCAAATAAGTCGAGAAGTAAGGGATGTCATCATCAACAATGTTCACAGTGGATTGGGTGGAGTCTAAGTTTGTTTAAATCGACAAAGAGCACGTGAGAATGCACGTGCCAATTTTGTGTATTGTACAGATGAAGAGATTGACAACATGAATGTTGAAGATCTCAGAATATATGTAAAGATTTGTCGCAATGGTTGGCAAGACCTAATTCTTCATGAGGAAGCGGACACGGGAACAGTATGTGTTAATGACCTTAGGGTTCAATTATTTTAACACATACATGTGTACAATTTGTAATAAATACTTGTGTATGTACATCTATACATTTATTTTTATGTACATTAATCTAACAAAAATGTATCATTATATGTTAAAACACCATTTGCAGTTGTCACGCATGATGAATGACGAAAATTTTAATATCACGTTCGGGGTCTCTGGTTCAAACAATGAAGATGGGTCTCACCATAAAGATATGTTGACAAATTTTAGTGTTTTTTAAATGATATTTTTGAAATAAATAATTGTGCACACATGTACATGTATATATATAATAATAAAAAATTTTAACAGATTCCGATTCTGTCCAATGTTTTTGGGATGGCGGTACCTTCTTCTTCCTTGGGAGATGTACCTTTTACTTCCTTAAGAGATGTGCCACATCCACAAAAAGTATGGACAATTTTTCACTTTTAAAATTTATGTTTAAGCTATATATGTATTCCACCTCAAAAAGTTCCATTAAAAATTGATATATATATATATATATATATATATATATATATATATATATATATATATATTGAGTTATTTTAAATTTTTTGAATTTTAGGTTTTTGGAGATTTTCTTTTTGAGCCTCTCTTAGGAGATGTCTGAAATTCCCCTGCAGAAGTATTCAATTTTTCACTTTTTAATATATATATGTGTGTGTGTGTTTTTAAAAGTTATAATTTATAAATTGAAGTTTATTTAAGTTTTATTATAAATTGAGATCTTGATCTTGAGTTATTTTATACTTACGAAATTTTGAATTTTAGGTTTCTATAGAAGATTTCTTTAATCCATGGACTCTAGCAATGGAGATAGGAACATCCACACCATTTCCACCATTTGAACAAGTTGTCTAACTTTTTTTTAATATTATTGAAAATAAGTTTATATATGTACACGTGCATTTTCATCTGAAATTTTCATCTGAAATTTTCATTTTTCGTTCAGTGCAACGCATCAAATAATACTTCACATTTTCATCATTGTCAGTAGGTGCAATTACAACAAAAACATCTCCTGCATAATAAAACAAATTTAACAAAATTATACATATTCAAATTTATTTCTAGATCTTTATCACTAGAAAGAAATTCAAATGTTACCTTTTCTAACAAGATCAGAAACTCGATCACCATCGAATGATATTGTAGTATCCTCTGATTGCAGTTCTTCAAACATTGCAATGGACATTTTTCCCTTTTTATTTAGCTCTGTATGTTTCCAATCTTTTACATACATTTTGTTTTCACAAACATCATTGGATTTTGTGTTGTCATGAAAACATGACAAAAACAAGAATATTTGCTTTTATCCAATGCAAACACATTTCTGGATGAATTGAATGCAATTTTCGAGTCCCTTTTATTGTTTCAACGTCATTTCCAATTGATCTATCTACGTCTTCGATCCCAATATGCCAAAAAAATCTTTATATGAAAAATTTAAAGAATAATGTAAATATGATATCAAAATGCAATCAAAGATAATCATTATGATAAATGTACACAGTTTACAATTAGATATCCAATAAAAATTAAATTGAATGTACCTTCGCACTTCCCTTGATCGGTTAGTCTCGTGGTTTAGAGCAGTGATGCACCATTGAACAACTTCTTTTGCGTCTACAAGTCAACTTGCAGAGGCGTTCATTTGATATTTTCGAAGTGCTCATTTTATGCATGCCCCTGCACTGTCATGTTTTCCTTTTCCATGGCCAGTCTCAAAGAAATTTCAGCAATGTTTAATGCAGGTTTTCTTATGAAGACAATACAACCAAAATAATTATCGTGTAGATTTGAATTAACCTGCGCATCCGTCTGACCATATTCAATGTTCATTGAATGTTATTCCACGATTTTTCAAGGAATCATAAATTTTTCCAAAACAATGTTGTACAAAATATGTATCATGTGTACGATCGTCACTGATATAAAAGTGATATTCTTTAATAATATGTCGATTTTCACTGGTTCTTTCTATATGATCGACGTTTTGTTTATCATGTCTATATAGAATATGGACGAGCATGGAGACTTGGTCAGAATGATAGTATTCACTCTGAATTTCTTTTTGTGGAAGAAATGTGTAGTTTTCTACAAAATCAATTATAGACAAAATGGTCCCTGGTGGAAAAACTTCACGGGATTTTTTGAATTGCGAGTCTTTCCATCGAGCTCTATGGGAATTCTTGGTGTATTTGTAAATTTCTGCTTCAAACTTTCTCAAAAATTCTATCACAAAAATTTATTCTTTTCGTAATTCAATTCTTTTAACATTATTTGCACCTTGAATCGATGTATGGATATATTCATATCTCTTCCATTTCACTTTCATGTTGGAAAATGATTAATCATTTATATCAGTACGATATTTGTTTTGAAATTTAGTCAAATTTCCACAATCACCGCATATTTTACCACCAACACATTTCTTTTAATAAAATAGTTCATTGTTTTCTTTTTCACATAGAATTTGAGATAAGAAATCATGGATAGTGGAAGGAGGAGGTGAATCCTTCCAAAATGTTCTACCAAAATCAAGGAATGTGTCATAATATAACTCAAATTCCACATGATAATGGCAACAACAAGTGTCACATATGGTGAAGGTTTTACATACCCTGGTTTTTGTTGAACAAAAGCACTGATTGAAACATGAATTTCATGATTCTCTTCTTTGAACTTGTTGAACAACTCTATCTGAGCAGTTTCCAAGAATTTTTTTTCATGTTCTTCGTACTGATTTCGTGCTATTCTTCTTCGCATCACATGCCTTGCAGTGGGCGAAACACGCCAATTATTCTTCCAATATTCATATATTATTTTTTTAACATTTTCTCAAAGTCTATCTTTGTATGGTTGCCTGCAAATATATCTCCAACAAGCAAGTTCATCATTTACATCTATTTGCAACCGAAATTTCCGATGTTTGTGCAAAGTTTTTCGCGAGGTTCCTAATGCTCGTGCCATAGATTTTACCAAGCGATTCTCTTTAGTACTTGATGAAACCACTGCCATATGTATTGCTCTACGTACAACTGAAACATTTTTCTTTCTAGATCTTCTAATGGAATTTATAGCACTATTTATATTTTGTATCATATTTTCCTTCAATTTTTTTTTTTTTTGGTTGATTTTCGAATACTCAATAAAGTTGTATCTTCTTTTAATTTCCTTAATGATAGGAGACATTTCAACATTTGGGCTTGAACTGTCACTTTTTCCTTTATGAAATACTTCTCAAAAATGTGATTAACACGATATTGTATATAATGGTCAACTTTTTTATCTTCATATGTGTGAGTGTCAACATTTTCTAACATATCATCATCAACATTGTTTTCATCTGTACATATTCGAATGAATAGTACATAATAAATTTACATATTCAATAAATAACTAAACTAATAAATATATGTATAATTTCAATAATACGTGCATGTGTTCAACATATATATATATACCTTGTGATTCAATTTCTTCACTTGAATTTCTTTCAACATTTTCACCATCTTCAATAATTGATTCAATATCTCTTTCACTTTTTCTTTCAAAATTTTGTATCTCATCATCAATGTTTTGAGGAATATCTCTCTGTGTTTACATTGCAAAATATTTTTCAAATTAGCTCATCAAATAAAAATTAAGCTTCACATTTTACACTAGGAAAATTTTAAATATATCAAAATCATAATATTTACATTTACATACATGTTTCAACTTCTAGTTGAGGTTGGTTTTCCCTTTCAATATTTGAGAGTGCTTTTATCTTTCTTTTGCGAGATTGTCTCGTCTCTTCTCTACGTTCCTCAGGATCTCTTTTTCGATCATATTTTCTCGTACAATTCCTTCGATTTCCCATGATAATAGAGTATGAAGTTCAAAAGATTTCCTTCAACAATTTAGACAAAAACTCAATTAAAAAAAACATCACAAAATATTTGATTTAAAAAAAACTCATTTGAAAATTTTTGCAAAAAATATATATTCCAATCCAAAGCACTTCAAAAAATTCAAGAAAAAAATGTCTTATAAAAATGAAACGAAGTTCAAAATATTTCCTTCCAAGTCCTACAAAAAAATTTCATTTAAAAAGTTACACAAAAACTCATTTTAAAAAATCATTATGAAAGATTTACTTCAACCCAAAACCAAAAAATGTCATTTCAAAATTAAGCCCAAATCCATACTTAAAAAAAAATGAAGCTCAAAAAACATCCAAAAAATTGTATCACATACCTCCAAGAAATGTCTGAATGTACCTCGAAGAAAATTCTTTAAACCCAAAACAATTCTTTGCAAAATCAGATCAAATGTACGAAAATAATGTGTCTCTAAGAAAAATCCTTTGAATGTACCTCTAAGAAAAGTTCTTAAACCCAAAACAATTATTTGCAAAATCAAATCAAGACCTTTGTAAAATCAGACCAAATGTGCGAAAATATGCGAAAATAATGAATGATTTCACGACAATTTATATTGCCGTGAATTTTTTTTTGGAGGGGCTCGACAGTGCTTTCCGATCGACGGAAAGTTAGGTAAAAGTTCAACCGAACTTTTTATAAATAGTTCGGCCAAACTTTTTTGTCGTTTGACTTAACGGGTCGTCGGCACAAAAAACAGTTTGGCCGAACTTTGTTTAAGAGTTCGGCCGAACTAAGCCGTCACCAGTTACGCAGAGCCAAGCCCTGAATACGTTTCTGCAACTTTGGACTGATTAAACTCCATGAAATATTCTGAATTAATTGTCGGAACCAAGAAAAACATTTTCAGAATTGAATCTACTTTCAGGAAATATAACTTTTATGGAATTTCATAAATATTTACTAATTTTAATTAATTTTTTAATAAAACGAATGTAAACAATTTCTGAAGGTCATTGTGATTCAGTGAAATCAAAATTTTGTATCTTCCAAAATACATTGTAAAAAAATTTGAAAAAATTATGGTATATTACATTAGTCCGTCGTCTCTAATGGGTAGCTTTTATATTTTTAGTTTATAACTTATATATTAAGAAATTTCTTGCATCGAGAAACATATTCAAAATATGCAGTTTTTCATATTGGACCAGTTCAAAAAATTCTAGTAATTATGATATGCATCCATTGGCTTTGTAAATATGACGAAATCGAAGTAGACTCTGTCTAGATTGTTGTAACACATTTTGTTTCTCAAAAACATAAATTTTCAAAGAATACAACATTGTGTATTAACATGACTTCTTATGAATCCGTTGATTGTTAAAAAACACACTCAAAGAAACGCTAAGTTGACATATCAAATGTGTATAAAAAAATTTCAAAAAATAAGTAATAGAAAGCTAACAAAATTTCTGACAACTTTTGTTTTTATCTCAAAATGAAATTCTAAACAGAAAAATTGTTTTAGCTTGCAGAAAGTTGAAGAACCGAAAAAAATTAAAGTTTTTTCTCAAAAAAGGGCAAAAAGTGTAACCCAACTTCACATTTTCACTCATGTGCTTACTAATTAAATTTAAACATTATTTTTGGGCATCTAGCATTGATAAGCCATAGTATTGGCCCATGATATTGTAACAAAACTTATTTACAAGTTAATAATATCCATGGTAAAGTGAGAATGAATATGCATGGTTAAAAATCTTGCTATATTGTGATTTTATTGTAAGTATTAAATTTTTATGTTTTTATTAATTAACTTTAAAGATGGTGAAAAAATCATTATTTTAAATTTATATGGATTTATGTTTTACATTTGGTATATATATATATATATATATATATATATATATATATATATATATATGCATTAAGCACACCCTCCTAGCCTTGCCACTCATGTGGAAAGTGGTGGTCATATTTACCGAGACTTTCATCATAATGAATGATGGAAGAGTTGACCTGTCGATCTGCACCCCAATCGGGGAATATATTTTGTATTTTATGTTTTACATTTATATATGTTTATTTCCTATATATATATTATTATTATTTTTAATTATTCATACAAAAGTTAATAATTTTAAAATATATTATTCTCTACATCTACATTATAAAATATTTATCAATAAGTACTAGAGTTTATGTACTTTCTAATATATTATTAAAATTTACGTCTACATCATAAAACACTTATTAATGTGATTTCTTATATGTTATTAAACTTTCTATATAACATATAGTATGTCACATCTTCATTGTGACATGTAGTGTTATCCTACACATTGAACCAACATTGTGTACTAACATACTAAGATGACTTACCATGCACTTATACTAGTATCCCTGTATTGGCTACATTGTTGCAACATTCTTTGTCTTCTTAGAATGCTTTATTCTCATTACATAAGATGAAACTTTTTAACGTGTGTTATGGTGTGAATTAAAATTCCTATACAACATTTAGTTTGTCACATTTTCATGATATAATGTTATCCTAATCATTAAACCAAGATTATTTAGTGACTTACTAGGATGTCCTACCGTATATTTATGCAATAACCCGTATATTCTCTATTGTGTTGCAACATTATTTGTTATTTTACAATGCTTTGTCTTTATTGTATTAGATGAAACTTTTACATGGTATTTGTAACTTTTTATTGAATTTTACTCTTTTCTAATCGTTTATCCATTTATAGTAAAGGAAAAATAGTGATAGAGGCCTTTTGACCTTCGACACTATGCATTTGTTACTTTTCTAATTTGTTATAATTGTTGTATTTGATAATATCTTGTTTTCTAATTGTTCTTTGACTTTTTATTCCATCATGTATTAGTTTTATCTTATACTATGATAACAAAGCGTTTTACAAGGGAACAAAATGTTGCAACACATTAGTGGTAAAGGGTTTTTTTCGCCTTTGAGTCTATGCATTTATTATTTTTTTCAATTTGTTTTAATTGTTGTAATTGGTAATATCTTGTTTTGTAATTGTTCTTAATTTGTGTTCCATCAATGTCTTGGGAGGATGGTTAAATTGATTAAGCTATTTCTTATAATTTAAAAGACCATATACAATTATTACATGCAATTTTGTGTAAAATAACTATTATTAATCCCATATATGTACTAATTATCATTTATAACTGATATAGATATAGTGCCAAGGAAACCTGTTGTTTATTTATATAAGTAGTAGTAGCTCCTTGTATTGGCCAAATTGACATAGAAATTATATATTGTTTACTTAAGAAAGAAATGTTTTGCATTTTTTTGGAAAATCATATAGCCAACTCAAAAACCTTCCATAGTTTTATAATTATCCAATTCATGGGATAACATCATCTATTTTTTCCCTTATAACATATGGTTTAACTAAACATAAACCCAAGTCTCTACCCCTTACTCATGGGACTCCTAGCATATAAAGCTACCTTTATAATAGTGAAACCTTTTCAAAAGGTTTTATACCATGGGATACCATCATCTACTTTTTCCCTTCTAACACAAGGTTTAAGTAATCATAAATCCAAGTCTCCACCCCTTGCCCATGTGACTCCTACAATATA
Organism: Pinus albicaulis; assembly: GCA_034641835.2. Taxonomy (NCBI): domain Eukaryota; kingdom Viridiplantae; phylum Streptophyta; class Pinopsida; order Pinales; family Pinaceae; genus Pinus; species Pinus albicaulis. The sequence goes on along the minus strand of CM076575.1, from coordinate 952,483,530 downwards.
AAGCCACCTTTAATAATAGTGAATATTTTACACCTCTTGTTGAGGGATGGGAAAAGGATGTGTTAATTAAGGTTAGTTATCCCCTTTTTCATTTTGAATTGAGTTCTATTACTTTGCATTTTGCTAATATGAATAACCTTTTTGGTTGAATATATACATATATATAGACTTATTTTGGAAGTAATACAACCGAGTTGGATGTACCTATATTACCAACTAGGTGGTCAATCTCAGTAGCATAAATTCCGTTAGGACCATGTGTATCTACAATGCATTTTGAACTTCACTTTACTATCTTAGAGAATTTCGAGATATATGACTTCTCATAGTTATGTAGAATGTAAAAATTATGCAAAAAAAAAGAATTAGTACACAAAAAATAATTGTTACAACATCAAAATGCTACATTAAAGCCATTGAAGGAGTAAGAAAACTCACACATCCTTGAGGAAACATAACATCATTAAAGCCATCAAAGGAGTACGAAAAATCATACATTCTTGAGGAAACATAACATCATATTTTAAGTAAAATTATCCAAACATATGTCAACAAGTAGTAACCATCAAACGAGTGAGAAAACTCAGACATCCTCGAGGAAACATAACATCATATTGTAAGTAAGATTATCCAAATATATGTCAATAAATAGTCACAATGTCATTCATACCTTGCCCTAAAAGAGATAGATAATGCTAAAATGTAGAGCTTATGGTTTGATCATTAAGTTGATAATTTTCGATCCTATCAATTGTAATGCAAATATGTGAGTAAATCATTGAAATTTAACCATCTATTTCGAATCTTAAGTTGTATCTTTCGAAAAAATTGAAAAAATAAAATCTTATTGGTGACATTTAGATATTTTTCACAAAAATATAACTTTACATAATGCATGATAATATGTAAAAGTTATGTCCAAACAAATTTAGATTGAAAAACATAGAAAAACTTGGGAATTAGTTAGGTGAACCTTTCAGTGAACTTTCATGGTTAGAATTTTGGGTTGTATTCTACAATAGGGCGTGGTTCCTTTGAAATTCGTTTAAAGCTTTTCATATTCTAGCTTCGACTCCTAAATAATTGAAGTATTTGGTTTCTTGCTCTTTCTTTATGGGGTGTCATTAGAGTTGTATCCATCGGGAATCTTTACCCTTTCAAAGGCATAAAAAAGAGCTACACAAAAAATTCCCTCACACTTGATCTCTTTGAATAAATTGGTGATTGGGCTAATTAAAGGCTTAGCTAATCTAATCGAGATCGACCATAATCCCTATCCTTGGATGGTTTTCAAGTTCTATTAAAGGAACTGGCCCAAGGACTCAGGAATACAATGATGCAAGCTAGTGAAGTTGACGGGAAAATCCATAGTAGCGTGGTATGTGTTAATGGTCAGCAAGCAACAATAATAGGTTGCACAGGGATTGTTTGATGATGAGTTACCATGATGAGTAAGTTGGAAGTAGTAATAGGTGGTAGTACTAAAGTGGTTGATAAATTAAGGTTTAAGTTAACATATTTAGGGATTTTCCTTAATCCTCAGAAACACAGCCCTAGGTGTACATGAATTTTGATTGTCAGAATGGCCCAGGGACTCAGATCAAGAGGATGTGGCAAAAATGTGATGTCGCTAATTATATGACATGAAATAATATCAAGATGGAACTTGGTAGGAAAAATCACCCCTTATGGGTGGCAAAGTGGCTTGTTCTCGATGACATGTGGCACCACTCAGATGACGCCACATGACAGGATGATGTGATCATTGTGTTAAATAAAATTGAAATGGAAAACCAGTGGTGGTGATGTGTGACCAGGTGGCTGAGAAAGAAATATTTCTAGAAGTTGAAGTGTACCTTACCGCAATTGAAAAAATATCGGATATGTGCCCTCAAGTGGGTTGCGAAATTTGGTTGAAGGATTTTTCTTGAGGACCTGGGACCATGATGATTTAATAGAAATATCTAGGGACCTATAGGGTTAATATCATGTTCTCAGCCTATCTTTACACGTGTTTGAGGTCTACCTAGCAAGGGCCAAGTCAAAAATTTGGCGATCTAGCACCAAATTTGGTAAAAAAATAAAATTTGTATCAATTGAAGAATTAAAGCGGGAAAAGCTATAAATAACCGAAATATGGCATGATGATAGTGAGTCCCCATGCATGACTGAGAGTGAAAGTTGCAGAGAGAGTGAACCTTTCTCCATACCGAGTCAAATAGCTAGTTCGATGTGTACAAGGAAATTATGAGAAGAACCAATATGCACACTGGAAATTGGTGAACATATTTATAATTAAAGGATGAGAGGCTGATAATATTGCATGTGATTGAAAATTCCCAATTGAAGAAATAGAAGGTGTTGTTAAAGACAATGAGTAGATTGATAATTAAAGAAGGAAAGGTTGTTGGTAAATTAAAGAAAAAATTTCTTAAAGGAATAGATGCTCCAGTTAACAACATAGAGAAAATTTGAGTGTTTTGATCAGATATGAGCCCGAGGAGAAGAGATGTTGATCAGATCTAAGTGTTGTGGTCAAATATGAGCCTAAGGAGAAGAGATGTTGAGTATATCTGAGTGTTGTCATCATATTTGATATTTAATGATTGTGCCATTGATATCTTGTGTAAATAAATTGTGGATCTTAATATGAAAATGTATGAAGTAAGAGATCTAATGGGTAGAGAAGGTTGGTTCCTATATATCATGGGGTTGATGCCTCCTTCAAGGTGGTACTTGTAAATAATAGTGTGTGAGTGCATACAACAAGTTGGTGGCTTCAAATATTGGGATTTGGCACTTTGATCAAGTTGGTGTTTGCAAAGAAAAGGGGGTTGGATACTCCAGTAGGTAGCGGCCTACTTAAATTTATTTAATATTGAGTTAGTGCTTACTTTTACATCATAATAAAAAATACTTTGTGGTTTTCTCCCATATGGATTTCCATGTAAATTTATGGTGTTAAAAGCTTTATGTGATTGAGATTTTGGTGTCTTATTGAATGTGTTTTATTAACTAATGGATTGCTAAATCTTTTTAAAATATTTATTCACCCCCACCCCCCTCCCTTCCTGTGTTTCAGTATTTCCTAGTTTCTAACAATTGGTATCAAAGTGGGTTCCTTCAAGAATTGTTTAATCATTTGAATGTAGATCTTAAGAGACCATGGTTATCTGGAATTGGATTTCCCCATATGGAGTATAATTATTCAATGGATTAAGTTTTGTACTCTGGAAGATAAGGGTGGAAGCTGGTATCAGAGTGGGTTCCTTCACGAATAGTTTAACCATTCGAAAGTAGATCTTAAGAGACCATGGTTAGCTAGAATTGGATTTCCCCATATGGAGTATAATTATTCAATGGATCAAGTTTTGTACTCTCGAATATAAGGGTGGAATATTATTTAGTGGCTTGTGGCTTGGGTGTATGGGAATATATAACGGATGGAATGAAGGACAATAAGCATAATATATAGACTATGAAGGAAACCTTGTGTGGGTTGTCTAAATTAGATTCTAACAAGGTGATTCATTTTTAGATTGCAAAAGATATATGGGATATATTTCAATGCATATATGATGAATATTCTCTCACTATATATGAAATGAAGAAGTCCTCTCAGAAGGAAGAAGTTCACAAAGATTCAAAGAAGATCAAATACCACAATTGCTTAAGAAATGACTCATAATAGGAAGAGGATTCCATTGTAACAAGTGCGCAAGTCGTTGATCATCATTAAAAAAATTAAGATAGAGATGAAGAATATTCTAAAGGAGTGCATCCCTATGTAAGCTATTATTTTGTTATAATTGTAGAAGAACAGATCATATGTTTTCTTTATGTTCATATGCAATTTTAGAAGAAATAGATAGATATGCATCTAGTAGTAATGAAGAAGGACCTACACTCACAACAATAGAAGTTCAAAATATTTTCCAAGAAACTAAATCCATTCGGGAAGAGATATCATATTAATAAGAAGAAATAGTTGAAAGTGAAATAGAGCTTGGATGTGAACTTGCTAGTTCCCCTAATAAGATAGATGAAGAAGTCCTCGAACTAGATCTTGAAGGAGAGTTGATCAGTGCTCTGGATGAATTCAAGAAGGCAAGAAAGCATATTGTAATATTTAAGGAAATATTGTGAAACATTGAATAATAAATTCATTTTTTTGATGAAGAATCATTGAATCTTCGAAAGGTTCATCTAGAAGAAGTGAAAATAATTGAAGAAATTTTATCAAGGAAGTTGAGGGGCATGTAAAAGTGCTATGAAAGAATAGAAAATGAGAATGCTTCCTAAGAAAGGAGTTATCCATGGAAGAGACATTAGATTCAAAGAAAGAAGAGGATCTTGATGATAGATAGATATTTTAGAAGAAATTTTATCTCTGCTATAGAGGAGATTGAAAAGCTTACAATAATAAATCAGAGGCAACAGGAATTGTTGTAGGATTATGGGAAGAAGGATTAGGATTTTGAAGAATTAATGAAAACTATTGTTGTCTTGAAAACTCAGGTTGAAGAGGAAATGTGAAGAGAGGAAGTTCTCACAAATTAGTTGAAAGAATGGGAAATGAGTTGTCAAAAGCTAGAAGTGAAGGTTGTTTATTTAAGGATAGATATAGAGAAATCAAAATCTAGGATGGATTTGAAACTTATATTTTCTAAAGGATATGAATAACTAAAAAACATTATCAATATTCAAATGCATCCAACAATAAAAATTAGTTTGGGTTATAAATATCCTGAGCATATTTCAAATGGTGAGCTAAGCACTAGGTCCTCAGGAAAAAAAATGCATTTTAGTTATGGAGATGCCCTCAAAGGAAATCCGAACAATGAAAAAAGAGGTGTTCACATAATGAAGAACCAGAAAATTTGTTGAATTTGTCAGATCCATGGATAATCCTCAAGGAAAATCTAAGAATTAGCACAAAAGAAAAAAAAGACTCAAAATACCTACTCATCCTCGACAATACATATTCAGGGACCCTAATTTGTTTTATGGTAATTTTTACTCATGTCATATCCTTTTCCATAAGGTTGTTAATTGCAAAGCCAATAATTTTAACAAAAAAGAAGATGTCAAATATAGTTATTTCCAAAATTCTATATCTAGGAACTCCTATGTCATTATGAACAATACATATTTTCCTCTCATGAGTGAGATTGAATACTTTACTTGTAACAATTATGGACGCAAAGCTAGTGAATGTAGAATATTATTCATTAATCCCACAAACAATAGATTCCTAAGAAATATTCACATCAAGGAAGCACCAAGAGATGGAAATAGAGTTCATAGAAATCATAAGAGCACGTATTTTCACTCTATGCTCAAAGTCAAGGAAGCAAACAACTTATTAAGAATGGGGATAAGAAAACTACAAACAAGGTAAGCATTGTAATCGTATAAATGAATTAGCCGAGATATGATTTCCCGCATAAATAAGGTCAAAGAGAAGGTAAAATAATGAATCCCTCAAGAAGGATCTCTTCATGTAATTATGAAAGGGAGATATGGAAAATAAAGGAAGAACAATAAGATAAGTGTGATCTAGTATTGTGTGATCAAGAAACATGTGATTAGTGGTATATCGACTATGGCTGTTTGAATCACATGATTGGAGATAAAAATAAATTTATCTCACTAAAGGAAGTCAAAGGGGCGGTGACATTCTCAAAGATAACACATTAACTATATTAATGGGAAAACGGCTAGTTGATCTTGAAAATTAGAAAAGTAAGGCTAAAGATGACTTTTTTTTTAAGGTTTAAAGCAAAATGTTTCAAGTGTAATTCAAATGGTTGATAGAAAAAATGAGGTCACATTCTAGTCTAAAGGATGTAAAATAAGCAAGGAAGAATCTAGTATAGTGGTAGCAATAGCAACCAAGACCACAAGTAATGCATATGTCCTTAATAAAGGTAAATAAATATTGCATTCTGAGAGTGTTATCCCAGTTAGCCTATCAGTAAATGAAAAGTGAGGGACATTAGCACCACAAATAACATAATAAGGATATAAATATTTTAGGATGAGATACCAAGAGAAGAGAGGTGTGTTGGTGAAAATTTGTTACAAAGACCTAGGGTTTTGTCCTAGGGTGCCAACAAAGGTTTTTGCCATAGCCTATATTAACATCGACATTTTTTTATATTCCATAACGGAATAAAGTCTCACCCGAAGTGCAACCATGTCTTAGGTGTGATGATTGCGGTTGACTTGGTGATAGAATATATTATTCCAATTAATATATACATTCGCAACCATTAACCATTACATAATATTTGAGAAATATTTGTGCAGGAAATAAACAAAACACATTATACATAAACTCAATATAGGAATTCAAAATTTCAAAATAAGCTCACAATGGCACATATAGGAATACACATTTCTCAATGAGGTTCCCTACAACAATATTCTCTTATAATTATTTGGCTAAATCAACATTTCATTCATAAATATGTCTTACCTTAGCTAGATCCTTCAAGTATCATTCCAAAAATCCCCATTACAAACATAAAATTAAAATATCCAAATGCAAGAAAAAATTTCAACAACATTTCAGCTCTTCTCTATTATCTCTCTCTTTTTCAGATGACCCTACATGTAATTATCTCATCAATTTTAACTTATGATCACATGATAGAGTTAATTTTAGCTAGTCTAATAAGAAATCCACTTCATGCTTGCTTGGTCCATGCTCTCTTTATTCCTTCAATTTAAATGACTCAAATAGTTATTTTGTGGACTTAACAAATTCCAAAATAAACACTCAATCCACTCCTTGCCTCTTCCTTCTTTCTAATCCTTCCCTCTAGCCAAATTAACCATGAATTTTCCGAACTTATGTTTCCTATTCTCTACAACCATATTCAAACCAAAACTTTCCCAAAAAAATGAAAAATGAAGGACCCAACAGACTCTAAACACAACCTATTGGCTTTCCCTCAAGTCAATCTTTCACTTGCTGACTTGCTCCTTATTGTACTCTTTCATATGTTTCTCCTTCAAATTAAGGACCCAACTCAGGAACAACTTACAAAAATTTGCGACAAAGGCAGTTGTACATATACAAGTAATCTAGCCATGTTTGTATCAAGGTGGAACTCTGATAAAGAAAATGTTGGGTTGTATCAATATCTAGTTTCTCGGGCCATGTTAAGTTTCAACATCCAGATTAAGTTGGTATAACTGTAGGTACTTTTCTTGGACAGTATGCTTGAGATACCAAATAGTCTATTTCATCTTGTGCATTTCATTTTTTAATGCAATAGAGTCTGAGCATCTTTATGGGATATTTATTCAAAGATTATTTTTTACTCAGTGGGACCAGCAATGGATAGAGAATCATCCATTATCTTCTTAACCTACTCTCGTAGCTCATATACTGGCTGATTTCATCTTGCAAGAAGACTCTACCAATATTGCACTTTTCGCAACATGTTTTGAGATAATTTTATTTGCTTCTGAAGCCTGGAGCAAAGAGCAGTGACCAACTCCACAACACAATAAATTTGTTGAATGAAATAATCAATGGGGTCTAGAAATTTCTCCCACAACTCAAAAATGGTGCAATGAAGAGATTTGTTCTCAGCTGCGAGAACGTTCCAAGAACTCTCGAGCAACTCTATGCATTGGATGGGATCAGAAGCTAAGATGCCTTTAGGTAGTGTGGAGTTGGCCTCTGAATATGCAAGCCACATCTGAATAAGTTTTTCATTAATATCTACAAAAGCATACTCGTATTTTTCTTTCTGTTGTTGACGTTGATCTCTCTCCTTTGTGAGTTACGCAAGTTACTATTGCAGTGAGTGTCGGTCTTGTGTAAGCTGAGTGATCTATTTTTTCTATTGTTCAGGGGCTTGAAGGAGCTTCGATTTATTTTGGTCTAGTTTCATATTCCCATCCATTTGTAATAAGGAAGCTCTGAGGAACTGAAATAACTAGGTGGAATACTAGTGCTGAAGGTCTTCTCCTAAAAGAGTATCAGCTGAGTGAAACTTGGTCTCCAACGACTAGCCATTTACAATTGATTTTTCTGAATGTTTCCATGTGGATACCTATGCAGTCTCCATCTACTCTTGTTGTATGGAATTTTCATAGGTTTCTGACTCTTTTATAGAGGCAGACAATAGATTTGGAAGCGAAATACTATGAGTTGGAGAAGAAGTGACAGTGTCCTAGATAGGCTCGACAATAGGTTCCTTATGCAAAATGAGTGGATGGGACATCAAAATAAATATACAAAGGGTCTTTATATTCTGGTGATAAATTATTCAAGGCTAACTGGTGGAAGGAATAGTATAGGGTGGCACTTCCACCATGATTAAAGTGGGTACACTCGACAGAGGAGATTCTTCATCATTAACCTAAATTATCTTTAAAAGGTATATACTGGCCATTTTTGCTAAAGAAAGAAGAGAAGGGACAATATACTCGTGTTGCATTACTATTGGAGTTGCTACAGATACCTGAGGGAGAATAGAGGGACGAAATGGGTTATTTTTCAAGGGAATGACACCGGGAATTAAGGTACTTGTGGAAGGTGTAGTTGCGATAGGAGTGGAAGTGGCACTAGGAGGAGAAATAATACGAGAGAAAAGTTTTTTGTATAGAGGTTGATGATCATCTGGCTTAGGAGTAGGATATGATGGGGAATTTTGGTGTTTGCGGGACGAGGAAGACCCATTTGTTAATAGATTGCGCTGAGTAATGCCACTGAGAGCATAATAAACACCATCAAGATTTTTAATTTGTTGGACTGTAAGAAAACTCATGACCTCTTTGTGGAAAGCATCTTTTCATAAATAGTAAGGAAATGGCTACGTATGGAACTTGTCCTTTTTCCCATCTTTAGGACACACATGGTAATGGTTATGGTTAATCCACAACCAAATATGGTAAGCATGCTTATCATGTAAGGACTGAAGAAACCACATGATTTATGTGGCTTTCATTAGCTTATTGTACCATTCACCAAATGCAGTTTCATTAAAATATATGTTAGTAGATTTACAACGACTCTTCTAGGATTTAAATGTTAGGGATATGACTTGAAAATCTGTAGGGGAATGAAGAATACGACCCACATGAGGTTTCCACTTGAGCATGGAAAGGGAAATAATCAAATTGCCATAAATGAAATAAATTCCCTTTTTATAAACTTCTTCATAGGCATGAAAGGATTCATCAAGCAAATACTTAAACTGGTTAAGTTGGGTGCCCTTGATGCAAAATTCAACTACATAAATGGTGTCGAGAGTACATTTTCCCTTTGTGTAATGCCATGTGATCTTCCCAACAATCATATGGCACACAAATTTGATCTGTTCATTATTAATTGGGTCAATAGAAGTGCCTGGTTCCTGGCGCATCATACCATATTTCGAGCACAAATTGGTAGTACCTGACTTTTTATTGTGCTTAGATTCTCCCTAGAATTTTTTTATAGATGTTCTGGCCTTTCATTGAAAGTCTTATTAACTTGTGAATGCCATGCACATGAATTATATATTACTTGTCCATTCAGAGTGAACCATTGTGAATTCGAGCGATAAGGAATTTCGTGCATCAAGCAACTTCATCGATAGTGCCAAACATAGGTAGGTCATGTAGCAAAGGTAATGTAGAATCGTAAAAAAAATTAATTTTGATATAATCTACGGAACAATACTGCCAGACATTTTAGGAAGGAAATATGTTAACACTTGAGGCTTAAGGGCGCAAACTAGAGCACCATCAGTGAAGTTGCTATCCACAAGGATAACCTTCTCGTACTTTCCCTGCAAATCATCTAGGGGTTGAACACGAGGGTCAGATAATTCAAATGGGATAGTGGCCTTGAGATAATTACCCATGACTTCAAGCTTACGGGAATAGACTTGACACACAGTGGGCTGATGGCATGAGCTAGGAACAGAGGATGTGAACTGAGACGTCAGGGTGAACACTCAGATAAGACACATATACTGTTGAAAAATATGATACAAACCATCAATAATTTTAATCAATGTCAAGGTATCTACTATATTCTAGAAAGTGTGAATGATTGAGCCAATATTCAACAATTGGGGAATCTATCGATTAGGAGAAATTGATGTATTTGTGTTATCAAAAGGGAGAGATCCTGTTATTAATGAATACAAGACCCAAGGTAATATAAAGTCTCTATATATCAATACTAAACAAAATGAGTTAAATTTTATGGGTAGATATCCATTCAAAGGACAGAATTAAGTCATCCCCCATTATCCAACAAGAGGAAAAAAATTCGAATTAGTTTCAAGATCTTGGGAAAAAAAAAATAACAACCACAAAGTATGTCTATTGCATGAATCAGGTGGAATAACACACATATAAATACCTTTAATCAATGAATGGTAAATAAAATCATGGACAAAGGCAAGAATATCCATTAATAATAAAAATGGAACCAAAAGTAAAGCATGAATCCCAACATCTGAATAATGGGATTATTGTTAAATATAACGGAATTTATTTAGTTAATGGCCAATTAATGAAGTTTCATATGATTAATGCAAGTATCATTGATGAAAATAAGCATAGGGTGCTAGTACTCTAGGTCAACCTCTCAAAGTAATGTCTCACAATCAATAAGGGATTACCTGCCAATAAGGAGTCAATATGGCAATGGAGATATGCATAGGTGCATGAGCATAAGGAAAATATACATGATGATATTGAGAGTGACCTAGCAACTCAAAATGTTAACATGAATGGTTAAGAAAATTGAGGGATGGATAACACGTGCTAATAGTTCCATAAAACAATAGCATGAAACAATGGTCAATTGGGTAGTAGGTTTCGTAAACTAAAGCAATGATATAATTATGTAACATAGAAGGCATTGAAAAAGTCTCTACAATGATTTTACGAATAACTATTTGAAGGATTGAAGACTCTATAATTAAGGTTCAGCTTCCTAAGGTCACAGTAGAACCTAATTTGTTTAGTAAAAGACTCAAAAACTAGTGTTTTATTCAAGGGTGACATGACTTACAATTCTTTCCAACAATAAATGGAGAACTTTATTCTTTCCCTCCCCTCTCTTTTTATCATATATATATATATATATATATATTTAATCTTTCTCATATTATTAAATATTGAAAAAATAATTTTAAAATAATGTAATAAAGTGGATAAAACAAGTGTCATGGAGTAAGAAAAATAGTTTTAAGTGAAAGGAACACACTTATGCTCAATGCAAAGGAATCATGTATAATATCAACATTCATAAGTATGTTTCCTCTAGGGGAAAGGGTTTCGAGTTGTAAAGGAAATATACACAAATGTTGGCAAGTGAAAATAATGCATGAAAATAGGCTACAAAAAGCAAGCTAAAGTTATAATTAGTCTTATATGTGCAACCAAAAAATGTAATGCAATAGTAAAACTAAAAAAATGGGAACTCCACTTAGGAAGGAAATAAAAGGATTTAAAGGAAAATATGTGCTTTCATTACAAATTCATGGAGGGGCTAAGAGGGCTCCCAATCCTATGAGAAAAATCCAAGATTGATGTCAAAAGTGCAAGGAGGGTTCTAATCAAGGCATCAATGAGTGGTAGGATTTACCACACAAACTAAAATGCTTCTAAACAATAGGAATGATTTGTATCATGATTTGGTGGGGTCAATCCTAAGGCCAAAATGGAACATAAAATAAATAACGCGCAGTGCAAGGCAACAAACCCAACCTAAATTCCAATTTCAAGATCTAATAGTTGTAAGAGTGGATAAAGTTAGGAAATACCAAAGAAAATGTATCCAAAGTCCTAAAGACATGATCAATAAAAGTAGGTCCCATAAGATAATAAATCCAATATATAAACCTATGTTATAAGTTGATACTATGAAATAAAAAACCTAAAAGTAATCTACTTAAATGTATGATATGGTACAAAGAACCATGTGTCCTTGAAGCCTATGAATTATAATTCATTAAGTTAACCCCATTGTAAGGCTCAAGCCAATGAATCTTTTGGTATTCAACCTCCAAAATATCTATTTTAGGAACAAGTGATGACTAATGATACACATCTTCCCATGATCTATCAACAATGTTCTTGACTTCAAGGATCTATTCATTTGAAAGAAACTCAATATCTAATAAATTAGGTGAACTAGGATGCTCAATGATCCAAATGGCAAAGAAAAAATGATAATATTCCATATATTGATGAATATATTAATTAGTTGAATATTTGATCCATTGGACCACTTCAGTATATACCCATAAATTTTCAAACAAAGAGTGGTATCGAATGAAGATCACATCTACTCAACCTCTTTAATAAATCCATCACTCTCTTTAAGAGTGAGATTGACCAAAGATTTCGTTGGATTTACTACCTTGACAAGAAATTTTTGAAAATGTTTTGAAATCATAGGTTGTTCATAAGATCCTTCAAACAAGGACAAGGCTCGTCACACCTTTGGAATGGAAATACACATCCAAGTAAAGTGATATCCCTTGTAAACCCTACAAGAAAAAATAGACTTACATCTTCCTTGTTCGATATTATACTCAATCACAAGATATCATGATATAGGGTGGTAGAAACAAGAGTTTCCAATGGGTAAATGACCTTAAAATATTGAGAGTGAAAATATTTAATTGCTTTCATACTTAACCATAAATTTGGTAGCATAAGCGCGGTTTCCTTCTCGTCCACCATAACGTTCTATATATACCACTTGAAGGGATATTTGGGGAAGTTTTGCATATGATATAGGTGGTAATTGAATTTCTAAACCCATAAACGCTTCCTAAAAATATGTATTTTTTATGCATTATATATATACCCATAAACACTTCCTGAAAATATGTATTTTGGATGCAATATATATATATTATAGTACATTTTGAGGTGTATGTGTTTTTCCCAAGGCATAGTAACGTATGTATGCATGTTAGCAGAAGAGGAGTAGCATACATCTTGGTAAAAGGAGTGTTTTAAAGAAATATAGGATGAATCTTTACCTCTAATTGATGGAATCACATGGATGAAGACCAATAAGTTCTTATTAGGTGTATGGGGTGGTGAAAGATGCTATAACAAGAAAATTGATCTTCATTAATTTATTAATAATGAATAACATATACATATAATACTTGATAGTTGATATCATCATCACTTGATTATAGGTTCCTCATTTATGGACCACATATCTACTTGTGTATGGATGATGCAGGTTTCCTTAAGGAAAGTCATAGGCACCTCGTGTTTCTTGAAGAAAAATCATACTCATGTCATAAATGGAGTAATTCGTCCAAGAAGAAGACAAGAAATTTATTGGTAATAACTAAATGGTCGATAAGGTACATTTGGTCAGGGTTGACCAAATACATATATAACATTTCATTACTATTTTGGGTGAGAACTTTATCCTTTTTAGGGTATCAAAAATAAATTTTGATTAGAATTTATTGTTCACATGAGTTTGGAACCAAGGGTCTAAATTTATTGCCACTAATTGGATTCACTATTATGTAGAACAAATATATTATATTACAAAAGAAAATTCATATATTTCATGGAAATACTCATGGTGGGAGATACAACATTGGATAATTAAGAGGAAAATTGAATTCATGTAGATAAAATAAATATGACCTACTACATATAGATCCTAAAAAATGTGGAAGCATGATATTTTATAAGCATGATATTTTATTTTTTGATTTTACTACTTTACTGTATGAATAGATAAAGGGACTAGAAGAAAATACCCCACAACATTGTCAAAAATTAATGCTTTGGTAGCAAGCAATGATTTATAGATTGAAAATTATAGATAATAAGTGAATTAAGTGATTGAATTCTAGTGTGGATAGAATTAAAGAAGGGTATATTGTAGCATTTGACACAAAATACAATACTTATTTTAGTCCTACCAAAATAAATCTGAAGATCTAGTTGGGAGGAAGACCATTGTGGATCAAGATGTTGCTTATTAATAAATGATTGAAAAATATGAGAATCGACACCATGATATAATAAGTCCTTCACATTAGATGGTAGGAGAAGCAAAAAAGGAGATTAGATAAGATTATACAAATCAAATGGAACTAGAGGAGCAAAAGAAAGAGAGAAAAAATATGAATGAAGGAATGTGATGTGCAATGTTCTTTGGAAGATTCAATTGGATCATTTGAGAAAAAGAGTAGAGACATAGTATCAAGAAATAATATCATAGGATAAAGAAGAAGGAAAAAAGTGTAGTATGATTTTACTTTGGAGGAAGACACGACAAAAGTATGTGGTGAATAAAGAGACGTTATTGCATGCGAGTAACAAAAATGATACATCACCATTAGCCCTTGTTGAGAAAGTTGATGGTAGAGTAAGAGTCACATAATGTTAGATCCAAATGGTTGGTAAGAAATGTTCATGAAACAAATGAATATGACATTAATGTTCTATATAATTAAAATGCTATGAGTGAAGTGATGAGCCCTAGTATTGCAACAAGAATGTTGCAAATCCCAAGGATACTAGGAAGTAAGAAGAAAGGAAAAGGAAAAAAGAAGAAATATCATTCACTGTAGGATAAAAAAACAAAACATTCCTCCGATGAGAAATTAAAGCCTCATTATCCATGTTTGATCTCCAATGAGAAGAATTTTACCCATGACTGTCCTCACCACGCGGAAGTGAACTAGTTCTTGAAATCTTCCACTTCCCCTATTGTTTTGACTGACATGTTTCCTAATAGGATACTCACATGGTTTTTCGGGACCCTACTTCCTCTAACATGATTTTAATGCTTGCATCCGCTAATCCTAAATATGACATTTTGGTGGCTACCTAGAATAAAGACTATGGTAATGTGAATCTTTTGAATAGTGAGGCTACTGATAAACCTGCCAGTTCGACACCATCTTATTTGGATCCCAATCCGCCTTCAATACCTATGGAATTAACTATTAAGCATCCAAAGGGAATCATTCATAATTCTTCTTTCAACACTCATGCGAGAGCTTCTCAAAATTATAACATAGTTGAAGGCTTAGCTCAGTCTCCATCGATTATGTCCACTCTCGAGGTGTTGAAAAATTGTCCTGCCTAGAAGAAGGCTTTCCTTTCTTCTATCGGATGTGTTTATCCTTCAGATTCCATCCTAGTTATTTCCAATCATGAGAACTATTCCCCTTGACTTCTAGCTCAATTTCCCTTTATGATATAGGTTGTTTTCCACAATAAAAGCATTCATCTTTCTATTGTGGACAAAGGAGCCTCCACCTGTATCATGTCTTTGTCTTGCTAGAAGGAGATTTGTTCTCCTCAACTGAGTCAGTGACCTACCTTATTGAAAGCTTTTAATGGACAAACATATAAACCATCTGGTATTTTGAACTCCTTAAAAGTGGAATTATGGGGACAAATTGTATCCATAGAAGTTGAAGCTATTGACAGACCTCTTCATTATAATCTTTTATTGGGTCACACATGGGTTTACGTTATGGCCACTGTCATTTCGACTTATTTCTGTATGATTTCATTTCCTCATAATGGCATAATTGTGGCAACCAACCAACTCACCTTCTTCGCCTTTGATTCTCATGTTACGGTAAGTTTCCCTCTTGTAGGGGGAACTCTACACTCTTATCAACATGTCAGGGTTTACCTGCTTAAGGATTCCTCTATTATGGGAGCCTTTTCGCTCCCTCCACCTTTGTTTCTCGAAATATCACCTTCGGTTGCTTATATCAACATGATATCATCTTCTACTATTTCAAAAAATTCATGGATAATACCAGACAAAACTGACATCGACAATTTTGGCGAGCGAATGTCGCTTATACCCATTCAGCTTGATTATGAGGCCATCTATTCGTCTTGCGTGACTTATTCTGATACCTTTTCTTCAATTAATTTGGTCGGTCGATCACTATATTATGGCACGTCTTATAATCTATTCTCTCATGTATTCCCTATCAATGAAAGAATAATGGATATCATGATGCCAGATGATGCGTTGTGGGACGATCATCACCATTGTTCCTCTTTACCAGATTCCATAGAGGATAATCTCGATGAATTGTATCTTCCCAATATCGTTGAATCGTCTATGAGTTCTTTTTCCATTAACAAATTAGATTACTAAAAGAACCTCTTAGAGGCGATACCTCTTGACATCTCCATTAAATGAGGTATTGTCGAAAATCTACACATGAGTGTGTCTTGTTATCTTGATGAGATTAAGAACTATAAATACCTACTTCATGAGTTTCGAGATGTATTTTCCTGGACCTATGAAGAAATGCGAGGAATTGACCCAAATATAGTGGTGCATGAGATTAAAATGTATCTTGATGTTAAACCAGTTCGACAATGCCTTCGTCCGGTCCATCCCAAGAAGGTTTCCGCACTCAAAGATGAGGTTGAAAAATTTCTCTATGTTAGTTTCATCTATCCCATTCCTTTAATTGATTAGTTGTCGAATGTTGTCCCTGTCATGAAGAATTAGGGAAAAATCCGAGTATGCATCGATTATTGGGATGTAAACCGTGCTTGTCCAAGGGATAATTATCTGACCCCCTTTATCAATTAGATTGTTGACAACATTTCAAATAGTGAAATATATTCGTTTATGGATGGCTTCTCCCACTACAATCAAATAAACATTCTCCTAGTGGATCAACCTAAAGCTTAATTTATTTGTCCCTGAGGTACTTTTATGTGTCGAAAACTTTGTTTCGGTTTAAAGAACGTTGGGGCTATGTTTCAGCGAGCTATGGAATACACTTTTCATGATACTAAGCATATCATGCAACCTTATTTGGACGATCTCCCTGCTCATTCTAAACATTGGGATGATCACTCGATGCATCTTACGGTCATTTTTATGAGGTGTAGACATTATAATATACGACTTAATCCACACAATTGTGCGTTTTTTGTTAATTTCGGTTGACTTCTTGGTCTTTTTCATTTCAAAACATGGAATTCGTATTGATCCTATGAAGGTCCACGTGATCGTCAATTTTCCTACGCCTTCTTCTCTCATTCTACTTCAACGACTCCAAGGGAAAGCTAATTTTCAGCGGAGGTTTGTCCCTAATTATGTTGAGTTTACCAAACGATTCACTCGCCCACTTAAGAAAGGGATTCCCTTCCATTGGCATAATGTTGCTTAGAAAGTGTTTGATGCCCTGAAATATGTGTTAGTTCGGGAATCTCTCTTATATCCCCCCTGATGATCAACGTGATTATTTCCTGTATCTTTCTAGTGCCATTACTAATATAGAAATGGTATTGGTCCAAGAAGATGATCTAGGGATTGAAAATCCTATTTATTACTTGAGCCGGAACCTCAACGATACCCTGACCTTGTTGGGGACATGCAAAGAAAAATAAAGAAAGAGAAAACCGCTCTGATACCACTGATCTGGATTTATGCAGGAACACAATAATATATAGAAATAAACATAAAACAGAGATGCAGTGGAAATATAACTTCATTTCATTAATATCATATAATAGAAATATGCTTACAGACATAATGGAAATAAACTAGTTAGGGCACTGGTAGGCTTATCTCTGAGAAGGGATGTGGCGATTGCAGGCCACTGAACTGTGTTACAATGAGGATCTAGGCCATATTTATTGTTAAGAAACTATGGAAAACCCTAAACATCCAAAAACCTAACCGTAGGAGATGAAGCTCCAAAATTATGGGTCCCGTTTGGGTAAATTGGTAGATCAACTTCCCAAGGACGTAACTTTAGCATATGATCTCCGTTTAACATGCTCAATACCTCGTTAGAAATATCTATACGAGGACTAAAACTTTTGATGTGAGAATCATCACAGGAACTTCTATGTTGCTCCTGGTTTTCCTAAAAAAAATTGTTTAGGGCCTTGAAATGTCTCTAGTCCATGACCCGAAAAACTGCTAAAAATAGTAAATTCTGTTGAAACTGAAAAACTAAAAGAAACGATGGCGGGGGTCCAAGTGGCATAGGTGAGTGGTCACCAATATCCACCTGGATGAAGAGACCCCCTCTACTTCTGACCTGTCGTTTATGCCCCTTCCTTCCAAAGCCAAAATGTTTTTCCTTGTTCTTCCCCAACCCCAAATAAATTTGGGCCCTGTGAGGAGCCGCTAGCTCTTCCTTTCTTTTGCTTCCTTGGTGGTTCATATGAAAACTCCACCTCCTATTCCCCCATAAAACCCTAAGACTCCTATGATGGATCCACGAGTGGTAGTGTGGAGTATATTGTCCCTTCCTCCCTTGTTCACAAAATCGCAAGCCATGTTATAGCTCTTTCAACCCTTTGAGCAGGGCTCCCTTCCTTCACCTTGTTCCCCACAACCAAACTTTATTTTATACCATTATTTCAAGACCAATACAAACTGCTACTACAAACAATATCTTCCAGGCTGCCCAAGTAAATGACAGTACTGGAAAACTTGTAACGAATGAAACACCCTCGTTCCTCACTGACTCCCTATCTGCCTGGACCATTAGATCCGCTATAAACTTGTCTACAACCCAAATACCATTGTCAGGTCTCCAACTGTCCTTAGGTGCAACTCGTGACTTCCCTGAAACTGAAAAAAAAAACCACCCCCTAGACTCCTATCAAACACCGCAACGCCTATCTTTCCAGCTAGTGATCGAGGTGGCAACCTTACCTTATCCAAGTTTTGTTGGGTAGGCTCCAACCACCATACAGATAGGATGTGCTCCGGTTCCAATTTCAAATCCACACTGTCTCTTGGACTGACCATCTTTGAAACCTCGAGGTTAATGTGAAAAACTTTTGCAGCTATTCGCTCCTTCTCCAGGTGTGTGTTATCGCAACTATCAAGAACATAGTGAAGACCCTCAAAACTCTACTTCTTGGCTTCTTCGCGACCTTCCACAACCGTATTTCCTCCTTCCATGCAATTTCCTCTTGGTTGACAACCTGAAGACTGTGTGCCTTCCATTGGGTTTCAGGCCCTTCCACGTGGTACCTTGCATGGTCCTAGGTCCAACCATCGAGGCAACCTAGGCACAGAAACCCAGGAACCCTAACTGCCATTATTCCTCCTCAATTAACAACAATTTACTCTTTTAAGCATATTAATATATTTAATAAAATTTAAAGATATTAATATTTTTAATCAATTTAGAATATATTAATAAATTAAAAACATAATCATCTACCTTTAATATTAATATAATTAAACTTAATAATAAATTAAAATTAAAATTAAATTATATCTAAATATTATTTTATTAAAATTAATTTTACAATATAAGAAAAAGATTTTTTTTAAATAACATTGCATTCAATTGGTCATTTTTTGTCTTTTTGGTTGTCCCTCTATTTATATATCTCCTTCTCCTCTTCTTTTCTAGACCTTTGTCCTCACGATGGGTCTTCTTGTAGACTCCAAACGTCGACATTAAAATATTTCTATTCTGGAGCATCTTCCGAAATCTATATCAAGGTGATATATCTTTGTTCTTGATGTTTCAAGAGTTTTTAGGGGGCTATAGCTAATCAATATAACCTTATTACTTTCCAGTATTCTCCTAAAAACCAATCACCTTTATGTTATGTAGACACCTATGAATTATGTTTTGATTTCCTTAAGTACCCTTAGTTGCTAATGTTCTGATTTCCTCAAACACCCTTAGTGTTATTTCCCTACTATAATAGAATACTTTGGATACATGAATTTTTTTTATGTACAAAGAGGGAGGATTTTTTTCTCATTCTTTATTACGTGAGAGATCCACTTTTTGCATCTCTATCAAATTTAAGAACAATGTACTTTCATGTAAGTTGATATCTAAATTAAGATAAATAAATAAATAAAACCCTAAAATTCAAAAGATACACGTCTGTTGTCAAATTTAACATCCAAACATAATTGTACGTAAATAATTAATTTACTAATATTATTATTAGTTATTTATTATTATCATTTATTAAATAATATTAACACTGTTTTATTTTTATTTATTATTACTTATATTATTAATTAATTATTATTAATTATTATTCTTATTATTAATAATAATTAATCAGTTAATTAATATTTATTATTATTAATTAACTAATATTTTTATTATTAATTAATATTAAATATTTTATTTTTATTAATTAATATAAATTACTGTTAAATAATTATTATTATTAATATGAATTATTTATTAATACTATTACTTTGATTATTTATTAAATATAATATCACAATGATTTAATTACTATAAATAATAATCAATCAATTCTTTATTATTATTATTATTATTATTCTTAATTTTTTTATTATTATTTTTTACAAAATAATATTAACCATGCTTTATTATTATTATAAGTTGTCAACCATGATTATTTTAAGGTTTACAATATTTATCCTAGGGTTTATATACCTCAGGCTTAATATTATTCCCTTGGGTTTAAAATCCCTAGGGTTTTTTGTATTAATCCCTTGAATTTATTATTCCGCTGGGTTTATAATGTCAATCATGGTCAACGAAGGTCCAATGTTGCATGTGATAAATATTGTCTCAATATGAAAAACAACCATGGTCAACAATGGTCCAACATCGCATTGTGATAAATATTGTCTCGATATGAAAATCAAGCATGGTGAAGTGTGGTCAACCATGGTCCAATGTTGCATTGTAACAAGGATTGTCTCAATATGAAAATCATCCATGGTCAATGATGTCTATTTTAGGGTTTATAATATTTATCTAGGGTTTATATACCTTGGGTTTATAATATCAATCCCCTTGTTTTATAATACCAATCACTTGGGCTTATTAGTCTAAGGGGTCTTATTCCTAGGGTTTAAATAGTGTTCCTTTGGATTTATAGTTCCATGATTTTTTAATAGTAATCCCTTGGGTTTATAAATCAATCATGGCCAATCATGGTCTAATGTCGCATTGTGACAAATATTGTCTCAATATGAAAATCAAGAATGGTTAACCATCGTCCGACGTTGCATTGTGATAAATATTGTCTTGACACGAAAATCAATCATGGTCAAGTATGGTCAACCATGGTCAACCATGTTTATTTTAGGGTTTACAATATTAATCCCTTAGGTTTAATATTATTCCCTTGGGTTCATAATCCCTTGGGGTTTTAGCATTAATCCCTTGGTTTTATTAATCAAAGGGTTCAACCGTGGTCAAACGTCACATTATGACAATGATTGTCTCAATATGAAAATCAACCATGGTCAAACATGGTCTGCCATGTCTATTTAAGGGTTTATAATATTTATCATAGGGTTTATATACATCAGGGTTTATATAATTCCATTGTGTTTAATATTTTTCCCTTGGGTTTGATATTATTCCCTTAGGTTTATAATCCCTTGGGTTTTTAGTATTAATCCCTTGGGTTTATTACTCCCTTTGGTTTTTGGAATATTTGAAAGTAATAGATTATATCAATCAACTATAGCTTGATGTGCACTCTCTAAACATCAAGCATAAAGACATATCACCCTACAAACTCAAGCATCATCAACCATGGTCAATCATCATCAGCCATGGTCAAGCGTGGTCAATCGTAGTCAACCATTGTCAACCATCATCAATCATCGTCAACCATGGTCCAACGATGCATTGTGACAAATATTGTCTCAATAAAAAAATCAACCATGGTCAAAAATGGCCCAACGTCACATTCTGACAAAGATTGTCTTGATATGAAATTCAATAATGGTCAACCATGGTCCAACATTGCATTATGACAAGGATTGTTTCGATATGAAAATCAATCATGTTCAAACATGGTAAACCAAATTTATTTTAGGGTTTATAATATTTATCTTAAGGTTTATATACCTTGGGTTTATAAAATTAATCCCTTGGGTTTAATATTATTCCCTTGGGTTTATTATTCCATTGCATTTATAATATCAATCCCCTCGGTTTATTAATCTAAGGGTTCATACTCCTAGGATTTAATGTTATTCCCTTGGGTTTATAATATCAATGATGGTCAACCATGGTCAATCATGGGAAACTACGGTCAACCATGTTTTATAAAATCAATCATGGTCAACCATGGTTTAATGCCACAATGTGACAAAGAATGTCTCAATATGAAAATCAAGTATGATCAACTATGATCCAACATTGCATTGTGACAAATATTGTCTCTATATGAAAATAAATCATGGTCTAGCCTGGTTAACCATGGTCCAGCATCACATTGTGACAAGGATTGTCTTAATATGAATTTATCAACCATGGTAATCCATGGTAAACCATTTTTATTTTAGATTTTATAATATATATCTTAGGATTTATATACCTTGGATTTATAATATTAATCCCTTAGGTTTAATATTATTTCCTTGGGTTCCTAATCCCTTGGGGCTTTAGTGTTAATCCCTTGGGTTTATTAATATAAGGGTTCAACCATGAGCGAGCATGGTCAAACATTGCATCGTGATAAATATTTCCTCAATATGAAAATCAAACATGGTCAACAATGTTTATTTAAGTGTTTAAAATAGTTATCTTAGGGTTTATATAGCTTGGGTTTATATTACTCTTTTTGGGTTTATAATCCCTTCTGGTTTTAATATTAATCCCTTGGGTTTATTATTTCCTTAGGTTTATAATATCAATCATGGTCAACCATGTTTTACAAAACCAATCATGAGAAACCATGGTCAATCATAGTCAACCATGGCCCAATGTCGCATTGTGACAAATATTGTCTCGATATGAAAATCAATCGTGGTCAACCATGGTCCAGTGTCGCATTGTGAAAAATATTGTCTTGATATGAAAATAAGTCACGGCCAATCATGGTTAACCATGGTCCAACGCCACATTGTGACAAGGATTGTCTAATTATGAAATTCAACCATGGTCAACCATGTTTATTTTCGGGTTTATAACATTTATCTTAGGGTTTAAATACCTTGGGTTTATAATATTAATCCCTTGGGTTCATAATCCCTTGAGGTTTTAGTATTAATCCCTTGAGTTTATTATTCCCTTGGGTTTATAATATCAATCCCTTGGGTATGCTAATCTAAGGGTTAAAATTCATAGGGTATAATATTATTTTTAAGGTTTATAATATTAATATTAGGGTTAAATATAAATCCCATGGGTTTATAATCATGGTCAACCATGCTCAACAATTGTCAACCATGGTCCAGCGTCGCATGTGACAAATATTGTCTCAATATTAAATCAACCATGCTCAACAATTGTCAACCATCATCAACCATTGCCAATCATGGTCAACCATGGTCTAATGTCATATTGGGATAGAGATTGTCTCAATATGAAAATCAACCATGGTCGACCATGGTCAAACATGGTCCAATGTTGCATTGTGACAAATATTGTCTCAATATGAAAATGAATCATGGTCAACCATGGTAAACCATGGTCCAACATCTCATTGTGACAAGGATTGTGTATATATGAAAATCAAGGACAGGAAACCATGGTCCAATGTCGCATTGTGACAAATATTGTCTCAATATGAAAATCAATCATGGTATAGTATGGTCGACCATGGTCAAACTTCATATTGTGACAAGGATTGTATCAATATAAAAATAAACCATGGTCAACCATGTTTATTTAGAGTTTATAATATTATTCTCAGGGTTTATAAACATTAGATTAATAATATTAATATCCCTCAAGCTTAATATTATTCCCTTGGGTTCATAATCCTTTGGGGTTTTAGTATTAATCCCTTGGGTTTATCTTTATCTTAAGGTTTATATACCTTGGTTATATATTAGCCTTGAGTTTAATGTTATTCCCTTAGGTTTATAATCCCTTTGGTTCTTAGTATTAATCGCTTGGATTTATCATTCCCTTGGATTTTGGGGAGAATATTTGAAAGTAACTAGGTTATATCGATCATCTATAGTCCCCTACAAACTCTCTAAACATGACTCACAAAGACATATCACCGTACATACTCAACCATCGTCAACCATGGTAAATCATCATCAGCCATGGTCAAGCATGGTCAATCATCATCAACCATCGTCAACCATGGTCCAACGACACATGGTGATAGATATTGTCTGAATATGAAAATCAACTATTATCAACCATGGTCCAACGTTTCATTGCGACAAATATTGTTTCGATATGAAAGTCAATCATGGTCAACCATGGTCCAACGTCACATTATGAAAAGGATTGTCTCAATATTAAAGTTAACAAGGGTCTACCATGTTTATTTTAGGGTTTATAATATTTATCTTAGGGTTTATATACCTTTGGTTTATAATATCAATCCCTTAGGTTTAATATTATTCCCTTCAGTTCATAATCCCCTCGGGTTTTAGTATTAATCCCTTGGGTTTATAATATCAATCCCTTGGGTTTATTAATATAAGGGTTCATACTCTATGGCTTAATATTATTCCCTTGGGTTTATAATATCAATCCCTTGGGTTCATTAATCTAAGGGTTTATATTCCTAGGGTTTAAAATTATTCCCTGGGGTTTATAATCCCTTGGGTTTTTAGTATTAATCCCTTGGGTTTATTATTCTCTTTGGTTTATAATATCTATCATGGTAAACCATGGTCAGTCATGGTCAACCATGTTTTATAAAATTAATCATGGTCAACCATAGTCAATCATGGTAAACCATGGTCAGTCATTGTCAACCATGTTCAACCATGTTTTATAAAATCAATCATGGTCAACCATAGTCTGATGTCACATTGTAACAAAGATTATGTCAATATGAAAATCAAGCATTGTCAATTATGGTCAATCGTCGCATTGTGAGAAATATTGTCTTGATATGAAAATCAATCATGGTCTAGAATGGTCAACCATAGTCCAACGTCACATTGTGACAAGGATTGTCTCAATATGAAAATCAACCATGGCCAACCATGTTTATTTTAGATTTTATAATATCTTTTTTAGGGTGTATATACCTTGTATTTATAATATTAATACCTTATATTTAATATTATTCCCTTGGGTTCATAATCCCTTGGGATTTTAGTGTTAATCTCTTGGGTTTATTATTCCCTTGAGTTTACAATAGCAATCCCTTGGGTTTATTCATCTAAGAGTTCAACCATGGTCTAGCATGGTCCAACGTCGCATCGTAACAAATATTGTCTCAATATGAAAATCAAACATGGTCAACCATGTTTATTTAAGGGCTTAAAATATTTATCTTAGGGTTTATATACCTTGGTTTTATATTATTTCCTTTGGGTTTATAATCCCTTGGGTTTTTTGTATTAATCCTTTGGGTTTATTATTACCATCTGTTTATAATACCAATCATGGTCAACCATGTTTTATAAAATTAATCATGGGCAGCCATGGTCAATCATGTTAAACGATGGTCCAATGTTGTATTGTGACAAATTTTATCTCAATATGAAAATCAATCATGGTCAACCATGTTCCAAAGTCGCATTGTGACAAAGATTTTATCGATATGAAAATAAATCATGGTAAACCATGGGCCAACATAGCATTATGACAAGAATTTTCTAATTATTAAAATCTACCATGGTCAATCACGTTTATTTTAGGGTTTATAACTAATATTAGGGCTAAAATACCTTGGGTTTATAATATCAATCCCTTGGGTTTAATATTATTTCCTTGGGTTCATAATACCTTGGGGTTTTAGTATTAATCCCTTGGGTTTATTATTATCTTGGGTTTATAATATCAAAACCTTTAGTATATTAATATAAGGGTTCATATTCATAGGGTATAATATTATTCGTAGGGTTTATAATATTAATTCTAGGGTTTAATATAAATACCTTAGGTTTATTGTTTCGGGGAATTAACACCCTAGAGGTTGGTTGGGATACAACCTCCACAGAGCAGGGGCGCACTACTTAACAGAGACTCACACAACCATGCATGTTCAGAAAAACTAAATAGAGCAGAATGAGAGATTTACCCGTTGGTCCTACGTTTGAAGTAGATCCACGTGGAGTCCAAACTCCCTGCAACCGTCCTTCCTCCTTAACCTGAAATACAAGAAGAAACCAACACAAAGGACAAGTTGTACAGCATATATCTACTCTATATGTTAGTGAGATTCATATAAAACATTAAATAAATCATAATGAATGCTTGTATAACAAATATTCTCATACATAAAAGCGTACACTAACACGTTTATTTCGGGAACAACATGATACTTCTGTATTATAAATAGTACGTACAAAATTAATCAAGTGGAGAGATCACCTGATCCTTCCAAGGCCTTCGCAGACCGTCGTCCGGATCCGTCCAGCCCTTGCCTTGCTAAGACTCCTTCCAAACTGGTGCATAGAGATAACATATAAAGGGATGTATATCTCAAGGAAACAAGGGTTTCCTGTAATGAACTGGGAAAGTGCAGGAGGCACGGGGAATCAGACTTGGATAGGGAATGCCAACAGAGTATAATAATGATAACTCTCTCCCTCCCTTAGGCCATACACATGAGGGCTTTTTATAGTCCCTCCAAGTAGTTTCAGCAGTTGGAAACAGTTGGCCACGGGCTGGGGTGGTTGAACTACCTGAGTAACCATCAACCCAGCGCGAAATTAGGGATTTTTATATATATTTTAATCATTTTAATGGCATACGCGGAAAAGTCTAGCTGTACTCGCGTATACACGCGGAAAAACACGGGCATAGTCGCGTATGGAGGATTTTACACTGTTTTTAAGTGAATTTGTCCAAGTCTGTAGGAATGGGTGCCCAAAAAGCCATAAAGCAATCATGAATCATGGCAAGGTGAGAAATGATGCTATAACATTTATAATGATGGTCAACCATGGTCAACCATTGTCAACCATCGTCAACCATGGTCAATCATGGTCAACCATGGTCCAATGTCACAATGTGACAAAGATTGTCTTAATATGAAAATCAACTATGGTCAAACATGGTCCAACGTCACATTGTGACAAATATGGTATCAATATGAAAATGAATCATGGTCAATCATCCTTAACCATGGTCTAACATCTCATTGTGACAAATATTTTCTTAATAAGAAAATCAAGCATGGTCAACCATGCTCTAGCATTGCATTTTGACAAATATTGTCTCGATATGAAAATCAATGATGGCCTAGCACGGTGAGTCATGGTCTAGCGTTACATTGTGAGAAGGATTGTATCAATATAAAAATAAACCATGGTCATACATTCTTCTTTTAGAGTTTATACTATTTATCTTAGGGTTTATAGACCTTGGTTTTATAATATTAATCCATTAGGTTTAATATTGTTCCCTTAGGTTCATAATCACTTGTGGTTTTTTATATCCCTTGGGTTTATAATATCAATCCTTTGGGTTTATTAATATAATTGTTCAACCATGGTTAAGCAAGGTGCAATGTAGCATTGTGAAAAATATTGCCTCAATATGAAAAGCAATCATGGTCAACCATGGTCCAATGTCGCATTGTGACAAATATTTCCTCAATATGAAAATCAACCATGGTCCAACATCACCTTGTGACAAATATTGTCTCAATATGAAAATGAGTCATGGTAAACCATGGACAACTATGGTCCAACATCGCATTATGACAAAGATTCTCTTAGTATCAAAATAAAGCATCGTCAACCATGGTCCAACGTTGCAATGTTGTATTGTGAAAAAATATTGTATCAATATGAAAAAAACCATGGTCCAATGTTGCATTGTGACAAATATTTTCTCGATATGAAAATCAATGATGGTCAAGTGTGGTAGACCATGATCCAATGTTGCATTATGACAAAGATTGTCTCAATATGAAAATCACTAATGGTAAATGATGTATATTTCAGGGTTTATAATATTTATCTTAGGGTTTATATACCTTGGTTTATAATATCAATCCCTTGGGCTTATAATACCAATCATCTAGGCTTATTAGTCTAAGGGATCTTATTCTTAGGGTTTAAATATTATTCCCTTCGATTTATAATGCCATGATATTTTAGTATTAATCCGTTAGGTTTATTATTCCCTTCAGTTTATAATATCAATCATGGTCAACCATGGTCCAACTTCGCATTGTGACAAATATTGTCTCAATATGAAAATCAAGCATGGTTAACCATGGTCCAACGTTGCATTGCGACAAATATTATTTTGACATGAAAATCAATCATGGTAAACCATGTTTATTTTAGGGTTTATAATATTTATTTTAGGTTTTATATACTTATGGTTTATAATATTAATCCCTTGGGTTAAGTATTATTCCTTTGGGTTCACAATCCATTGGGGTTTTATCATTAATCCCCCAAGTTTATTAATCTAAGGGTTAAACCATGGTTGAGCATGGTCCAACGTTGCATTGTGATAATGATTGTCTCAATATTAAAATCAACCATGGTCTACCATGTCTATCGAGGGGTTTATAATACTTATCTTAGGGTTTATATACATTGGGGTTTATATTATTCCATTGACTTTAAATTTGTTCCCTTAGGTTTAATATTATTCCCTTAGTTTTATAATCCCTTGGTATTTTAGTATTAATCCCTTGGGTTTATTATTCACTTGGGTTTTTGGGAGAATATTTGAAAGTACTAGGTTATACCGATCAACTATAGCCCCCTACACACTCTCTAAACATCAAGCATAAAGACATATCACCCTACAAACTCAACCATCATCAACCATGGTCCATCATCATCAGCCATGGTCCATCATCATCAGCCATGGTCAAGCATGGTCAATCATATTCAACCATTGTCAACCATCATCAATCATCGTCAATCATGGTCTAGCGATGCATTGTGACAAATATTTTCTCAATATCAAGATCAACCATGGTCAACCATGGCCCAACGTCACATTGTGACAAATATTGTCTTGATATGAAAGTCAATAATGGTCAACCATGGTCCAAAATCGCATTATGACAATGATTCTCACAATATGAAAATAAACCATATTTAAACATGGTTAACCATATTTATTTTAGTGTTTATAATATTTATCTTAAGGTTTACATGCCTTGGGTTTATAAAATTAATCCCTTGGGTTTAATATTATTCCCTTGGGTTCATAATTCCTTGGGGTTTTAGTATTAATCCCTTAGGTTTATTATTACCTTGGTTTTAGAATATCAATCCCTTAAGTTTATTAATCTAAGGGTTCATACTCCTACGATTTAATGTTATTCCTGTAGAAATTATACAACAGGCATGTATATCATGGATTCAAGCTGATCTAACAATGTACTAAATTTAAATATTGAATCGCTTCTACAAATCAACTGCAGAATTAAAAACACAATCGCCAATCACATGAAGTAAATAAGAATCAATAAAACCACAACACAGATAATTTCCCCGGGAAATGTAGCTGCTCAAAACCCCAATATCTTCTGTTTTATATTCAGCATGGATACATGAAACAATTACATACAACTCTTCTCACAAGATCCCTCATGTACACAGCGAACTGCCTCACACTGTCTTGGATTAAACTGACTAATACTTAGCCAATTTACTGCCTCCTGACAGCCTACCTTGCTTGCGCAATTTTTGTGGAATGCAATCCCCATTCCTTAGGATTTTTTGCCTTCCTAAACTACGTAAGGATCATGGGAAATCCAATGGGTTTTTGGTTGCATGGGTGCAACCCAATAATCCTACAACTGATAGTCAACTTCCCTTTCACCTAGATCTCAACTAGGTCTCCACTGGAACTGACATGCATGCAGCTAATAATAGTAAATCCTCAGTTGCATGTGAGATCAATGATTGTGAATTAATTAATATTTAATTCACTTGATATCTCACTAGTGTATCAAACAGTTACAACTCGCACAATTGTGTTTAACTCACTTAACTGAGTTAAATTGATTACAACCTACATTAACTAATCCACCGATGTACTTAGAACTCTGTTACAACTAGAATTACTCTACATGCCTCATCAACTACCCTCAACTCAAAATACATGAGTTAACTGAGTTTATCACACTCATTTAACTATTACAAGTTATTTTGAGATTAGATTATATTTTATTGTCCATCTTAATTAAGGGATAACTAAAATAGACATGCACCAAATTTAGCCCACACCAGTGTAGGTGTTGCTAAGAAATGTGGTCCCACACTAGTGTAGGTGTTGCTTGGACCTCCTGGTCCGACACTAGCGTGGGTGTTGAAATTTCTTGTTGAACTTCAACACTCCCTCTCAACAAGAAAGGGATTATCCTTCACCCTGATCCTGCCTCTATGGTATTCTAATTTTCTCCTGGTGAGCGCCTTCGTAAGAATATCTGCATCTTGATCTTCCATGGGAATGTACCGAAGTAGCATTATTCGCCTCTGCACATAATCTTTAAGATGGTGGTACCAAATATCTATGTGCTTGGACCTATCATGAAACACAGGATTAATCGAGAGTTTAATGCAACTTTGATTATCACAATGTATCACTATCGGATCCATATGAGAACCAAACAAACCAACCAAGATATTTCTCATCCATACAGCCTCACATGCAGCTTGACTTGCTGCCATGTAATCTTCTTCCGCTTTCCGCTGAACTGAGTGCCACAGATCGCTGCTTCCTCTCGTACCAAGAAACTGCTTCCGATCCTATGCTGAAGATCCCTCCTGATGTGCTCTTTCTGTCTGATGGACTACCTGCCCAATCTGCATCTGTGAAGCCTAGAAGCTTCAATCCCTCTGTCCGTCTGTACCATAATCCATACTCTGATGTGCCCCTCAGGTATCTCAATACATGCTTCCCTGCCTTCCAAAAGATCTTGGTAGGCTTAACCATAGCTTGACTCACCTGGTTAACTATGTAGAAAAATGTAAGGTCTGGTGTTCACTAGATACATCAGTGAACTAACTAACTTCCTATAGACAGTAGCATCCACTACCTCTCCAGAAGTAGCATTCTCTTTCCTCCAATTTCCTGGAAGAGGAGTGTCCATGGTTTTGCATCTCTCCATGTGAAACTTACCCAATATCTCTTTGGCGTAATTTTCTTGAGAAACAAAAATTTCACCATCCCACTGCCATATTTCGAAACCAAGTAAATAATGAAGGAGTCACAGGTCCTTCATTTCGAACTCCCTTGCAAGATCCTCCTTACATGAATGTATCAACTTCTCATCACCAGTCAAAATTAGATCATCAACATAAAGAAAAACAATCAATAGCTTACCCTCAACCACAATTTGGTTCAGGTTTTCATCAACTTCACTTTTGGTGAAGCCCAGTCCGGTGAAATAGCTGTCTATCCGAGTGTACCAAGCAGGAGGTGCTTGCTTCATCCCATACAATTCTCTATTGAGTCGACACACATGCAACTCACTTTTGAAGATCTTGAAACCTTCTAGATGCTCTATGTACAGTTCTTCCTCAATGACTCCATTGAGAAACACATTTTTCACATATGTTTGATGAATGCGCCACCCCATCTATGTTGAGAGTGCAAGGATGGATCTAATGGAAGATTACCTTGCAACTGGTGCAAAAGTCTCATCATAATCGATCCCCTCAATCTGTGAGAATCCTCGTGCCACAAATCTGGTCTTGTATTTCTCCACACTCCCATCAGTAGCTTGTGTTACCTTGTAGATCCATCTAGATCCAACCACTGATTTGTCGACCGATCTTTGGACAATCTCCCATGCATTGTTCTTGACAATGGAGTCATACTCCTCCACCATTGCATCAACCCAAATTGGTTGCTACACTGCCTCCTGAAAGGAAGATGTTTCAGTCACAATACATTTGCTCATAAGAGCCATGTATCTAGTAAATATTTCTGGATATTGTCTCAATTTGCGCTATGAAGTAGGGGCTCCTACATTATTTGCAACATCAAGTCTCAATATATCAACTTCTATGGTGCGCTTTCTACCATTTCTGATGCATGGCTCTGCATGAGTGTTTTCTCCCACTCCATGATCCTCTGCATGTGGTTGCTCCACATATTGAGGCTCATCCTTGGGAACCAAGAGTTCCTCCTTTTCATGCAAATCCAAATCCCTCTGAAGGGACAATCGTATCCCATCGTACAACAATCATTCTGTTGCTTGGAAAATACACCAGATAGTTATGGGGAGTTTCAGTGTACCCTACAAAAATCCCAATCTCAGTTGTTGGTTCCAGCTTCTTCCTAACGTCTTTCATCACATGCACATAAACATGAGCCAAAAATCTTAAAATGTAAAACATCATGTTTCTTACTAGTTAAAGCCTCTTCTAGTGTACTCATGCCAAGTATTCTATGAGGACAACGGTTCTGCACAAATACCGCAGTGTTAAATGCTTTCGCCCACAAATGCATCGATAGGCCTTGATTATGCAACATCGCTCTTGTTGCACCCACAATCATTCTGTTCTTTCTTTCAGCAACCCCATTCTATTGTGGGTTATGAGGCGATATTAGTTCTCTTCGAATTCCTTCTTTGCTGTAGAAGTTCTTGATTTTTTTAGAGATGTAATCACCACTATTATCACTCCGAAGAGCCTTCACTTGATTCCCCGTGACTTTCTCCACTAGTGCTTTAAACTGAAGAAACTTTGAGAATGTCTGATCTTTCTTATGCATGAAGAAGATCCAACACTTACAAGAAAATTCATCAACAAATATCACATAGTACTTATGTTTTGTTGTCGAAGAAATAGAGAATGGTCCACACACGTCTATGTGAACTCTCTCAAGGATCCCCGAGGCTCGGTTCTCCTTCTTATGAAAGGTGGCCTTTACATATTTTCCCATAGTACATCCCTTGCATGTGTCTGACTGTGAAAGTGTACCCTTGGGAAGACTCGTAGAAATCTGTTCCATGACTTTGAAGGCTCTGTGGTGAAGATGGCCCAATAT
Organism: Pinus albicaulis; assembly: GCA_034641835.2. Classification (NCBI taxonomy): domain Eukaryota; kingdom Viridiplantae; phylum Streptophyta; class Pinopsida; order Pinales; family Pinaceae; genus Pinus; species Pinus albicaulis. Next base: position 952,450,690 of record CM076575.1, on the reverse strand, counting down.
CCTGTGCCATAACTCGCCCTCATCCTGGATCACCACTTTGTCCACCTTTCCCATCAATGTTACACAGCCATATACATCCAGCTTGTAGAGATTCTTAACTCGTATCCCAATCTTCTTGGCTTGTCATGTTTTTTTTTTCTAAATAAGTCTACTACTATTATATAATACATGTCACAATATTACATTCGCCATCCTCCAGATTTGTCAAGCTAATTTCGATGGGAAATCCCAGATTCCAAATAGCAAAATAGGGGCTGCCCCAAACAGGGAAACCAGCCCATGAGATGTGTTCAGTAAACTTAGAGTGAGCTACCCATTTAGGGAAAACAACTAGGATCATACCATATCTATACCGGAAAACAAGAAGAGACAAATTGACTGGATTAGAGTGAAATTGACTAAAAAAGGCACAGAGAGTAGAACCCAATTGTTCCGCTGTTGGTTTCTTGTCATCCTGGATTGGCGGTTGAACTAGCTCCTCCACAATTTGGCACACGTACTCGGAGTCATCGTCCTCGAGCTTAGACACATGGGCGTTCAGTGGAGGAGAGGATGCTGCCTGAGCATCAGTTTCTGCGTTGGTGTCATCCTTGTTCGAGCGGCTACTTCAGTCATTGTTCGAGGCTTGATGAACCGGCAAAGCCACCATCTTGCAAGGGGGAAATGAGGAGGTGGGGGAGACGGTGGATTTGTGAGGAATCTTCCTAGAGAGGGAACCAGAGCTAGAGGACTCAATGGAAGGCTCAGGAAGGTTCATTGAGAGGCGAGCAGAGAGGCTGATGGGATCCAAGACCTCCATCTCATCCCAATCGACGGAGAAATTCACAGTTCTGCCAATAGTGGCATGAATGGGAGGCCGGGAAGGGAGCTCGCGTCCACTGCGCCTGTGGCAATGCATGCAGTGATGGTGTGGCATGGTGGAGGAGCAGGTATGCAACTGAGGCTAGGGGGGAAGCACAGCGTCGCGGCTAGGAGCCGAAGGAGAAGAGAAATGGAGCAGGGTCTTGGCGGAGGCAGAGGTGTAGGGAGCGACAGAGCTAAGCCGGAGAGAAAATGAAATGCTGAAATGGGGAGCTGGATGCATAAACTTAAGTTCCATGAATGGTGGTAGAAAACAAGTTGGCGTGACAAGCAGAATGAATGCAGCCAGGACGGTGTTAATGCTGGAATGAAGCGGAGAGGACATTGCAGAGCGATCAAGGGTGGTGGGGTATAAAGAGCTCACGCTCTAGGCTTTAATCACTTTTTTGTGGCCATGTGCACCCGCGTGAGGAGGACAGATGTCCATCGTCCACGAGGGCGGGTGGTGACCAAATTTATTGCACATTAACACCCGCATCCGGGGTCTTGGCTTTTCCTGTTGTTTTGTGTCACAGGAAATCTTTTCCTTCACTGAAAACAACATCATAGCCTCTATCCTCCAACATTGCAACTGAGACTAAATTTTTCTTCAAACATGGCGCATGCATTACATCTTTGAATTGAAAGGGTTTACCTAATTGTCTCTGGAAGGTAATGGTACAAATCCCGGTATCACTGTACCGCCCGTCATCATCCATTTCAATATGCATCTGGAGATCCTTCTCCTCCAAGTTATTGAAATGTTCATTGTCTCCCGTCATGTGAAAGGAAGCACCACTATCCTAATACCAGACAGATCCCAATTCACTTGACACCATGCATGTGATCAATGAGAAGTCAAGCTCAAATTGTGAGGCTAAAGCCTCACCAGCTACAGATCCTGCAGCCTTCTTTTTCTTCTTCTTTTGTGGATAGTTAGTATCATAATTCCCATGCTCGTGACAGTGAAAACACTTCACTCTGCACATGTCGCACTTCTTGCCATCTTTGGACTCGGATTTGGAATGGAATTTCTTCCCCTTCCCTTTCTTTTCCTTGGTAGCCAAAACACAATCTTCTTCATCTTCATTCTTAGATGAAGATCCATCTTTGGTATTCCTTCTAAATTCCTCCTCCACCCAATCTGACCACAGTCCTTCCCAATCTGGCAAAGTTTCCCTTCCATTGACATAGTCTTGATAACTGTGCCAAATATTGGGAAGTCATAGGACAGCTAAACTCACCAAACTATCATCAGCGATAATAATTCCAATGCTCCCCAACTCATCATGATATTGGACAAAATTCGTTAAATATTTTGGCATGGACTCGCCTTTCTCCATCTTTATCTTCTTGAGTTTATCTTTCAGTGCCAATTTCCTATGGTCACTGCTGCTCTGAAATAGATCTGTCAAAGCCTTCCACATTGCATATTGTGTGGCTTTCCCATGGAGGCTTGAGACAATGTGGTCTCATACTCCCTACAGTAGGATCCTCCTCACCTTTGACACTTTATTTTTCCATGCATCAAGATTTGCAGCATCTGTCACAGCGGGTTAAGGACATCATTGTCAATGAATTCCTTCAAGCCATTATCTTCATGTATTGCCTCCATCCTGTCCTTCCAAGCAATATATTTGTAGCTTCCCTCAAGTTCATACTTCAATCTCAAGCCATTGAAATCCATTTCGATCCTGAATCAGTTGTAGCACCAAGAAAGTCTTTCTGCAAATTCAAATTCTATCGAGCCACAAACTTTGCTCCTCCTTCACTATTGTGATTTCTTGTGCTCTGATACCATGTATAAATTATGCAACAAGCATGTATATCATGGATTCAATCTGATTTGAAAATGTACTAAATTTAAATACTGAATCACTTCTACAAATCAATTGCAAAATTAAAAACACAATCGTCAATCCAATGAAGCAAAGAAGAATCAATCAAACCACAACACAGATAATTTCCCAGAGAAAGCTTGCTGCTCAAAACCCCACTATATTCTATTGTATATTCAGCATGGATACATGAAACAATTACATACAACTCTTCTCACAAGAGCCCTCCTATACTCAGCTAATTGTCTCACACCGTCCTAGATAAAACTGACTAATACTTAGCCAATTTTCTGCCTTCTGACAGCATGTCTTGCTTGTGCAGTTTATGTGGAATGCAATCCCTATTCCATAGGAATTTTGGCCTTCCTAAACTGTGAAAGGATCATGGGAAATCCAATTGGTTTTTGGTTGCATGGGTGCAACCCAATAATTCTACCACTGATAGTCAACTTCCCTTTCACCTAGTTCTCCACTGGGTCCTCACTAGAACTGACATGCATGAAACTAATAATAGTAAATCCTCAGTTGCACGTGAGATCACTGATTGTGAATTAATTAATATTTAATTCACTTGATCTTTCACTAGTGTATAAAACAGTTACAACTAACACAACTGTGTTTAACTCACTTAAATTAGTTAAACTGATTACAACCTGCATTAACTAATGCACCACTTCACTTCGAACTCTGTTACAATTAGAATTACTCTGCATGCCTCACCAACTACCCTCAACTTGAAATTCATGAGTTAACTAAGTTTATCACCTTTATTTAACTATTACAAGCTATTTTGAGATTAGATTACATTTTATTGTCCATCTTAATTAAGGGATAACTAAAATATATATGCACCAAATTTAGCCCATACCAGTGTAGGTGTTGCTAAGACCTGTGGTCCCACATTAGTGTAAGTGTTGTTTGGACCTCCTGGTCCCACACTAGCATGGGTGCTAAAATTTCTTGTTGAACTTCAACAATTCCCTTGGGTTTATAATATCAATCCCTTTGGATTATTAATCTAAGGGTCCATATTCCTAGGGTTTAATATTATTCCATTGGGTTTATAGTCCCTTGGATTTTTAGTATTAATCCCTTGGGTCTATAATATCAATCATGATCAACCATGTTCAATCATGGGAAACTATGTTCAACCATGTTTTATAAAATCAATCATGGTCAACCATGGTCTAATGTCACAGTGTGACGAAGAATGTCTTAATTTGAAAATCAAGCATGATCAAATTTGGTCCAACATTTCATTGTGACAAATATTTTCTTGATATGAAAATAAATCATGGTCTAGCATGGTCAACCATGGTCAACCATGGTTCAGCGTTGCATTGTGACAAGGATTTTCTTAATATGAAAATCAACCATAGTCATTCGTGGTCAACCATGTTTATTTTAGAGTTTATAATATATAACTTAGGGTTTATATACCTTGGATTTATAATATTAGTCCCTTAGGTTTAATATTATTCCCTTCGGTTCCTAATCCCTTGGGGTTTTACTATTAATCTCTTAGGTTTATTTTTCCCTTGGGTTTATTAATCTAAGGGTTCAGCTATGGGTGAGAATGGTCTAGTGTTGCATCGTGACAAATATTGCCTCAATAGGAAAATAAAACATAGTCAACCATGTTTATTTAAGAGTTTAAAATATTTATCTTGGGGTTTATATAGTTTGGGTTTATATTACTCCTTTTGGGTTTATAATCTCTTAGGTTTTTATTATTAATCCATCGGGTTTATTATTGCCTTAGGTTTATAATATCAATCATGGTAAAACATGGTAAACCATGTTTTACAAAACCAACCATGGGAAACCATGGTCAATCATGGTCAACCACGATCCAATGTTGCATTGTGACAAATATTGTCTCAATATGAAAATCAACCATGGGCAACCATGTTCCAATGTCGCATTGTGACAAAGATTGTATTGATATGAAAATCAATCATGGCCATGCATGGTAAACCATGGTCCAACGTCGCATTGTGATAAGAATTGTCTAATTCTGAAATTCAACCATGGTCAACCATGTTTATTTTAGGGTTTATAGCATTTAACTTAGGGTTTAAATACCTTGGGTTTATAATATTAATCCCTTGCCTTTAATACTATTCCCTTGGGTTTATAATATCAATTCCTTGGGTATATTAATCTAAGGTTTCATATTCGTAGGGTATAGTATTATTCGTAGGGTTTATAATATTAGTTCCAGGGTTTAATGTAAATACCTTAGGTTTATAATTATGATAAACCATGGTCAACCATTGTCAACCATTTTCAACCATCGTCAACCATGGTCAATCATGGTCAACCCTGGTCCAATGTCACATTGTAGCAAAGATTTTCTTAATATGAAAATCAACCATGGTCAAACATGGTCCAACGTCACATTGTGACAAATATGGTCTTAATATGAAAATGAGTCATGTTCAATTATGGTAAACCATGGTCCAACATCACATTGTCACAAAGATTGTCCCAATATGAAAATCAAGCATGGTCAACCACGGTCCAATGTTACATTGTGACAAATATTATCTCGATATGAAAATCAATCATGGCGTAGCGTATTATGATCGTCTTTTATTGAATAAATTGTTGGTAATTTTATTAATAACAACAACATTACAATATAATAAAAAAAACAAAAAACAAAAAAATTAAAAATATATAAATCATTAACGTCTAACAGCTACACATCTTCCCTACGTACCCTACCTTTGTAGAGTGCTTTTAGATACAATTATTATTGATATTTATAAATACTTATCTAAATGATAAGTACACATAAAATATATTAGATTAGATGATATTTATTAACTAGATGATAAAACTATTTATAAAACTCTATATATATATTTAAAAATTTTCAAAATGTTTATAGTTTATATGGTTGTATACCACTTGCATTATTTTAATTTATAATTATTTATGATTTTTTTTTTCAATTCTAAATACTGATTAAGAGATGTCAGTGCTTAAAGTATGATAATTTGATGAAAATGATTTAGTTTTAATGATTTATTTTGAACATTGAATGCTGAGAAATTATAAGTTAGCAATGATAAAAAGACCACTATTTTTATATAACATGATGTCAATATTTGGAGTTCGAGTACAATTTTTTTATGCGGGGCTAAAGTATCTTTATGAATTTGAAAAATAACATGATGTCAATATTTGGAGTTCGAGTACAATTTTTTTATGCGGGGGCTAAAGTATCTTTATGAATTTGAAGAGGTTTAATTAGTAAAAATGTTTGTCATATTATTATATTAATTTTTAATTTATTTTCTAATGCTTGTAATTAGTGTAAAATTTATTTGGTCACATTATAGCTTTAATGTCGTTTTCTTATACAAACTCCATTAAATTTAGTCAAAAAAAACCATAACTCATTAACACCACCCCATTACCATTATTTCTTTAATTGATATATCTAATCTTGTTATTTTTTTAAATATATATATTTTAAATTCATATATTAATTTTTTAATAATAATAATAAATAAAGTTATAATTTTTTATATTTTTATGATTTTTTTAAATTTTAGCAATGTTATATGTGTTATGAGATAAGTGTTTTGATGTCTATCGACATTAAAAACTATTTAATTTATATGGATGTACTAGTATGTAACCTACTAACTTTTAAATCACTAATCCAAAATAACTCCAACCACTAATTTCTTATACAAACTCCATTAAATTTAGTCAAACAAAGCCATCAACTCATTAACACCACGCCCCATTACCATTATCTCTTTAATTATGTTTGATACATATATCTAATCTTGTTACCTTTTTAAATATATATATTTTAAACTCATATATTAATTTTTTAATAATAATAATAATAATAAATCTAGAGTTATAATTTATTTTATTTTTATGATTTCTTTTAATTTTAGCAACATTATATGTGTTATGAGGTAAGTGTTTTGATGTCTATTGATATTAACAACTATTTAATTTATATGGATGTACTAGTACGTAACCTATTAACTTTTAAATCACTGATCCAAAATAACCCCAACCACTAATTTACGAGGATCCTCACTGCTAACCCACTAACAAATACAACCTCTGGTCATTGATCCACTAACTCACAATCCCCTTAACAATTGATCAACCAACCAACTAATGTGCATCACCAGACCATTAAATACAAAACTACTATGATTCAACATCACAAAAAAAAAGTAGTGAAATATAGATATTCATGATTGATGCTACTAGCCCACTAATTTATAAATCCTTTAAGCATTTTCGAACTAGCCTTTTAAGAAGTAAATTCCAAAAAAAATTGTTACACTGTAATTCATTTACTATGTTCTTATACTCAATGAAACTACAAACATACTAAAAGTAATTTTGCTAAGAAAATATATCTAATGTGGTTTTTATGCACATTTTTTAACAAGGTGTAAACATGAGTGCAAGATCATTAAAATGTGTAATGTCTATCTCTAAATGATCACTTCAATAGAATGACCCAATAGCCTATTTCTTTTTGTAGGTTATAGTTGGTCCAAAGGGAGATCAATTAATAATGTTAAGGTGACATTGATTTAGTCAAAAGGTACAAGGAAATAAAATAAAATAAAAAAGTTATAAAAGAGAGACCTGTGTAGTATTCTACAAATAAAAGAGAGATTGGAGCTCGCTCTTTCAACATGCATAATCATTTCCTCATATCCATTTGGAAAGCTCTTGTGGCTTTGGAGTTCTAAGGGTGAAATCGTTGAGTGAATTAGTTTGGGTAGTGAAACAAATCCATCGTAATTGTTGAGAAGGAAATATCACTTAGATCTTTCACATGTATTTATTATTGAAGATTCATCTCATTGCTAAGTAGTGGGTACAACCAGAAATTCTAGAATTTTTTGGAGGTAGTATTTTTCATTTGCAGTTCATGTGGGAAAAAGGAGGTCCATTCACTCATTGTGGGATGACTTGAGCATCATCTACCAATTATTATTAGCAAGTTGATTTTAATTTTTTTTTTTTGTAGTTTTAGCCCATATTTTTTATACCCTATCTAATGTATTTTTCTTCACAATAGTTCGAGTCATCATCTCCAGGGTCATGGCATGAGAAGGGAGGGTCAAACCAACCATCAAATATTATAGGAGTGTAAAGGGACATTTCAATGCTTTTGCCATATCCTATTTTTGCATAACTCATGCCATCGATTGAAGATGTTACAACACATGATAAAAATCAACTTCGTGGATTCCAATATGAATAGAAGAAAGATTAAAAAGAAACATAAAAAGTTATATAAATGAAAGAGATAAGATTTGTGAAATTAGAAAATTAAATAGTTAATATTTGTGAAATAAGATATTTGTTGTCATTGTAACCACTTACTATGATAAAAATCAACTTCGTGGATTCCAATATGAATAGAAGAAGAATTAAAAAGCAACATAAAAAGTTATATAAATGAAAGAGATAAGATTTGCCAAATTAGAAAATTAAATAGTTAATATTTGTGAAATAAGATATTTGTCGTCATTGTAACCACTTTTGATCCACTCTTGATTAAAAAGCTTAACCCCTATTTACTCCAATCTCATCCAATTTTAGTTTTGCATAAACATCGCCACACGTGTATATATCATTTATTTTGGTTTTAATGTGACGAGAGTGACGAGATCCATCAAAATAAAAATATTTTAGGATTGAATGATACACATGCATAAGTTGAAATTGATTCCTTTGGAGTGTTCATTTGACCATATAGAATACATAACGTAGGTTAAAATATTGTATCTTGAGTGAATTAACAGACTCTCGAACACATTTCCTGGTCAGTTAATCCAAACAAAATAAATAGAACTAGTGTTGGACAAACCTGCATGCTTGAACCATCGTGGCATTGCCCAAAAAAGTGATCATTTGTGGCCATTGAAGGAAAGCCCAAATGGTGGCCTCACTCTCTCAATTATATTCATAAGCCATATTGAATGAACGTTGGAGTAGCTTGCATGGTCTTCCCATCATGCCAGTGCATAGAAAAATGACCATTCATGACAATTGAAGGAAACTCCAAATGATAGGCCCTCATTGGAAAGATTGGGTTGTGAGATTAACAAGCGGTTATAACTATTAGTGATAGGGCCCGTGATATTTTTTTCCCACAAAGACAGGATTTCTAAGTGCACTAGAGCTTCAATTGTTTCAGGAATTGTTTCATTCGACAATTAGTTGAAAATTTGATAGAATATATGACCTTCAACTCATCAATATTGTGCAGGATAAGTCAATAGAATGTATGCTCTTCAACTCATCAATATTGTGTGATATTTGTCTAGAGAGTTGGTTTTCATGTAGAAGGTAATAAGAAGAGTTTATTCTTGTTATTGGAGGTGATATTGATAAAATTGATGTTGTGAATATTGTTGCCCTGAAATACATTTGAGAATTATTTTTGCAGAGCTCTCATGGTGCCATTGCCATAAATCTCCCCTGTTGCAATGTAAATGTAGATGAAAATGTTATTATTTTTGCAAAGCTCTCATGGTGCCATTGCCATTAATCTCCCCTGTTGCAATGTAAATGTAGATGAAAATGTTACAAATGATGCAAGTGGATATTTGTATTGAGAAAGTCAAAAATGCTTTGTTGGTCAAGTATTTTTAGAACCAATAAATCTGATGTCGTGAAGGTCAAACAACTTTCTTTGGAAATATTTATGTATTTAATTAAATATCGTTTACATAAAGAAGTCAAAGTCTATATTGGGAATATTTATTTGTTTAATTAATTATTTGTTTAAGTATGCTTTCGTGTATATATATATCCATCAAAGTATACTTATATATATATATATATACATATACATATACATATACATATATATTCAAATTATATAAATAAAATAAAACAAAACTAAATGTATATGTTATCGCGACTTACATTTCGATGAATTTTGCTTGTAAAGGTACAATGTAAAGGAATGGGGAGCTTCCATTTGAGAAAAATGATGTGTAATTGTAGACGAGATTAAGCGTCTACCAACCGGGGCGAGGAGATAAAAGATTTCATCTCAGGGACCCAATCCATGTTACCGAGGGTGTTTTAACGACAACACGATCGCATTCGCATAATTACTGAAGCCTGTATTTCCTACTGCCTCTATTCCCTGCATATGACCATGGGAGATGGTTCCCTTGTGCCTAAATTTGTGTATGCCTCGTATTCCTTAGAGGTTGGAGAATCGAAGAGAGAAACGACAGACACAAATATATTTATATTTTTGAGAGAGCTTTAAATAGGACAAATTGGTTGCCTGGTAATTTTCGACATGAAAAGCCTGCTAAGAAAATTCCAAAAATGAGGGAACAACGATTTCGATCAATCATCATCTTCGTCTCCCTCACTATCCTGTGGAACTGTTCACAGTACAACATGGAGCAATTCAACCGCTTCTATGTCGAGGGAGGGGGCTAACAACCATTCTTCCTCCAGCACATTGGATGGGAAGCGACCTAAGAAAGGATCAGAAGGCAAACAAAACAGTGAAATACCAAAATGCTAGTGAATCGAGGTGACAGATAACAGTGTGATGTGTGGATTTTTAATTAACCAAAGGAAGACAAAATTGAAGCTCGTTGATTCACCATAGTGAACAATGTTGGTACTCGAAAGACCATAGAGAGAACACCTTCGATGTAATAAAGAGAGCTAAATCTTATAAAAATGTCTATTTTAAATTTATTTAATGGTGCTTACTAAAACTATTAATAAACTCATGTGTCATGATACAAGGGAGTTGAAGAAAAAAATACCAAACCATTCTCTATTTTTGTAAAACATAGTATTTGAAAAAATTTGTGATGTCATATGCTCTCAACATACAACAACATTGATACATTGTAATACAAGGTGGTTTTATGCTTAAATTAAAATATATATATATATATATATTTAAAAAAAAAATTGTTTTGTTTAGTAACTATAAACACATTGGTATATAACCTTACATGACACACCATGAAGATGCTCATTTTTTTCCAAATTATTATTTGTGTACCTTCAAATTTAACTCCATTGATACATTAAAATAGAAGGAAATTTATGTTAAGATTAGATAAAAAAAATATGAAATAAATTACTCATTTTCAATATACATAGTATTTCCAACACCTCCAACCAACCACTCTATAAGTGCCCCATCACCCTGTGCATCCAAATTGTTGGATTTCACCAACAACCTTCACCTATAATGAATTCCATTTTATTCTTGATGTTTTTAAGCCCGCCGCCCATCCTTTAATTCAATTTAAGAGTTTCCTGGAAACCATGGTTCCACATTAGGGATGAAGCAAAGTAATCTCTTCATTACATATCAATTTATATTTCCACTATTGTAGTCTTTCAATTTAGTTTGTAAATTCTCAGTCTTCATTTTTTCGAAATAAATTGCCACTAATGTATGCCTTTGTATAACCTTGCACTCTCCTTGACGATGTCTTTACGTGCCACACTACTTATAGTACTCCGTAGCATTATAACTACATTGATAATTAGAAAATGGTCAAGGTGTATTTTTTTTATTGTGCCATTAATTTGTACTAATTAATTAATGATATGCACCACCATTATTAGGGTGACACATCAACATGAACAAAGCAAAAAACATAGGTAGATATAATTTGTGGTGGTAATGTGTTGTCAAATGATTTAGGGCATTAGTTATAGTTGTAACATTGGCACACTCACTTGCTAAAATTGAGTGTCACTATTTTTTGTGATTTGCTGATGTGGAATAATAATGTTATTGTTTAATGTTATGCATTATTCGATGTATAACACTCAATTCAAGATAACTATGTCTTATGAAGGAAGTGCATGTGTGGATGACTGTCGTACCATTATGCATTTTTTATATGGACACAGTCTACTTATTGGTGGTGGAATGGTTATGTGTTGATTCCCAGCCATATCGACATAGAGGCAAGACAATGGATTTTCCAATCTTACGAGCCGAATTTTCCTCCTATGTATCTTGAAAAACAATAGTAGGAGGGGATGTGAATGTTCACAAATTTGCATGAGAGCAAAATTGAAGGAAAAATAGAAGAATATGAAGAAAATAGAGGCCCTAATAATAAAACTTTTTTAAGGATCAGTTCACATTCTTTTGTCAGTTTGGTTTTGGAATTAGTTTTAGAGAGAGAATAGAACCAAGAGGAGAAAGCAAGCAACCAAACAAAGGAAGGAAAAGGAAGGACAAGTAAAGCAAAGGACAAGAAAGTAAAGTTGGATCAAGTAGCCTTAGAAGGAATACTTGTAGGTAATAGGTTGCATGTGTGATTTCCTATTTTTTTTGTGAATGCATAGTACATTCATTTGTGTATTTGGTTCTCTTGCTGTCATTGGCATGGTTTTTGTCAGGTTTGACAGTGGTTTCATCCCTGCCTTTCTATTTCTGGATATCCATGGTGTGGCGGGATTCTTTTGTTTGGTTGAGCTTTGGATTGTTAGAAGGTTTTGGAATTGGGTGATGTCGTCTCAGGATGTGAACTAATGTGGTCTCAAGAAACAGGTTATAGCGTAGTTATTGTTATACTTATAAATATAAGCCAAAAATACATCTAAAAATCACTATATTAGATGGTATTAAATAACTAAGGATTTTTTTGTTTTTTTTTACCTTTTTTCCATTTTTTTTTTAAATTTAATAGTTTATATGGTTACACATACACAAAACATTATATATAGAGGATGTGTCAATTTACATTTTCTCTGTAAAAAGTAATTATCTTTAATGATTTATCTTAAGTATTATGCTAAGAATTATGGAGCTCATAATGATAAAGAGATCTCAATGGTTAACGTATAACAATTTCAAATATTTTCCTCCATAAATGAAAGGATTATGTTTAATGATTTAATTTGAACATTGAATGTTAAGAAATTAGATGTTAATAGTAATATAGAGATCCTTATATTTATATAGTCCATAATGTGCACCTTTAGAGTTTTCTTATATTTATCTATGAAAGTTAGAGTATCTTCGCTAATTTGAAGAGGCTTCATTAATAATAAAAATTGTTACATTCTTATGTTAACTCTTAATTTATCTTGTAGTCCTCTTAGTTTGATTCATATTAGATCATTACATTTTTTTTCATTCGTAGTAATGATTTTAGAGTGGAACATGTGGAGAAATTAGCTCACAGGACCATTTTTACTAGTGAGGCTCGATTTAGCTGATTGGCATCTGAAACCTTACGAAAGTATTTTGAGGGATTAAATGATGTTTTTTGGGGATAAATTTTTTTTTCTTTAGTGTCACACCATTTCTTCATATTCTACACACAAGAGTCTTTACAACGATGCAAGAATCGCCTCAATAAGTGTTCAATGGAAACGTTATTCCGCTCAGAAGTTGACATTCTTGTTTTGACAACCATAATTCGAGAGGATGCCATGTCAACTCCCATTACTTCTGTAAAATGGGCTAGCCACATGATAATGATGAATAATACTCTATAAGATACCATATTGTAACACTAGGTAATATTTGGAGCAGTCAAACCTAACAACTAGTAGGCTATCAGGTTGTGTTACAACCGAGCCACTAGGAAGAGGGGTTACATTATTTTTGAGTGCATTTTGTTCCATAGTCAAGTAGAGTAGTTGAGAGGGATAAGGAGAGAGAACACAAACAAGATTTTTTCATTGTAGTAGCCCACATGTCAAATGCCTTAATTCTTTGTACTTGTGGCCAATTTTTCTATTAATATAAGAGAGCAAAGAGACCTCACCTTCTAGCTAGGTTTTCTCCCAAAAGTGTTTCCCACGCTATATCTTGTGTCAATTGTGGTTTGTGAGTTTTTATTTTTATTTTAGTGTTCTCTATTTTATGGATAATTATAATTTTCATGCATATGCAATAAATATTAATTTACAGATCCATAAATCTACATAGAAATAAACTCTCGTAGTGCATGTTTCAAACTTTTAAGTATAATTTATCAGATTTATTGTGATGAATTATCCAATGAAATATCCACAACATTTTACGGATCATAGTTAGTGTAAAAAAGAAATTTGTGATAAGGTAGCCTTAATGTGGTTTTCTATTACACTAACCTTACAAATCTAAGTTAAATAAAACCACTAACTCATTAACATGGTCTATACATGTGTCTAACCTTCTTACATTTTTTTAAATGTATATATGTTTAACTTGTATATTAATTTTTTAATAATAATAGTAATAAAGTCCCCCAATGGGGGTGAGCATGGAGATCAAAAGGGGGTCTAGGGGAATGACCTTGGGGTCCAACCCTAACCCCTTTATTTATGTAATAATCCCAAGGGGCCTCGTTAGACTCATAATTAGTTAGTTGAGTTAATATAGTATGTAAGTGGTTATCTGCATTAATAATGATTGTAAGTGGTGACCCGCATTATGAAAAAAGGGACCATAAGTAGTTATAAACAAGGCTCGGTTAATAAATAATGTGGCTAACCCGTATTATGCAAGGGACCAGGATTATTTAGGGTTTTGGATGTCATGAAGCTATACATAGTCTTAGATAACAAGGGAAGAATCAACTATTTTATTTTTAATTGAGCTTTGATCCGTTGGAGGTTGCCCCCTCAAAGAGGAAAGTGAACATTGTATTCCACTTCTTAATAATTAATATCTTTGCAACTTGTCTCATTTCATATGGTATTACTATATTTCTCATAATATTTTTCTCGTATTTCTAGCATTCTGATATTCTTTGCAGGTCAAGTGCATACCAAGTGGTATCATAGCACTTTCCCGGGCCAATAACACCTCCAATTTTAGCATATTTTTTTTTAGGCTAGGGACGTGTTCCCACATCTTTAAACCATGGGATCTGTCGTTGAGCACGAATTTGGGGAGGCATGCACGTAGGAAATACAAGAGGTGGTCACGCTTGTTGGACTCCCTTATAACCCCTGTTGGTACCCCTTTGAGTAGTAGTGCATTAAATAGAACTGCGCATGAACTCCACTTCCACATACCTTTGTGTATATTGGAATCCCACCCTAGGTTAACCTAAAACCAAACCTTAGATAATTTTTTGGTCATCTTGTTGTTATAGTACACTAAGAACAACACTTGGGGAGATTACTTACATGTAAAAAGGGTATTTGGGTAGTACGAAGAAGGGTATGGTCAATCCTCCTTAGTTGGTTAGACCCTTGTGTATATCACGATCTGTAGCACTTGAAACTCCTTTGTGACCATAGTTCCCTCCACTATCTGAAGTTTGGCCTCCTGACTTTTGTAGTGTTGTCACCATCCAGATCAGATCCAACAGTTGGAGTTTTGTCGTCATCGTACAAATAAGGTTTAGTAGATGGTGTTTTAGTCACCACATTGTAGATAATATTATTTGGGAAGTTAAGGTTTTTTCTACTATAGTCTAGATCAAATTGTCATAGAAAATCTTGTGGTGCTGCGAATTTGGGGTCTCTGCTGTTACAAGCCAGCCCAAATTTTTGTAGGATATTTTGCAGTATATGGAAATTTGTATTTCGATCGTCGCAGTATTGATAAGCTAGGAGTAAAAATCCTTTCAAATTTGGAAAAAAAAAACTACGATCACCACAAGACGCTTTCAAGAGACCTATCCCATAATATTCGACACGACAAGTTGATCACAATGGTATCATTTGCCTGTAAGCCCCCAATTTTCATGTGGTAACAATTTTTCCAGGAGAAAATTCAAGTGACCCACATCACTAAACACCTGAGCTTTCCCTCTTTCCAACCATACTACTCTTAAGTAAGCTTAAAATTTGACTAGGCTAGTGTATGTATGCTACTCAGGATCAAATTGTGGCTAACACTCTAGATAAAGTGGATGCTTTAGAGAAAAAAATTTAAATACTTCTATGCATCCTTTGCAGACTCAATCAAAGAAGAAATAATAGAAGCCCTAAGCAATGCCAAAGAACCCATGGGTGAAGAGCACAATTTTTATGGCCACGTAGAAGGAGAATCCAACCACCACATTCATTGCAATGAAGGTCACCAATATTCAAGCCACGAGACACCCAATCTTGACATGTACAAATTTGATGGCTCTAACCCGACAGTATGGGTGGCACAAATGGAGAAAACTTTCCAACTTCACAATATCTAGGATGATGACACTAAAATGCATGTGGTAGCTATTTAGTTGGACAAAAAGCGATGGCATTAGTGGCAGTGGCATCAGAAACTCTACCCAGGGAGGCTAACTTGGAACATGCTCTCAAAATCCATCTATGCTCATTTTGATTGGGAATCTCACTTTTTGGGTTGCCTCACTAAGCTCAGGAAAACTTGTACAGTACGAGACTACATTACAACCTTTGAACAATTGGCCATCTAGACTGAAGGCTTGGGAGATGCATTTTACATGAAATTTTCCATCATCGCCCTAAATGAAGTCATCCAATACCATGTTCAAATGCATCAACCACTATTTGGTTGGAAGCATGTTGCAAGGCCTTAGATGCATAAGCTGCTCTAAATTCCCAATCCAACCGTCCAACTTTTACCTCATGGGTATCTCCCACCCCTTCCACGAGTCCCACCTAAATGCTTATGGTTCAAAAGGTGTCACCAACAGAAATGGATGAAAGAAAGAAAGAAGGATTATGTTACTACTCCTCAAGAAATATATGCAAGGAACTAAAATTCTTTCAAATAAATGCTACTAAAAACAACTTCGTCGATGAAGTTTAGTCCACGGAAGTGTCTAAGGAGGAAGAGGGTATACCTCAAACTGTCATAGACACTGATACGAAAACTATTCCAGATGAGCCAGTTATCTCACTCCATTCCTTGGCAGACATTTCTTCTCCATAGACTCTCAAAATAAGAGATTTATTAAACATAATCTAGTGGTGTTGTTGATTGAGAGTGGAAACTTGCATAACTTTGTTCATAAGAGGGTAGTTGAAGTCGTTCATTATTTTGTAAGGGAGGTATCCAATTTCCAAGTCCTTATCGTTGATGGGGGGACCATGAAATGTGAAGGACATTGTGAAACTACTAAGCTTGAGAGGGGGGATTATCACCTCAAAACCCACATGTTTTCCATTTAAATGGGTGGTTGTAACATTGTTCTTGTCATTGAATGGCTCCACATGTTAGGCCCTATTAGCATGGACTTTTAGGAGATATATATCAGCTTTGCATAGAATGAACACTCTCATACACTAAGGGAATTCCAGACATGTGTTCCTATTATCATCAGCTCACATCATATGGAGAATATTTTTAAAAAGGGCCACCATGGGATAGTTGCACAATTCAATTCCATCAACGCCGTTGAATCCACTCCTTCTAGCATTAATCCCTATATGAAACAGGTATTAGATCACCAACAATGTTATTTTTAAAAGCCTAAGGAGCTTCTGCCCTCTAGGGGTGTACATGATCATATCATCCCTTTTCTTCCAGGTACCCAACCGCCTAACGCTCGCTGCTATAGATATTCTTTTGCACAAAAGAATGAAATTAAAATAATTATTAAGGAGCTCCTTGAAGTAGGTGTTGTTCTTCCCAACATTAACTCTTATTCATCCCCTGTTTATCAGGAGTTGATCAGGAGTTCATAAATTTTGCTCAAAATTCAAAGTTACGGGATTGGGTTGAAACTAGGATGGTTGCGTAGATCTTTTCTTTCTGATTCTGGTGCCATGAAAGGTTCAAAAAATCAATGTCATATGAGGGGGATATCGCGTTCTAATCGAAAATCCAAATAGGTAAATTTTGCGACAATTTGACCAGGGTTGACTAGGATACCCAGTCAGCAAGGTGGAGGTACAGTGAGTAAAAGGGAATATTCTAAGGAATATTCCTTTCGTCAAAACCAATTGGGGTTTGATAAGTGTCGCTTATTTATTGGTCAGTTGGTTATACATTTATTTTTTTTGGGCCAATCAAGAGGTGCCACGTGGCTAGCCCTGAGGCCGCCACATGGCCCTTGAACCACATTATAAAATTTTGGGTGAGGTCCATAGGGCTCGACCCCACGACCTCCGGCAGAGCACGCGCCCTTCTAACCACCCAAGCCACACGTTTATTCTGAACTATCATTGGAGTCGGGTTCTATTTAAGTTTGAATGCAGTGGAGATTGGGGGTTAGGGACCGTCGGCAGTCCCAACCCGTCAGCAGTCCCCGTGTGGTGGTCACATATAATAGTGCAAACATAACATAAAAATATGTGAATAAGCCTTCGACTCACAACTCCGCCATAAGTTTCAGTTTTCACATGCAATGGTTAACCCGTAACATTCTCCGCACAATTTAATGCTAACTCAACATCAACCCGGAGTTCCAACTTTGCAATTGGGGTTTAAGCCTTGAGTTCCGCCATCCATCACGGTAACAGTGGGATTGGGGTTGGAATGTGGCCACCCCAACCACACAGTTAATGCCACAGTTAATTCCAATGGAGGTTTGGCCAGCGCGCCATTTTGGGCAGAAAGTGACTATTTTAACTCCAAATAAGTGGAGTCCTCCACTTTTAGTGGAGTTTTTCTAGGTGTAACTGGGAAAAAGAGTAGGAGACTCAATTTTCGCCCATTCTGAGTGAATCAAGAGTCATTTTTTATTAATTGGGGCATTCTGGAGCCATTGGTGCAGAGAAGACGACCATTAGAGGCTTGCAACTATATGTAATAGTAAAATTTTTAGCATAATGAAAGATGGACATGCCATTGGGAGCTAGACCAACAGATGTAGCCCAGGAGGGGTGAACTGCTTCATCATGCCTGCTGTGTAAATTTCATATGGTGACTTATTTCTCTGTTTTACACTATTTTTCAGTGCTATTTGTGCTTATTTCATGCTTCTAATTCACTAAAATCATCTACAATTCATGGTTAAAATCCTCAATCCTTAAGCAAACTAATGATACAAGTATGCACATGTTTATAAACTGAAAATACACTTAGCAAAAAAAAACTAATACAATCATTTCATATCAGATTGGTATCAGAGCTAGAGTTTATTCTCTGGTGTTGTTTAGTGTAAAGAACTGTTTAATTATTTGCAAGTTTTTATATGCTTACTAGGCTCAAGCTCAAAAGAGGAGAAGGCAAATTGGTGGGAGCAGAAGGGTCTCAAGAAGAGCCCAAGCAAAGGAGAGAAAGATTGCCTAAAATTTCCACCACCTATTTCACCTCCTAAAGAAGCAGAAGCTCCTTTAAGTATGCCTCATGAGGAAGCAGAAATCCATGAAGAATTTGATCCCAAACAGGAAGAAAGAGTGTTTAGGAAAACATTCCTTGACATGACTAAGATGGTTAGAATCCTTTATCAAGAAAGGAATGAGAGACTGGAAGGAGAAGGTTACAAACTTCACAAGGAAGGACGGGGGTTTTCAGGAGGTCACAATGATGAAGATAAGTCAAAGAAGGGCAATAGAGGAAATGGAGGCAATGGAGAGCCATCATCCTCACACTCATCATCATCATCCTCTACTTCTTCTTCAATACATCAGCGACACAAGTCAAATAACACTGGTAAAAGTCCCTTTTTAAAACTTGATGTTAGGTTTGAATTGCCAATGTTTAATGGTGAATTCAATGCAGAAAAGCTTGATAATTGGATTAGGAAATTGGAGGTCTATTTGGGAATCCAGAACCTTCAATATGATGATACCAAACTCCAATTAGCTTCATTGAGAATGGAAGGTGCAGTACTTGTTTGGTGGGCAACCAAGACAAAGGAGGAGATCAAGAAACATGGTAATATTATTCTATCATGGTTAGATTTCATTACTGCTATAAAACAATAGTTTTATCCTTTAGCTCATATGCAAAAAGCCATAATGAACTGGCAAAACTTTAGGCAATTGAAGGGACAAAATGTGCAAGAATACACCCAAGAATTTAGGAGAAGATCTCTCTTATTAGGGGTAGATTTGCAGAGCCAGGATATTTTTTTTCAAGTACATAGGAGGCTTACATAGCTACCTAAAACAGATTATTCTCATGTTTAACCCCACCAGTCTAGATGAAGTATGTGTTCAGGCCACACATCTAGAAGCTAGAGGGAAGAACATTTCTGAAGAGGGTAGAAAGAAACCTTTTAAAGGT
This sequence comes from Pinus albicaulis, assembly GCA_034641835.2. Taxonomy (NCBI): domain Eukaryota; kingdom Viridiplantae; phylum Streptophyta; class Pinopsida; order Pinales; family Pinaceae; genus Pinus; species Pinus albicaulis. The sequence goes on along the minus strand of CM076575.1, from coordinate 952,430,902 downwards.
AAATCTAAGGAGAAGACCTCAAAAGGTAAAAGAAAAAAAATACATCTCTTAAGAAAGAGGGAGAAAATTGGTTTGTACACATTGTTCAAAATAAGGCCATGATGAAACTCATTGTTGGAAATTACATCCTGAAATGAGGCCAAAGAAACCCAATAACAAAAGGAAACAAAAAACTACAGCTACAGCTCAACATGATTTAGGAGATGATTCAGGTGATGAATCTAAGATTACAGCCATGGGATTGAAGAAAATGAAGGGAAAATAAATTGAAACTAAACCCAGTACTAGTACATCAAACTGTCACATACATTCTCCAAATGAATAAGAAAGAATAGAACTGTTTCATGTGAGGGTCATATCCAAACATACCAAGATTGACACAATGTTTGACAGTGGGTCACAAGAAAACTTAATCTCTGAAGACTTGGTCAGTAAACTTAACCTTGAGACCATACCACATCCAAAACCATATCCATTGGGTTGGATTTGTAAGGATGCAAATTTACAGGTTTCAAAGAAATGTATATTGTGGTTTGCAATCACTACAAATTTTGTTGACACAGTTGAATTAGATGTGGTTCCACTTGACAAAAAAGGTATTGTGTTGCGAGTCCTTACTTGTATGACAGGAAAGCGATCTTCCATCGCCATGAGAAAAAATATCATTTATTCAAATATGACAAGGAGTTCATTGTTAGAGCACATCCAATGAAGACAAACATTGCTATGGTAAATGCTGGACAGGTAAAGAGGCTGGTACATTCAAGTAAGAATTTTGTTCTTCTTATGATTAAGCCTAAAGTTGATGTTAATCATGAATCATTTGAGGGATGTGATCCTAAGTTGAAATCAAACTTATATGATGTAGTTAATGCACATCATGAGATGTTTCAGGAGTTAACAGGATTGCCTCCAAAAAGAGAGATTCAACATGAGATTTAGTTGCAGTGAGATTGTCCTCTTCCAAACATCAGTATGTATCACATGTCGATAATGGAGAATGTTGAAATAAAGAGGCAAATAAAAGAGATGTTGGAAAAAGGAATCATAAGACCAAGCACCTCGCCGTGCGGTTCACCCATAGTCTTGATACCAAATAAAGATGGGACTTGGCGCATGTGTGTAGATTTTCGAGGTTTGAACAAGATTACGATAAAGAATCGTTACCCACTCCCAAGAATAGATGATTTTCTTGATGAGATGAAAGAAGCAAAATTTTTCACCAAGTTAGATTTATGAAGTGGATATCATCAAGTAAGAATTGCAGAAAGTGATATATGGAAAACTGCATTCAAAACCAAACAAGGACTCTTTGAGTGGCTACTATTATGTCGTTTGGTTTGTGCAATGCACCGACAACTTTCATGCATGTTATGGATAGTGTTTTGCATCCATTCCTTGATGACTTTGTGATTATGTACTTAGATGACATTTCAATTTTCAGAAAAACAAGAGAAGAACATGTCTTGCATGTGAATAGAGTGCTAGATATTTTGAAGAAAGAGAAATTGTTTCTTAAGATGTCAAAGTGTGAGATTGGAAAAACTTCTTTGGTCTATTTGGGACATATTGTAGGAGGAGGATCCTTCTAAAGTGGAAGCCATTGTGAATTGGCCCACACCCAAAACACTAACCAAGGTAAGAAGTTTCTTAGGTGCAGCTCAGTATTGGAGAAAGTTTATTGCTAACTTTTCTTCCATCGCAACTCCTATGCATGCAGTGACAAGTGTGAAGAAAGGCTTCCAATGGGGAGGAAGGCAACAAAAATCTTTCGAAGCTTTAAAAGACAAGATCAGTTCAGCTCCAATCCTTGCATTACCAAATTTGAGACAACCATTCGAGATTCAAACCGATGCTAGTGATTATGCCATGGGTGCAGTTCTTTTGCAGTATGGTAAGCCTATTGCTTTTCATTCTGAAACATTTAATGGTATTGTGACTAATTATCCTACATATAACAAAGAACTATATGCGTTGGTACAAAGTGTCAAGAAGTGGAAACACGACTTGATGGTTAAAGAGACTATTATACATACCGATCACCAACCATTACAGTACTTGCAGTTGCAAATTGCAACAATCAAGACATTTCAGGTGGATGGGATTTCTTCAACAGTTTCACTTGGTTATAAGGTATAAAAAAGGTATTTTCAATAAATTTGCAGATATTATTTCAAGTCCAATCATTAGTCCGTCTACTTCACTCAAAAATTATTCTGTTGTACATGAGATTTACATAGAACAATATGTACATGACATTGATTTTCAAGATGTGTATGCTAGTTTGAGTGAAGGAAATCAAGTTGAAGAAAAAGATTATCACATGCATAACAATTTGTTGTTTCATTTGGGAAAGCTGTGTATACCACAAGGTGAGAGGCTAAGTTTCATGAGAGAAGCTCATTCATCTCTTATTTTTGGACACTTTGGGTTAAGCAAAATAGTTGTTCATATACAGAGGTATTGCTATTGGCCTTACATGATAGATAGTGTGTCATTTTTTATAAGAGGTTGTTCTATGTGTGCAACAAGTAAGCCTAGTAATAGGAATCTTGGGTTGTACATGCCACTACCAGTACCATCAAGGCCATGGGAGAGTGTATCCATGGACTTTGTTGGAGGTCTACCTATGTCAAGAAAGAAGCATGATTATCTTTATGTAGTTGTGGATAGATTCAGTAAAATGTGTGTACTTATGCCATGTAAGAAAACCATTACTGCTGAACTTTATTTTCAACATGTTTGGGTTTATTTTGGATTTCCAACTTCTATTGTTAGTGATAGGGATTCCAGGTTCATTGGGAATTTTTGGTCAAATCTATGGAGAATGATGGACACAAAGTTGAAAAAGAGTACCACTTTTCATCCACAAACAGATCGATAAACCGAGGTGGTGAACAGAACTGTTGTGCATCTATTGAGAGGATATTGTAGCAAACATCCTAAGTTATGGGATGAGAAACTGCATTACATTCATCACACTTACAACGAGGCAAATCACTCTTCTACGCAAACATCACCTTTTGAAGGATTCTTTAGGTATTTTCCAAAATCTCCATTAGACTTCATCTTTGGGAAGGATGTTGCAATTGATGGCCATAGTGATATTGACAAGGCTTGAAAGTTCATTGAGAAAATTTATATTTACATCAACAAGTTCAATAACAGCTTGAGAAAAGTCAAAGAAAATATAAAGAGGCATGAAAAACATAGAGTTGATCACAAGTTTCAAGAGGGAGATGAGGTATGGTTGCACATTAGCAAAGAAAGGATGCAAGGGGAAGGTAAAAAGCTCAAACACGTTTGATATAGTCCATTCAAGATCATAAAGCAAGTTAGTAATAACGCATTTCAACTTGACTTGCCTTCTTATATGCAAATGTATTCAATTGTTAATGTTGAAAACTTACGTTTGTATGAGCCACCTTTGATCGATGATCAAGGAAGTGATGTTCAATTACCTTCCATTGAATATTTCTCGCCAGAATTTCTGGATGAGCTCAAGGAAGATACAACTCTTGACAGGAGGACAAGAGCATCCAAGAGGGGAAGTGTTGACTACCTTCGAGTTGGGCTCAAAGGCACTAAACCAAGCAAGGAAAAATGGATGGAGGTTGGAAAGGTGAGGGAGTTGTACCCTCATCTACTGAATAGGTAATCAAATCTTTTGGGGTCCAAAAGCTTCCCAATGGGGAGGAGTGATTAGGAGTTGATCAAGAGTTCATAATTTTTTCTCAAAATTCAAAGTTACAAGATTGGGTTGAAACCGTGATGGTTGCGTAGATCTCGTCTTTTTTATTCCGACACTGTCAACAGTTCAAAAAATCGATGTCGTATGAGGGAGATATCACATTCTAATCGAAAAGCCAAATAGGTAAATTTTGCGACAGTTTGACCAGGGTTGACTGGGATGCCCAGTCAGCAAGGTGGAGGTACAGTCAGCAAAAGGGAATATTTTGAGGAATATTCCTTTCCTCAGAACCAATTGGGGTTTGAAAAGTGTCGCTTCTTTATTGGTCGGTTAGTTGTACGTTTATGTTTTTTGGGAAAATCAAGAGGTCCCACATGGCTAGCTCTGAGGCCGCCACGTGGCTTTTTAACTACATTATAAAATTTTGGGTGAGGTTCGCAGGGCTCGACCCCCCGACCTCTAGCAAAGCACGCACCCGTCTAACCACCTGAGCCACACTTTGATTCTTAACATTGGAATCGGGTTCTATTTAATTTTGAATGCAATGGAGATTGGGGGTTGGGGACCACCGACGGTTCCAACCTGCCAGTGGTCCCCGCGTGGTGGTCACATATAACATTGCAACCGTAACATTAAACTCCCAGATAAGCCTTCAACCCACAACTTCGCCAGCAGTTTCGATTGTCACATGCAACGGTTAACCCGTAACATTCTCTGCGCAGTTTAATGCTAACTCAACATCAAACCGGAGTTCCAACTTTGCAACCAGGGTTTAATCCTTGAGTTCCACCATCCGTCATGGTAACCGTGGGATTGGGGTTGGCATGTGGCCACCCCAACCACATAGCTAATTCCACAGTTAATTCCAGCAGAGGTTTGTCTAACGCGCCATTTTGGGTGGAAAGTGGCTATTTTAACTCTAGATAAGTGGAGTCCTCTACTTTTAGTGGAGTTTTTCTAGGTGCAACTAGGAAAAATAGTAGGAGACTCAATTTTCGCCCATTATGAGTGAAAGAAGAGTCATTTTTGAGTCATTTTTCATGCTTATAATTCACTAAAATCATCTACAATTCATGGTTAAAATCCTCAATCCTTAAGCAAACTAATGATACAAGTATGCACATGTTTATAAACTAAAAATATACTTAGCAAAACAAAACTAATACAGTCATTTCAGATCACCCGTGGTCATGGTTTTAAATAAATATGGTGAATGGTGCATATGTCCAAACTTTTTGGCCCTTAACAAGCTCATCATGAAGGGCAAATTTCCTATTTCAGTAGCTAATGATTTTCTTGATGAACTACATGGTGTGAAATATTTAAACAAGATCGACCTCTGCTTGGGATATCACCAAATATAGATGAAGGAAGCTGAAATTCCCAAGAAAACCTTCAAAACCCATGAAGGCCATTATGAATTCCTAGTCATGCCATTTGGTCTATGTAATGACCCATCCACTTTTCAGAGCCCCATGAACCACCTTCTGAAACCATATCTTATAATTTTTTTCCTAGTATTTTTTAATGACATCCCTATCCACAACATAACATGGGACACACATATTCAACATGTTGACAAGGTATTGTAACTTCTACATGATCACAAATTATTTATCAAGTTATCTAAGTGTTCTTTTGGCATGGAAGAAGTGGAGTATTTGGGACACATTGTGGGTCATGAAGGAATGAGGGTTGATTCGAAAAATATTTTTGCAATGCAATATTGGCCCCAACCAAAAGCCTTCAAGATATTGATGGGATTCTTGGGCCTCATAGGCTACTATCGAAAATTTGTCAGTATTTATGGATGCATTGTTAGGCCACTCACTAATATTCTTAAGAAAACATAATTTCTATGGACTAACGCAGCTCAGTAGGCCTTCTTGGCTCTCAAATAGGCCATGTGCTCCACTCTAATATTGGCCCTACCAAACCTTGCAAAACCTTTTGTGATTGAATATGATCTTTCAAGTACAGGCATTGGAGCAATATTAATGCAGGAAGTTCACCCATTATATTTCACCATTCAACCACTCAATGGAAAACATTTGGGTCAATCTACGTATGAGAAAGACATGATGGTCATATTACATGCAACAGACACTTGGAAACCATAGTTATTAGGGTGATGTTTCCAAATCCACACTGACTATCATAGACTCAAATATTTCCTGGAGTGACATCTATCATCACCACAAAAAAATAAATGGCTCACAAAGATGTTGGGATATGAATATGAGATAGTATACAAGAAGGGATGTGACAATGTAGTGTTTGATGTTTTATCTCACCAATTTGAGGAAGATGACATGCTTCTATCCATCTCTCTTCCCATACCAAATTGGATTGAAGAAGCCCATCATGAATGGTTCTCCCACCCCTCTTTTTCCCATCTCATAAAAAAGTTACGAGTAGACCCTAAATCCTCAAAGCAATACTCTTGGAAGAATGATGCTCTTCGCTATAAGGATCGTGTAGTGCTCTCCCTAAAATCCATCCACAAAAATTTCATCTTGGAAGAGTTTCACTCCTCTCCTGTCGCAATAAATTCGAGCTTTCATAAGACTTATGCACAAGCACACCACTCTTTCTTTTGGACTATAACGAAACATGACATTCTCACTTTTGTAGTTAAATGCGAAGTATGCCAATGCAACAAAGGGGAAATAATCAAGCTATCAGGCACCTTGCAACCCTTTCCACTCCGTGCTTCTCTTTAGACAAATGTTTCCATGGATTTCATTACAAGTTTCCTATAATTAGGAAAAAAATTAGTCATCATGGTGGTTGTTGAAAAAATTTCCATATATGCTCATTTTTGTGCTTTACCGCACCCATTTAACCCCACATTGTTGGCTCAAGTATTCATGGATAAAATATTCAAATTGCATGGCATTTTGACTTCCATTGTATTTGATCGAGACCCCACTTTCATTGGCAATTTTTAGTAGGAACTATTCAAGCTCCACGACATGAAACTCGAAATGAGTACCACTTATCATCCCTAGAAAAATGGCCAAACAAAAGCTGTCAACAAATGTTTGGAGGCCTATCTGCAGTGCTTCACTTCAAAAAAGCAACATCAATGGGTACAATGGATACCTTTAGCTAAATGGTGGTATAATACTATCTATCATGAAGCCACCAATATGACTCCATATAAGGAAGTGTATGGCCAACTCCCACCTTCACCATCTTCTTATCTCCACGAATCTTCCAAATTATAGGTAGTTGACAAGCTCATGTAGAATCGCGCAACCATGATCACTCATCTTAAAGATAATCTACATCAAGCTCAGAACCAGATGAATCAATATGCCGACCAACACCATTCAGAGAGGTAATTTTAAGTGGGTAACTAGGTGTTCTTACGTGATCAAGAGTTCATAATTTTTTCTCAAAATTCAAAGTTACAGGATTGGGTTGAAAGCAAGATGGTTGTGTATATATCGTCTTCCTGATTCCGGTGCCATGAATGGTTTGAAAAATCGATGTCGTATGAGAGAGATATCACATTCTGATCGAAATGCCAAACATGTAAATTTTGCGACACTTTGACCAGGGTTGACTCGGATGCCCAGTCAACAGGGTGGAGGTCTAGTCAGTAAAAGGAATATTCTGAGGAATATTCCCTCCTCGAGGCCAACCACAGGTTGAAAAGTGTCAATTATTTATTGGTCAATTGGTTGTACATTGGTTTGGGGGGCCAATCACAGGGTGCCACGTGGCTAGCCTCGAGGCTGCCATGTGTCCTGTTATCACCTGATCTGAACCTCAGGCTGAAAAAGGCAAATCAGGGTAACCTTTAAACCACGCTCAGCCTTGTAGCTAGCCCTACAAGGTTAGGAGAGGGCTCTCTCCATGAAAGGATATTCAACAAAGTACAATTATGAACTGATTTTAGGCTAGGTATAGTAATGGGAAATGTTTAATAAAATGAATTTCCAGGGATGTATGGAACAAATGGGGTAGTTCGAAACTGGGAATTAAATCAGGGATACAGGGTATTTCATGGGGCAAGGTAGGCAGGAAACTTAGCAATTAAGTTTAAATAATGATGGAATGGAAAGACTGGTGAGGAGCTGAAAAGGGCATAGGAGATGGATTCTTTTCAAACAGAAGAAAACACAGAATATGAATGATTTCCTAAGGCAGAGCATAAAAAATGGACTCTACATATCTATCTTGAAAGCATTCAACCATAAATGTTTATGGATGAAAGGTGAACATAACAAATTTACATATGAACACAAAGGAGAGAACAAGTGCTAAATTTCATGCCACATGGATCCCACAAATCAAAGCTACATTTCTTATTAATTCCCTGTCCAAAACTGTTACAATGGAGTGCAGAGCGTCCTCCTGATCTCCACACTATTCCCTTACTTACTGATTTACAGACTGCTTACAAAATGAGTGAAAATTACATTAAATAGACTAGAACATGAGGGAAGTAGATCCACAAAAAGAGGAGTTGTTTGCCAGCTCAAGAACTGAATTCCAATCATAGAAAAGAGAACCAACAATCTACTCTTGAAAATAAGGAATAGAAATATATTTCGGGCCGTCTGAAGATTTCGTTGTTACACTGGATGAAAGAAAAATATGAAATCTGAAAAACAGATTCCTATTTTACTGCTGATGTAGAAGTCTCTGTCTCATTTTAGCTCTCGGCCCTTTGACTGTTTCTTTCTATTATTTCTTTGAAGAAAAATGACTTTTAATAAAATTCCTTTGAAACCATGGAAATGAAATTATGCCCTTTAGTGATGGGAGAAACCCATTTCGAATGAGAAAGAGGGAAGGGAAAGGAGGTGGGGTCCAAAATCGCAATCGCAATCGGAATCAATGGGGAGAGGGGATACAATAAATAATGGAGCAATTGAAAATACATGTTGCGATGGTGTAATCGCAATCGTGGATCGGAGGAAAGGGGAAGATCTTATGAGAACGAGGCAAAAAAATCTGATGCAATTGGAAAGGTCCGATGGGGTTTATACAATAGAAGAGCTGAGAAATCCCTTTAAAACAAATGAAAATGATTTTCCGCTTTTACAAAGGGAGAATACCGAATTTCATTTGAAAAAAGGGAAGGGATATAGGTGGGACCGGGGGAACAATTGAAATCGGAATTGGAAGTGAAGGGAGGTGTTAAGGCGCAATGGGATTTTCACCGATGCAATGGGGATAAGCGATGAGGGGGGGAGTTCTTTGTATAAAACGAAATAAAACAAAATTTAAGATTTACAAAGGAAACTGGCTTTTTAATTATGAAAGGGCGGAAGATTATGTGGTGGGACCCGTAGATCCATCGGAATCGGGAGATCGGAGGCAAAATGTTATCTGATCACGCCAATTGTGATGGCGCAATGGAGTATGAGCCATTCGATTAGAGGGGGCGATCGACGGCGGAGGTGTAATCGGGGGTTTGCAATCGGCAGGGCTCAATCTGGTGTAACGCTTTATGAAATCGCCGATTGCAATGAAGCGATGGAGTTGGGGCCATCCGATCATTGATAGGATCAACGGTCAAGATGTATTCGGGCGGGGTCAATCGGGGTTATTCAATCGTCCGGACTCAATGTCATCGCATCGGAGCTTTTTACAAGGGCCAATCGGAATGCGTATGTTAAATGTTATGATTGCAATGGGAAAAGGAAGGGTTTGGAACGGCGGGGATTATAATATAACTTTAAACTTTATTATAAAGTTTAAAAGGTATGGAGGGGAAGTGGTTTGTTTAATCAGATTATCCAATCGCGTCGTTATTAAAACTTTTACAACGCGATTATGCCATCGGATAGGGCAAAAGGGGGTTTATAAAAGGAAATATTAAACTTTAATGAAATAAAGTTTAGGAAGAAATGGGAAAAGGGGTTGGTTTAGGGTATAAGGGATTTTTGTTTACTTAGGCATAAATTTCAATCCAGAAGTCAGTTTTGAGAGTGTAATATACCGTTGGAAAGATCTTTTCGGGCTCTTTCTGATGGAAATACTTAGAATATGATTCTGGACTGAAAATTCTATGGAAAACCTCTTTAAAGGGCAGGGTGGTGACTTTGTGGAGATAACAGCTTTCTGAAGTGTGACTTATTACATATGATGACATAAAATTACATAAAGATGATAATTAAAAGTAAAGTATCATGTTTTCACCTTACATCAAACTGGATAAAACATTTCTTTGATCTTCCCAGGTGTTGTGACTTTGAGTCTATTGACTTCCTCATGACCTTGCTGATATTTATTGACACTTGACTTGTTAATTTGACCATGGTGAGATCTTAGAACCTAATGAGACCCATCCTATGACCTACTGACATGACTCACAAAGTGAAAGTAACTCATGACTAAAGACCATAGAGAGGAGAATCAACAAGTTTCACATGAGGGAAAACTGATGAAAAATCACTACTATCAATGGATCCATGACCTAGCGGAATGGTGAAATTTATTGGTATGGGACACCTAATATGCAAATGCAAAAGAGAAATTTTGATCACTGATGGGAGTATGAATAGACTGACACTAACATTGGCTCCAATGGGGATGGTAGCTCCTTGGAGGTGCTAAGAACACCGTAGACCAAGTAGCCTTATCCATTGGGCATGGTGTCAAAAATACTGAAAGCTGACAAAATGCAGACTGACTCTAACTCAAGGCTATGACTAAAAAAAATAAAATAAAACCAAACCATACACATATCATTTCAGTTTTATAGCCTTCACCTCGGGCCCCAAACTTCAATGACTGTGTACTTGAACTCTTACCAAAAATAACATGGTATATACAATGATTGTGACATAGTTTCTAGTCCATTATCTTCAACAATGGTAGTGCTTCAAAAGCCTACCATTCACTGCTCCTCCAGGGCAATCTTGGCCATCTAGTTCTGAAAGCAAGAAATCATTTTGTCCCCTGTATGCTGAAATCCTGTATGGTCCTTTCCACAGGTTGTCAAACTTACCATGCTTCCCTTTGTCTTCATTTCTTGCATCCCATCTCATCACCACATCATCCAACTTAAACTTTTCTACTTTGGTCTTATGGACATAAATCTTCTTTATCTTCTCCTGCAACTGAATAGCGTTCTGTGACACTTCCTCTCTCGTTTGTTGAAGGTGGATCATCTGATTGATTCTTCGCTGATTATCATCGTCTTCATTGCCAACTTCTTGCAATAATCTCATGACTAGAATTGTAAGTGATGTAGGAAAGACATCATCGATACCATAAACCAATTCAGAAGGTGACATACCTATGGATTTCTTGCTGCTAACTCTGTCTGCCCACAATGCGTTGATGAGCTTTCGATGCTAGTTTCTTTTGTTTGCCTCCAGCATTTTCTTGATTATATTTATCAGAGATTTGTTCGATGATTCTGCTAGGTCGTTGCCCTGTGGGTAGTACGTTGTTGAATGGCCCAGGACAATATTGTATTTGTCACAAAAATCCACCATCTTCTTAGACTTGAACACTGCTGCGTTATCTGTTATAATTTTGTGAGGGCAGCCAAAATGAGATAAAATATTCGACTCTAAAAATTGAATAATTACTATATCAGTTGCTTGCCTTGCTGGGATGGCCTTGATCCATTTAGTAAAGTAATATGTTCCTGTCAATATCCATCGATGTTGTGCTGATGATGCGGGATGGATTTCTCCTATGAAATCGAGTCCCCATTGCTGAAAGGGAGCGTTCACTGCAACTGGTTTCAAAGGAAGAGGAAGCAGTTTCCTTTTTCCTTGGAAAATTTGACATTCATGACAAATCATCACTATTTTATACAAATCTGAAAATAAAGTGGGCCAATAATATCCTGCTCTCAACACTTTGTTAGCTGTAGTCTTCCAAAAAAAATGACCACGACAATAACCTTTGTGAAAGTCATGCATTACCTTTTGAGCTTCTTCTTCAACCAAACAATTAAGCAAAATACCTCCTCGATCTTTTCAATAAAGAGCACTATTTAAAATACAGTATTTAGCAGACTTAAGTTTCAGTGATATATCTTTTCTTTTAGACATCCCTGGAGGTGGAGAAATATGTTGAAGGGCATAAACAATATCTAAATACCATGGGGATTGTATAAAAATATCTGAAATTGGAACAAGCAAACCTTCATCTTGATCCTCTGACATTGTTGTTATGAGGTTTATATCCAGGGCACGCAGATTTGATTGGGCCATTAGCTTTGCCAAGCCTTGTCCTTTGATCAACTTCGTGGGTTTGATCTCCAAATCATACTCCAACATAGCTGCTATCTACTTACCTCTTCGACCTTCTGGATCGGTTTGCATTAAGACATCCTTTACTACTGCATTAGGAACATATGATATAGTATGTGAATGCAGAATATAGACCCTAAAATCCTTCAATGCCTTTATAAGAGTCAATGCTTGCTTCTCAATAATATTATACCTCAAGGCAGCATCTCTAATAGTCCTACTGAAAAAGGCAATTGGATTTTCAATCTGGTCTCTCTTTTGCATCAGAACAACAACCATAGTATGCTCCGATGCAAATGAGAAAATGATGAAATCTTGAGTATAGTCAGGACTAATCAAAACTGGGGCATTTGACAGAGAAAACTTTACCAGATTAAATGACTTGATAGCTTCCTCACTCCATTTGACAGTGCTATCCTTCTTTAACATGTTAGTCATTTCTCTTATATGTTCAGCCAAATTGGGTATAAATCGGTGCAAGAAGTTCATCTTACCATTAAATGCTTGAATCTGCTTTTTGTTCCGTGGAAGGTCTATGTGCTGAATTGCCTCCACTCTAGATGGATCAATGCGGATACCATCTTTAGAGATGATATGCCCCAGCAACTTGCCTTCATCCATGGCAAAGAGACTCTTATTTGGATTGAGAGAAATCCCAAACTTTCTGCATCGCTGAAAAACAACTCTCAAATGGTGCAAATGCTCATCATCAGAACCAGAAAACACTGTTAGATCATCCAAATAAACAACAAGAAAAACATATTTTTCATTGGAAAAATCAATGTCCATTGCTCGCTGGAAAGTATCTCCAGCGTTCTTCAGTCCGAATGGAATTCATATTGGAAAGTTCCCCAGGGTGTTGTGAAGGCAGTTTTGTCTTGATCTCTTTCATGCACCAAAATCTGGTTGTAGCCTGAGTAACCATCGAGTAGTGACATCCTAGATGCTCCAACTACTTTCTGCAGAATATGGTCCGTCTTTGGAAGTGGATAATTATCCTTTAAGGATGCTTTATTTAGATTCCGAAAATCTATGCACAACCTTATCTCTCGTCTTCTTATGTACCGGAACCAAATTTGAAATCCAGTCAGAAAATCTAATTGGGACTATGATACCAACTTTGTAAAATATGTTTACTTCTTTTTGAATGGATGGCAGCAGCTTTGGATTGATTCTTCTCAGCTTCTGTCTAAATTGCTTCTGATCGAGCTTGATGGGAATAATATGTTGGATTATGTTCTTGTCATACACTTTCAAATCTGAATAATCCCATGCAAACACATTAGAAAATTCAGAAAGCAATTTAACATAATTTTCTTTTACCTCGTAATTTTCTTTTACCTCGGGGGACAATTCCTTTGACAACTTCACAAACTTGGGCTTGTCAGCTGTTCCAAGATTCACATCTTCAACTCTTTTATCAGTAGGCACCAAGCTTGGCTTCTTTGCTACATCATCCTGATCAAAAAGCTCCTCTAAAGGTATGAGACATCTAGGAATTACATTATCTTTCAGCTGCAATATGTCCATTTTATTTGTTTCAATTTCTTGATCATGAATCTCATACTCACCTTCTATAGGAGTATCCTTGAATTTTCCTTCACTCTGCAAAAAATCATTGATTTCGTTGTCATCCTAAAACACTTTCCAATACCTTAGATTTTCTGGACATCAGGCCTATGTTTGACATAAATCTCAAACTTGTTGTTGGAGTTCATTGGAATCTTCAAGTTGCTTGCAGTAGTGGCAAGAGAATCAGCAATGATGTTCTGCGTCCTGGGCACCGCTGTCAAAATGTACTCAGGGAATGTCTTCAAGATATCCAGGACTGCATTTCTGTATGCCCTCAATCGCGTATGTTTAGCTTGGTACTCTCCTTTAACCTGTTTGATTATCAGCTCTGAATCTCCATAGACAGAAATCCTCTTTGCATTTAACTTCTTCAAAATTTTCAAACCTGCAATCAAAGCTTCATACTCTGTTTCATTGTTAGAGCAGTCAAAAGCCAAATTATAAGCACATACTCTAACATTACTAGGAACCTTTTCAGGCTAGAAAACAGGGCTCTGAATCCATATTCCAATACCAGCACCGTCCTTACCAACAGCTCCATCAAAGTCCATGCTCCAAAGGCCTTCTTCTTCTTCTTCCAAATGTTGAAACTTTGCTTCTTTCTCCACTTTATCTTGACTAATTTCTGCATCCTTCTGTTGTTTATTGTCTTTTTGCTGCTAGCAGGCAGGAGGCTCGGAAGTGCTTCATGCTTTATCTTTTTCTTGTTTGAGTACTTCTTTAAAATTTTCTGAAATTTCAGGGATCTCATCTACTTGTACGAACTGAACATGTTTGTCATTCAAACCACCATCTGAATATAAGACAAAGGACTCTAAATCTGTATGGACTGCATTAATGGGATGATTTACTGGCTTCTCTTTGCTAGTAATCATATATTTCATTTTCTTCTCCCTATATAGTTTTCTCAACTAACCAAACATGGGGATGGTGGCATAAGAGAAGTCAAGCTGCATGGTTCCTTTAAGTTTTTCACCCTAGGACCTGGATAGAAGCATTCCAAATCATGGTGGAACATCGGCAATAACTACATCCATCAAGACATTCTTGGCTGGGATTTGATATAAAGACACTACCAAGTCTTTGATAAGACCAATACAATGGACCCTACCTGAGTCAAAAGAATAAAAATCATGATATTTGCGAGTAATATCAAGTCCTAACTTCTCCATAATGGCTTTAGGCATCAAATTATGTGAGGCTCCGAAGTCCAACATAGCATTATGAAAGATGAACTCATGTAATCTAAGACTCAGGTAAAAGGGAGGGACTTCACTTTTTTCAGATTGATCCTCTATGGCTGGACCAAAGATGAGTTCCGGATAGTCACCCTCAACATTAACCATATCAGAAACAAAGTCTATTTACAAAATTCTAGACACCTGATTTTTATAAGTACTATTTTTTACCAACTCAGTTAAGGGCATGGACACTTTCAGCTTGGAAATTTCATTCTCCAAATTAAAAGAAGGAGCTTTTTCTACCTCTTTAATGGGAGAATCTTTCTTCTCTACTAGCTCCTTTGCTGCACTCTGCTGGTTCTTTACAATTGCAGTGTTAATCGCTGAAGATGTTTTGCTGGAGGAAGGATCGGCCAGCTCTTTCCCTTTTTTCTGAGAATCATTCTTCAATTGGAGCTCTTTTCTCCTATAAATGGGACTGATCAGAACATCTCTGTTCCTTAAAGAATATTTCTTTTATTGGCCAGATAAAGCATTCATGTACCCTCTTTGGTAATCATCTGACTCATATTCTAACACTGCATCATTAGCCAAAATGAAATATTCATCTTTTTGAACGTCTGCAATCGCTGTATATTCTTCATCTTCAGTAAGAAAGATGGGCGCACCATTGGCAGTGAAGAAATGGTTGGCTTCAGTCAAAGGATCATCATCATCTGTGTTTGTTCCTTGAACATAATTCTGCTGCAATGGAGTTTTGATCTGCTGCTGTGGTGCTGCTTGGTCCTGTGCTCTCTATTCTCTTTGCCTAATTCCGAATTGCGGTTGTTGTCCTCTAAAATTCGAATTCCTTATTTGTGCTTCAGGCCTATCTAAAATGGTTAGAAGATCAACCATTTTTTCAACTATCTGAATCAAAGTGTCCATCTTGCTGTCTGAAGGAGACGCTTCTTCTTTCACAGTGACTCTCTTTTTAGCTCTGGTTCAAGCTCTTTTGGCTAGAAAATTCGCTTCTACACTCATAGCTATCTTCTGCATGTCTTCAAGTGTGGTAGGATCTCTTTCTCGCAGCTGATATGCCATATCAGCATCGAAAGCATCTGGATACTTGAGCAAGGCTAATCCCACAAGAGGTTTGAGGTTAGTCGGAATAGCATTGTATACAGCATTGAATCTTAGACAATAACCCTATACAGTTTTACCCACATTTCTTTTAATATTCTCATATTCAGACAAAATTTGGAGTGGGTTTTTCTTTACCTCCCACCGGTTTAAAAACTGTGTATGTAACTCCTGCAAAGTACGGATAGAGCGTGCTGGTAAGGCTCTGAACCACTTTCTAACTTCACCTCCAAAGCTTTGGACAAACAACCTTGTAGTTACATTCTCTGCCTCTACCTCATGTAGATAAAAAAAGTCATTCATCTTATCAACATGCTGCTGGGCTATGATGCTTTGAGTGGCATCAAAGATAGGAATTTTACTTTGATAATCAGCAGGCATATCATTCAAAACCTAAGGTAAAACCAGGGGTGCATACCGGGCATCCATGACTCTAGGAGGATTTACAACAGTGTTTGTGTTACTAGGATTTAAGGGAGGTGTTAATGGAGGAGATTAAAACTGAGAATTGACTGATGGGAATGCTAATGAATTAGGAGGGAATGTTGTTCCTGATGACTCTGAAGACTTAGGGATATTAGTTACAGTGATAGATGACTGAGGCGAATTCAAAATATAATCATCAATTGATGTATTTTCCCTTTGAACTTCAATATATACAAGAAATTCTGGATCTAAAACTGTGTCATCAAGTGCAGTTTCAGAGTTATTTTTAAACAAAGAAAGCTCAAAACTCTCATCGAAAGAAAGATCTTCAACAAAAAACCATTCACCGGGCCAGGTATGGGATCTGAAAATAGGTCTAGGACTTAGTGATCCCTCTTGTCTTCTGACTATTCTTGGGATAAGATTAGGATTTTCAAACACAGGGGGAGGATTTGGATCAGGATTGGCCCTTGTGTATCTTCTTGAAGCCAGTGTGGTTAAATTTCTACTGTACAAAATTCTATTTCAGCCTATCAAACTCTGAACATCATCTTCCAGAGTCCAGGAATTTACAAGGAAAATATTACTGGGGTGATCTGTCTTTATCCTCTGATACCAGAAATATATTATGACTGTGGATCTTTAGAATAAGCGCTTGTAATTATATTCCCCTCCAAAAGCGCTTTAACAATGTTCGCCTTGCAATAATATTCAAACTTCTCAAACAAATCTTTAAAGTTTAATGTGATATAGGGGAACACATTTAAAAATACTTAAGCGACCTTACCACTACGGTCACGATGTTGTAGCAATGGTTCCCTTCTTTTAAAGATCACCAACTTCGAACTTATATCATAAAACACATTTATTCTACCAACGCGACATACATTTCATCCAACGAGGGCCCACACATCCATTATTTGCCTTTTTATAAATTAAATAAACATTTAATAATGTAAAATTGTCAGATCATACCTTGATTTATTGCTCGTGCACTTCAATGTGCGATTTCCGTCAGATCTAACATTCTCCAGTTCGGACGATCCTCGTCAATTTCGCGTTTTTTCAAAGGCCGAGGGTTAACACATAAAAGTTGCGCGATATGGGTGGTATTTGGGAGATGACATGCCCAAATATTATTGGATCACGTTTTTTTGGCGTGGTTTCGCTTCGGGCCAAAAGCGGCGCGACAAAGGCGGTATTATTTTCTGAAACCCGCTTCTCGTAAATGAACTGCGCTTAACTCGGGTTTTCACTGTGGTTTGGCGCTTAACTCCTTGCGTTAACTCAATGGCTAGGTCCCACTAATATTCACTCCGCTGGCAACAAAACGAAGCCTTTTAGTCCAACTACAAAGATTCTAAAGAATCGTTGCGTTCTATACAACCTGGGTTTAACCTTTAGACAGTGGTTTCTGTGTGCTCAACTTAGTGTTCCTAAGTTGATGTCATAAATTGTCAACCAGGGTTAGTAAACTATTGAAGTGAAGTGCACTATATGTGCCTAGGTATCTTCTTTCTACTTCGTTGTGTTTAGTGTTTTTTTTTAGTGTTTTTGGTTTTATGTTTTTATGCTAAAAGGAAAGGAACTAAGTTGCTGGCAAATAGAGGTTATTGGTCACTAAAACATAGTAAAATATAGACTATATATGACACCTAAAAACAGAGAAGGCTAATTCACATATTTCAAAACTTGAAAAGGAAAATAACTCATAACATGAACTCAGTCCAATTCATTACATCAGAAGTATGTTGGAACAACTTGAGAAAAGGATAAGTTTAATGCAATGAGGTTCTTCTAAGTAAACAATAACTTACAATATTACAGAGAAATTATCATCCATGGTTAGACATTTGTTGGAACACATTTAGACAAGGCTATCTGTAACATAGTAAGGAACCCTACTCTAAATTAACTTGTGACACTAAAATTAAACCATTCTGCAACTCAAAATATCATTGTTAAGCCTCATTCAAGTGTTAGAAATATTTTGGAATGGTTTTGGAAAAAAGGCAGTTTGGAAAATTAGGAGAAATTGCAGAACAGTCAAGACTTTCAAAATGACATTGTCAATTCTTGTCCCTATGATAATGATGTATTAACAGAGATTTAGAATAAGAACAGTTTGTAAATAATGAAGGGCTTTAAGTCTAATTTAATCAAAACTAAAATACAACTAGCTAACAAAACTTAAAATACATTAAACAGAACTGAACTGATATGCAATTAACTTCCGAAATACTACAGCTGAACTAAAATGCAATTAATCTCTAAAACACTACAGTTGAACTAAAATGAAATTACTTTCTAAAACACTACAGCTCTATCTCATTCAGTGTTAGTGTTATGTTGGAACAATTCATAAGAACAAGACTGGCTGTAGCATTTGATGTAGGTGAGCATAAAACATGAAGTTAGGAAAACTGCCTAAATTAGGAGCAAAACAAAGCTAAAGTTACTTATCTAAACAATATGCACAGAGCTTCTCGGGCAGTAGGGGCCCTCTACCACTAGATCAGCATACGAATCTCCTCAAGATTGCTTCAAATCATGTATTAAATTTTCTCTTCTTTCATTAAATGAAAATGCTTCAAAACAGAGTATTACGGTCTTGGACAACTTTTAACAATAAAACATCAATCTAGCTAACTGAATCTCGGTCTCCTGAGTTATTTTTATAAGCGGAATACATAACTTCCCTTGAGAGGAAATAGGGATAAGTGTCTTTTTCAATTAAAATCAAATTAGAACTCTTGTGGAGGTCTCGTACTGTGCTTGAAGACATCTGTACAGTCCTTGTCTTGGTAGAAGTCTACCTCTTAGTTTTGATTTCTTCCACGTGCATAACCACTTGGAGATTTTTGCTCAGACTTCGTGGAGAGCAAGGAATGATGTGGATGAGGTCTGTAATTCAACCATATGCATTTTTCCTTTTAGGGACCCCTGTAACCTGTGTGAACATGAAGATAGCTACGGAACAGGGGACTAGCTACAGAATGGCTGCATTCTGTAGCTAAGTCTGGTAAAAAATTACTACAACAACAAAACCATAAAGTGTAGCAAGTCAGTCATTATACACATTCTTAAAGTAGCTTTAATCAATCCTATTGATCTTTTAAGCTTGCAACTGATAAAGGACAAAGGAAATGAAGTGAAATTTGGTGAACGAGAAGGACATCTTTGGAGCTCAACATACCCCCACTGTAAAGCTTTTGCATGTCCTCATGCAATTGATCCATGTACTCTGAAACTTCTGCTAGGACATCCAACTTCCTTTTTCTGCTTTGCCTGATGTTCAATGGCCTCCTAGGCTTCCTTATGAACAATTTGAATCTCAAGTTTATAAGTGCCCTACTCAACTTTTTGTTTTTCTTCTTCAGCTTCTCATTAGCCTTGTACAGTTTTTCCATTTGAAGAGAGAGAGTTGTGTTCATGTTACTCTTCAGCTTGACTTGTTCCCTGAGAATTTCATTTTCATTCTTTATATGCCTATTAAGTACTTACAGTTCATATTTATCTCTTCTCAGCATTTCAATGGAAGACTCTTGTGGGCTAGGAGTTCTTCCTCTGCTTTCTAATGCTCTCTTTTCCAGTGCCTCAACATAATTATAAATTTTTTGTTGTGCTGGGTCTACCTTCGGAGTTTCTTCATCAAAATCCTCTTTGTACTGGTATTCAGGAGATCTATCAGCTGGTGTCTCTTCATCTTCAATGTTATGATGCATATTTGCTTAACCCCTGTTTTCTTCAATATGCCTCTAAGCCTATGGCTTCTTCTTAATTTAGATGGTCCCTCACCTCTCTCCTTGGCATACTTTCTTATTATCTTCTCCTTTTTAAGCTGTTTCTTAATTTCAGCCAATTTTTCAGAGATAATCTCTTCAATGTCCTCTTGTATGGATTTACCAGTTTTAATTTCAACAGATTTGGAAATTTTCCCTCTCCTGCTTCTTCTTGAAAGTTTGCCTTCAGATGGAGATTCCTTGGGTTCTTCAAAGTGATTCCTCACTAGGAACTCATCCCAATTGTCTCCCACCTTTCTCAAATGATGCTCAATTAGGATTTTAACTAGGCCATGGTGATACAAGGTGGTTTCCAAGAATTGAACCCTCTTTTGGACATTAGAAGCCATTCTCTTTAGGCTATGAAGTAAGAAAAAGGGTAAATTGATTTCTTCATCTAAGAAATGCATCATAAGTCGAATATGATAAACATATAGGGTACCAAACCTTCCCTCACAAGTTATAAACTTTTGCAAAATGAGCAACATATTTCGCCATTTATTCTTCAGTGCTGAGCTAGGAATGCCCTTCTTAAAAACTGAAATATCCATACCTGGTGTTTTGAGCATCTGCCTCCATGCCTCATTGTGAAATTCCTTGTTTTTGAACCATCGTTCACCTTTCCTTGGTAATTCTGTTGCTTCTGCAATGAAGGATTCTGTAATAGTGAACTAGACATCTCCTATTTCAACCTCTGCTCCATTGAAGGACCGTGAAAATGTCTTAGTTACCTCCTTATGAAAACCATTGAACTTTTCCAAAAACTGTAACCCCCCAACCTACTGTAGCATTTCTCTAATCTGTGGGTAACCCTCTAAGTATTTGGTTTCGACTGTTTCGGACCTTACAATGAGACCCATGGCTTCTTTTCTCAACCTTCAATTTTCTACTCTTCTATTCACGGTAAAAATGGCTATAAAGAGTTGTTTTTACCCCAAAGATGCCTTCTCTATTTATGCAGCAGGAATTAGCGATGGAAAGATGACATGAAGAGGTTATGGGATGAGTGAAATATGGTGAGGGTGAGTTACATGAAAAATGAGCTTGAGAGCTATCATGGGGTGAAAGACTGCGGAAAAATCTCGTGTGAATTTCAAAATCATCACTGAATACTTCGGTTAGTGACGTGACCTAATAGGTCACTTCAAGTACCAACCATCAAGTTTTAATAAATGATGATTTGATATGGCAGAATGGAAGGGATTTGTCCATGAATTTTATGACAGGCTTAATAGGTTCGATCAATATGAATAATTAAAATAACTTTATGAAACATATTTATAACTTAACTATGCTATAACTTTCATAATCTGTCATCATAATAATTTCACAAGTTACCTTAGCCTTCCTTTCGATTCTTGTGGTTTTGATATGCCTTGTCTTCCTTTGAAAATCATTGATCTTTTAGTCTTCATAATCCCCTTTGATTTTACTCGTTGACATAGGTGTGCAGGATCAATTTGCTGCTGAGCAAGTGATTACTGGATAGTTGTCTTCAGGATATCTGGTTGCAGAATGTCTGGCTACAGAATCTAGCTGCAGAATGTCTGGCTGTAGAATATACCTGTAGAAAGCTTTGAAATTTGAAATGATTTGAAACATGGATGGAATTTTGTGTGAAATGAATTAACATGGATCATGAAATATGGTGGAATGGAGCATGAGTGAAGTGAAATATAATGGAATGGAATGAATTACAAATGTGAAGTGGAATGAAACATAAAAAGTGGTCTGCAACTTATGATTTGTAATACTCAATTGCAGAAAGAGATCAATTTTGGAAATCTGAGATGGACCATGAAATGGAGTGAATGAAGTATGGATGAATGGAATGAATGAAATATGAATGAATGGAGTGAATGAGATATGAATGAATGGAGTGAAATGGATCATAAGTGGAATGTGATCACTTATGATTTTATGATAGCTGCTTGTAGGAAAAAGAACAATTTTGAAAAGGTAAAGTGTCAGAAGGATTCTGATTTTTACTTTATCTTTTATGTATAAACATGCTAATCAAGGATTAGTTTTCATGTTTATACTTTATTTTTATTTTTTTTCATCATCTGATTTCAAAAAATACAATTAAGTTGATGAATAAGAAGGATTATTCTTCATTAACTTCACATCACTGTTCTCTTGGAATCTCTTGACAAATTATTCTCTTGAAAGTGGCTTGTGATACAGTGTCAATCTATGACCATTTACAAGAAAAGTAACCTCTTCTTCATCTATTGTCCTGATTTTTATTGCTCCATTATCAAAAAAATTCACAATTTCATATGGCCCAAGCCAATGTGTTTGGAATTTACCTTGAAAATCTTTGAACTTTGAATCAAACAAGAGGGCCCAATCACCTTCTTTGAATTTCTTTTCCTTTATGTACTGATCATGCCATCTAGTCCTTTGCTACTGGGCTATATTTGTTCTCTGGACTGCATCATGTCTAATCTCATCCAATTCATTAATTTGCTCCAATCTGTGCTTTTGTGCCTCTGTTAGATCAAGTCCTAGCTGAACTGCCATTTTAAAAGTTTGAATCTGAAGCTCTATGGGAAACAAAACTTGTTTTCCATAAACAAGTTCATAAGGAGTATGACTTGTTGTGCTTCTCCATGTAGTTCTATAGGCCCACAAGGCTTCAGGAAGCCTATCTACCCAATCTCTTCTATGTAAATGGACAGTCTTTTTTAGGATCCCTTCAATAACCTTATTAGTAGATTCCACTTGACCATTTGCTTGTGGATGATAGGGAGTAGATTTTCTGTGTCTGATTTTGTACCTCTCCATCATTTGTTCCACTAGCTTTGATGTGAATTGAGCTCCTTGATCTGTAACAATTTCCCTTGGGACACCAAAACGAGTAAAAATATCCTCAAAAAGAAAATTAACTATAGATGCTTTAGTAGCAGAAAATAATGGCTTGGCCTCTACCCATTTGGTAACATAATCGGTGAAAACTAATATATATTTCTTTTGTCTTGATGGAGGACTAATAGGTCCTACAAAATCTAAAGCCCATTTTTCAAAAGGTTCAATATGTACCTGAGGCTGCAATGGCATCTCACCTGAAGGAGAAGGTTTCCCTACCCTTTGGCAACTGTCACACCTTTTGACATACTCTTTAGCATCTTTAAAAAGGGATGGTCAATAGTATCCTAAATGAAGGACCTTATAAGTTGTCCTTTTATCAGCAAAGTGTCTGCCACAAGGTTCATCATGACATGCCTTGAGGATCTCAGGCATCTCATCTTCCTGAACACATCTCCTAATGATAAAATTTGGACCTGTTTTGTATAACTCATTAGCAACCCATGAATATTTTTCACTGTCATAAATGATCTTTCTTTTGTTTCTTGCATTCATTATTGAAGGAAATTTCCCTGAAACTAAATAATTAGCAATGTCAGCAAACCAAGGAGTTTGAGTAGAAATTGCAAAAATATATTCATCAGGGAATTGATCTTCAACTGGAGTATTGTATTTGATGTTTTGGAGTCTAGATAGGAAATCAACGACTGTGTTTTGTTTCACAGGCCTATCTAGAATGGTAATGTTGAATTCCTGTAAAATCAATAACCATCTTATGACTCTGCCATTAGTAATTGATTTGTTCATTAGATATTTAATTGCAGAGTGATCTATGTGAACAAAAGTTTCATAGCCTGTTATATAGTGTCTGAATTTATTTATGGCATGAACAACAACTAAGAACTCTTTTTCAGTTACAGTATAATTTAACTCTGAAGGAGTCAAATTTTTACTTGTATAGTAGATGGCATAAGGAATCAGGTCTTTTTGTCCCAATACTGCTCCTAAATTTGTATCCAAGGCATCTTTTGAAATATGAAAAGGTAATTTCCAGTTAGGTCCCCTTAAAATAGGTGCTTCAGAGATTTTTGTTTTCAGGGTCTCAAAGGCTAACTGGCAATCAGGATTCCACTTGAATTCACAGTCCTTGGTAAGTAATTTGAAAAGTGGAAATGCTATCTTGGTGAAGTTTTCTATAAACCTTCGATAATATCCTGTAAATCCTAGAAAACTCCTAACATCTTTTTGACAACTTGGAACAGATAAGTTAGAGATGACTTCAACTTTTGACTCATCAACTCTAATCCCATCCCCTGAAATGTGATGCCCTAAAACAATTCCTTCAGTAAAAATCATAAAACACTTCTCATGACTTAGTGAAATATTTGCTTCTTTACATCTCTTTAAAAAAATTTCCAAGTTTGCTAAGGCTTCTTCAAATGTGTTTCCATAGACTGTGAAATCATCCATATATACCTCTACACAATCATGTATTAGATCTGAAAATATTCCTAGTACTTCCCTTTGAAATGTTGCGGGTGCATTGCATAGTCCAAATGGCAATACTCGGTAAGCATAGGTACCCCAAGGACAGGTAAATGTGGTCTTGTCTTGATCTTCAAGTGCTACCTGAATTTTGTTATAACCACTAAACCCATCTAGAAATGAAAAGTACTTTTTGCCAGCTAATGTATCTAACACTTGATCTATGAAAGGTAAGGGAAAATGATCTTTAAGAGTAGCTTTGTTTAATTCCCGGTAGTCAATACATACCCTCCATTTACCATTTTTCTTTGGCATAATTACCAAAGGAGAAACCCACTGACTATCTGAAATGGGATAGATAAAGTTGACATTTAACAATTTCTACAATTCTTCTTTAACAATCTCCCTAAGATTTGGATTCATCCGTCTCTGAGGTTGTCTGATTGTTTTACAATTTTCCTCTATGTAGATGTGATGAGTGCAAGTCTTAGGGCTTATCCCTTTCATATCAGTGTACTCCCATGCATATGCAGAAAAATGTCTCTGTAAAATTTTGACTAGCTCTTCTTGTTGAGATTTTTCTAGGTTCTTGTTTATGTTTAAAGTTTTGCCTAGAAATATCTCAATTGTAGAGCTGCCAAATTTATCCATGGAATAGAGAGACATCTGCCTTGATGAAAAAAACTCAATGTTGGATTCTTCTTGAAATTGTTCATGTTTATATTCCGAAGAGGATTCAAAGTTCTCCAAGGTATTCAGAATTTGGCTATCTTCACTAATTTCTGAAATTGTGAAGAGAGGTTGTAAGTCTTCTTCATCCTCTATCCATTGAGTATCATCTAATTCTGTAATTGTTCTTGCTGGAGGATACAAGGTAAATTTCTTGGTTGAAATACCATCAAAGATGTACATATCACCGGATCTACAACTAATGAAAGCATCAACTATAGCTAACCAAGGTCTTCCTAATATAATAGGATGTCCTCCTAGATTATTCTTAGGAGTTAGGATCATAAAATCCACAGGATACTCCCAAGAATCTGGGGACACTGGAATGTATTCTATTACCCCATCAGGTTTGATCACAGATCTGTCTGCTAATTGT
The DNA here is from genome assembly GCA_034641835.2 of Pinus albicaulis. NCBI lineage: Eukaryota > Viridiplantae > Streptophyta > Pinopsida > Pinales > Pinaceae > Pinus > Pinus albicaulis. The sequence continues at coordinate 952,405,496 of CM076575.1, read as the reverse complement.
AATAATGTGGGTGTAAAAAGAAGATTAGGAAGTTTCATTTTATCCATGATTTGTCTACTCATGATATTGATTGCTGCTCCTAAATCAATAAGTGTGTTTTGGATCTCAGTTCCATTGATGTGTATTTTAACAACTGGATTTCCTGGGTCTAGATACTTTGGAATGGAAATCTTACCCATCATGATATCTGCTATTTTTCCTGCTAGTTGAATTTTCTTTGTCTCTTTGATTCTTTTTCCTGTTTTTTTCATGCTCAACTCCTTTATTGTTTTTGCTAAAATTGGAATTTCCTTGATAGCTTGTAATAATGGGATCTTAATACAAACATTTCTCAGCTCATCTAGGAAATCATAATTAGGCACCATAATTTGTTTTTCTAAACCCCTATCAATTTGTAATCTTTCTGGAAAGGGAGGTGTAGATGTAGATGTTGTTGGCTGCTCTAATATAGGAGTTGAAATTATTGGTTCTTTTTGTTTTGATTTTTCAATATTCGGGTCTTGGAAAGATGTGTCTTCTTCAAGACTTTTATTTACCCGTAGAGAGTCTTCCTCAAAGTTGTTTTGTTCTTGTATGATTACAGAAGGTTTCTTATTTTCAAGTATTCTTCCAGACCTAAGTTGAACATCATAAGGTCTAAAGGAGTAATCAAATAGGTTGGAAACTGTTGGCCTTCTATCATGTATGTGTTCTGAGGATTTTTATTGTTGGGGTTTGGTATGGGTTGGGAAGGTCGCTGATTTGTTTTCTGAGGGAATGGTAACGGAAGAGGTGGATTTTGATGTTATGGATTTTGAGGATTCTGTTGAGGATTTTGTTGAAGATTTTGTTGAGGAGGGAAATGTGGATATGGTGGATATTGATAGTACTAAGAGTATCTTCCGTAGGGATTTTGTGCTCCTTGTGCCCAAGTTTGAGATTGATTTTGAAATTGGGGCCAAGGTTGCTGCCAAGAATTCCAATTTGGTGGGGGTTGATTATACATCTGATCATGGAATCCTTGTGTTTGAGGTCCTTGCCAAGGCCTCCTAGAGACAAAATTAAGAGATTCTGTGGAATTTGTAGGAGTTTCTTCTTGAAAGACAGCTTTAAGATCAGGAAGTGAAGGACAACTCTTGGTCTCATGTTTTTCTGAACAAATTACACAAGTCTCTACTACTTTTGCATCCAAAGGGCACTCTCTCAGGGCATGCTTCTTTCTACATTTGGGACAAAAGATTGCTAAGGCATCAGATTCAGCTTTTTGCTTGTTTTGTAATTTAAGGGTGTCTATTTGTTCACTAAGACTCCCTAAAATGTCATATTTGAATTCATCAAGCATATGTCCTATTTCTGCCCTACTTACAGTCCCAGAAGTAGACTTACTTGCCCTTGCAAGAGCAGGGTCTCTTGGTCCTTTCACAGTTTTAGATTTCCCTCTTGAAAGGTTGATACATAATTCAGCTATTTTAGGTAATGTAAGCTGAGATATATCCCCTTTTCCCATCATGTTGAGGATATCTAACCATTTATCCTTAATTGTCTTCAACAAGAGAGCTTTCAAAGTATCTTGGTCTAAGTTTTCCATTTTTTCTCTTTTGATGTTGTAGTTAAATCTCTCCAACAAATATTCCAGGTTTTCATCTTCTTTTTGTAGAATTTTAAACACTTCCTCCTTATGGTTGACTGGCATATAGTAATCCAAATACCTCTCTAGAAATACATGTTTCATGTCTTCCCATGTCCTAATATAACTGTTGATCAAACTCGTAAACCATTTTAATGCTGCTCCTTTCAATGTTGAAGGGAATAGTTTAAGTTTTTGAGCATCTTGTAAATAGTCATAGGTTCTACATAGGACTTCAAATTCAAATAGGAAGGTTTCAGGATCTTCAGTTTTTAGTCCATAAAAGTTTGGAAGGACAGAGGGTGAAATGTTTTTCATAGTTGCATTGGTTTCTTCATCTACTATAGGAAACACAACAGAGCTTCCCATTTCCCTTCTACCTCTTCCTTTGCCTCCTTCTTCACCTCTACCTCCTTCTCCTTCTGCACCTCTACCTCCTTCTCCTCTACCTCTACCCCCTCCGAATAGTGTGTGTTCTCCATTAAAGACTCCTCCTCCCGCTTCTTCTGCCATGGTTGATTCTCCTGTGGAAGTGGAAGAGTTTAGGTCTCTAGCAGGGGTCCTTAAATCTTCTTCGAAGACAGGTTCAATGGATGAAGTGGAATGTCTTTCTGATGGAATGTGTGATCTTAAGTCATCTAGAAGTATGTGATCAGTGGAGTATGGGATGTGGTTTTGAGTTGGAGGTGTGTTGCCTCTTGGTCTTGGTGGAACAAGTGGTGTTCTAGGAATCAAGCTTTTGCTTCTTATGAATCTACCCCTTGAGTCTCTTTCTCTACACATATCATTGTTTTTGGGAGGTAAGAAACAAGGCTACCTAGTTACACTTCCCCAGCAACGGCGCCAAAATGTGTGCTCAACTTAGTGTTGCTAAGTTGATGTCATAGATTGTCAACCAGGGTTAGTAAACTGTTGAAGTGAAGTGCACTATATGTGCCTAGGTATCTTCTTTCTACTTCGTTGTGTTTAGTGTTTTTTTTTAGTGTTTTTGGTTTTATGTTTTTATGCTAAAAGGAAAGGAACTAAGTTGTTGGCAAAGAGAAGTTATTGGTCACTAAAACAGAGTAAAATCTAGACTATATATGACACCTAAAAACAGAGAAGGCTAATTCACAGATTTCAAAACTTGAAAAGGAAAATAAATCATAACATGAACTCAGTCCAATTCACTACATCAGAAGTATGTTGGAACAACTTGAGAAAATGATAAGTTTAATGCAATAAGGTTCTTCTAAGTAAACAATAACTTACAATATTGCAGAGAAATTCTCATCCATGGTTAGACATTTGTTGGAACACATTTAGACAAGGCTATCTGTAACATAGTAAGGAACCCTACTCTAAATTAACTTGTGACACTAAAATTAAACCATTCTGAAACTCAAAATATCACTGTTAAGCCTCATTCAAGTGTTAGAAATCTTTTGGAATAGTTTTGGAAAAAGGCAGTTTCGAAAATTAGGAGAAATTGCAGAACAGTCAAGACTTTCAAAATGACATTGCCAATTCTTGTCCCTATGATAATGATGTATTAGCAGAGATTTAGAACAATAACAGTTTGTAAATAATGAAGGCCTTTAAGTCTAATTTAATCAGAACTAAAATACAACTAGCTAACAAAACTTAAAATACATTAAACAGAACTGAACTGATATGCAATTAACTTCCGGAATACTATAGCTGAACTAAAATGCAATTAATCTCTAAAACACTACAGTTGAACTAAAATGCAATTAATTTATAAAACACTACAGCTCTATCTCATTCAGTGTTAGTGTTATGTTGGAACAATTCATAAGAACAAGACTGGCTGTAACATTTGATGTAGGTGAGCATAAAACATGAAGTTAGGAAAACAGCCTAAATTAGGAGCAAAACAGAGCTAAAGTTACTTATCTAAACAATATGCATAGAGCTTCTCGGGCAGTAGGGGCCCTCTACCACCAGATCAGCATACGAATCTTCTCAAGATTGCTTCAAATCATGTATTAAAGTTGCTCTTCTTTCATTAAAGGAAAATGCTTCAAAACAGAGTATTACGGTCTTGGACAACTTTTAATAATAAAACATCAATCTAGCTAACTGAATCTCTATCTCCTGAGTTATTTTTATAAGCGGAATATATAACTGCCCTTGAGAGGAAATAGGGATAAGTGTCTTTTTCAATTAAAATCAAATTATAACTCTTGTGGAGGTCTCGTACTGTGCTTGAAGACATTTGTATAGTCCTTGTCCTGGTAGAAGTCTACCTCTTAGTTTTGATTTCTTCCACGTGCATAACCACTTGGAGATTTTTGCTCAGACTTCGTGGAGAGCAAGGAATGATGTGGATGAGGTCTGGAATTCAACCATATGTGTTTTTCCTTTTAGGGACACCTGTAACCTGTGTGAACATGAAGATAGCTGCAGAACAGGCGACTAGCTACAGAATGGCTGCATTCTGTAGCTAAGTCTGGTAAAAAATTACTACAACAAAAAAAACATAAAAGTGTAGCAAGTCAGTCATTATATACATTCTTAAAGTAACTTTAATCAATCCTATTGATCTTTTAAGCCTGCAACTGATAAAGGACAAAGAAAATGAAGTGAAATCTGGTGAAAGAGAAGGACATATTTGGAGCTCAACAGTTTCAATATTTCCTTATTCACACAGGGCCTGACTATGAATTTATTCGAAATAGAATAACACATTCAAATTGCCGAGAATATGAGCTCGAAGACAGTCAGATCGTTGTCCTCCCCAGTGGAGTCACCAGAAATGTTATCACCTTATCTGAACCTCGGGCTAAAAAAGGCAAATTAGGGTAACCTTTAAATCATGCTCAAACTTGTAGCTAGACCTACAAGGTCAGGAGAGGGCTCTCTCCATGAAAGGATATTCAACAAAGTACAATTATGAACTGATTTTAGGCTAGGTATAGTAATGGGAAATTTTTAATAAAATGAATTTCTAGGGATGTATGGAACAAATGGGGCAATTCGAAACTAGGAATTAAATCAGGGATACAGGGTATTTCATGGGGCAAGGTAGGTAGGAGACTTAGCAATTAAGTTTAAATAATTATGGAATGGAAAGACTGGTGAGGAGCTGAAAATGGCATAGGAGATGGATCCTTTTCAAACAGAGGAAAACACAGAATATGAATGATTCCCAAGGCAGAGCATAAAAAATGGATTCTACCTATCTATCTTCAAAGCATTCAACCAAAAATGTTTATGGATGAAAGGTGAACATAACAAATTTACATATGAACACAAAGGAGAGAACAAGTGCTAAATTTCATACCACATGGATCCCAAAAATCAGAGCTGCATTTCTTATTAATTCCCTGTCCAAAACTGTTACAATGGAGCGCAGAGCATCCTCCTAATCTCCACACTATTCCCTTACTTACTGATTTACAGACTGCTTACAAAATGAGTGAAAATTACATTAAATAGACCAGAACGTGAGGGAAGTAGATCCACAAAAAGAGGAGCTATTTCCCAGCTCAAGAACTGAAGTCCGATCATAGAAAAAAGAACCAACAATCTGCCCCTGAAAATAAGGAACAACAATATATTTTGGGCCGTCTGAAGATTTCGTTGTTACACTGGATGAAAGAAAAATAGGAAATCTGAAAAACAGATTCCTATTTTACTGTTGTTGTAGAAGTCTCTGTCTCATTTTAGCTCTCGACCCTTTGACTGTTTCTTTCTATTATTTCTTTGAAGAAAACTAACTTTTAATAAAATGCCTTTGAAACCATGGAAATGAAATTATGCCCTTTAGTGATGAGAGAAACCCATTTCGAATGAGAAAGAGGGAAGGGAAAGGAGGTGGGGTCCAAAATCGCAATCACAATTGGAATCAATGGGGAGAGGGGATACAATATATGATGGAGCAATTGAAAATACATGTTGCGATGGTGTAATCGCAATCGGGGATAGAAGGAAAGGGGAAGATGTTATGAGAACGAGGCAAAAATCTTCGATGCGATTGGAAAGGTCCGATGGGGTTTATACAATAGGAGAGCTGAGAAATCCCTTTAAAACAAATGAAAATGATTTTCCACTTTTACAAAGGGAAAAGACTGAATTTCATTTGAAAAAAGGGAAGGGATTAAGGTGGGACTGGGGGAACAATTGGAATCAGAATCGGAAGTGAAGGGAGGTGTTAAGGCGCAATGGGATTCTCACCGATGCAATGGGGATAAGCGATGAGGGGGGGAGTTCTTTGTATAAAATGAAATAAAACAAAATTTAAGATTTACAAAGGAAAATGGCTTTTTAATTATGAAAGGGCGAAAGATTATGTGGTGGGACCCGTAGATCCATCAGAATCGGGAGATCGGAGGCAAAATGTTATGTGATTATGCCAATTGCGATGGCGCGACGGAGTATGAGCCGTCCGATTGGAGGGGGCGATCGACGGCGGAGGTGTAATCGGGGGTTTGCAATCAGCAGGGCTCAATCGGGTGTAACGCTCTATGAAATCGCCGATTGCAATGGAGCGATGGAGTTGGGGCCGTCTGATCATCGATAGGATCAACGGTCAGGATGTATTCAGGCGGGGTTATTCAATCGGCCGGGTTCAATGCCATCGCATCAGAGTTTTTTACAAGGGCCAATCGGAATGCATATGTTAAATGTTGCGATTGCGATGGGAAAGGGAAGGGTTTGGAACGGCGGGGATTATAATAAAACTTTAAACTTTATTATAAAGTTTAAAAGGTATGGAGGGGAAGTGGTTTGTTTAATCGGATTATCCAATCGCGTCGTTATTAAAACTTTTACAACGTGATTATGCCATCGGATAGGGGAAAAGGGGCTTTATAAAAGGAAATATTAAACTTTAATGAAATAAAGTTTAGGAAGAAATGGGAAAAGGGGTTGGTTTAGGGTATAATGGACTTTTGTTTATTTAGGCATAAATTTCAATCCAGAAGTCAGTTTTGAGAGTGTAATATACCGTTGGAAAGCTCTTTTCGGGCTCTTTCTAATGGACATACTTAGAACATGATTATGGACTAAAAATGCTGTGGAAAACCTCTTTGAAGGGCAGGGTGGTGACTTTGTGGAGATAGCAGCTTTCTGAGGTGTGACTTATTACATATGATGACATAAAATTACATAAAGATGATAATTAAAAGTAAAGTATCATGTTTTCACCTAAAAACATTGTTTTGAGGTGAAAATTACATCAAACTGGATAAAATATTTCTTTGATCTTCCGAGGTGCTGTGATTTTGAGGTGAAAATTACATCAAACTGGATAAAACATTTCTTTGATATTCCCAGGTGTTGTGACTTTTAGTCTATTGACGTCCTCATGACTTTGCTGATATTTATTGACACTTGACTCATTAATTTGACCATGGTGAGATCTTAGAACCTAATGAGACCCATCCTATGACCTACTGACATGACTCACAAAGTGAAAGTAACTCATGACTAAAGACCATAGAGAGGAGAATAAACAAGTTTCACATGAGGGAAAACTGATGAAAAATCACTACCGTCAATGGATCCATGACCTAGCGGAATGGTGAAATTTATTGGTATGAGACTCCTAATATGCAAATGCAAAAGAGCAATTTTGATCACTGATGGCAGTATGACTAGACTGACACTAACATGTCCCTGTAATGGCATATTAAAATTTTGGTTGAGGTCGGTAGGGCTCGACGTTGCGGCCTCCTGCAGAGCACGCACACGTCACAACCGCCCGAGCTACACATGATTCTTAACATATATCGTTGTCGAGTTAATGTTAAAAGGTAATGAAATTCGCATTGGGGGTTGGGGACTGCCAGCTGTCCTCATTGGTGTTCACATGTTATAACAACAACTGCACAGTTATGAAACCCACCATGTTAAACCGTCTCCGTCAACAGTTTCAACATGTCACATGGCGATGTTTCTGCGCGATTAATGCGACAGTTGCGCTAACCACCCTTTTAAACCAGAGTTTCAATATAGCAACCACAGTTATGTGCCTCGGGTTTCCGCCTTCGGTTACGGTTAGTTTCGCGGGTTTGGGGTGCGCATGTGGCCACACCAACCACTAGCATTAAATGTAACAATTAGTTCTGGTGGGAATTTTGGAGCGCGCCTATTTTTGGGTGGATTTCACTAAACTAACTCTAGTTATGTGGAGTTCTCCACATTTAGTGGAGTTTTTCTAGGTGTAACTGGGCAAAAGAGTAGGAGACTCAATTTTCTCCCATTCAAAGTGAATAAAGAGTCATTTTTTACTAATTGGAGAATTCTGGAGCCATTGGTGCAGAGAAAATAGCCATTAGAGGCATGTAACTACATGTATTTGTAAAATTTTGAGCATAATGAAAGATGGACATGGCATTGGGAGCTGGACCAGCAGATGTAGCCTAGGAGGGGTGAACTTATTCATCATGTCTACTGTGTAAATCATATGTGGTGACTTATTTCTTTATTTTACACTACTTTTTAGTGTTATTTGTGCTTATTTCATGCTTCTAATTCACTAAAATCATCTACAATTCATGGTTAAAATCCTCAATCCTTAAGAAAACTAATGAGACAAGTATGCACATGTTTAGTAAGCTGAAAAAGACACTTAGCCAAACAAAACTAATATAGTCCTTTAAGATGATATTGGTATCAGAGCTAGAGTTTAATCTCTGGTGTTTTTTAGTGCAAATAATTGTTTAACTGTTTGAAAGTTTTAGATGCTTACCAGGCTCAAGCTCAAGAGAGGAGAAGGCAAATTGGTGGGAGCAGAAGGGTCTCAAGAAGAGCCAAAGCAAAGGAGAGAAATATTGCCACAATCTCCACCACCTAGTTCACCTCCTAAGGAAGCAGAATCTACATTAAGTATGTCTCATAGAGAAGGAGAAATTCATGAAGAAGTTGATCCCAAAGAGGAAGAAAGAGTGTTTAGGAAAGAATTTCTTGACATGAATGAGATGGTTAGAATCCTTTATCAAGAAAGGAATGAGAGACTGGAAGGAGAAGAATCCAAACTTCACAAGGAAGGACAGGGATCTTCAAGAGGTCACAATGATGAAGATAAGTCAAAGAAGGGCAATGGAGAGCCATCATCCTCACCCTCACCCTCATCATATCTACTTCTAATTTAGTAAATTAGCCACACAAGTCAAAGAACACTGGTAAAAGTCCTTTTTTAAAACTTGATGTTAAGTTTGAATTGTCAATATTTAATGGTGAAGTCAATGCAGAAAAGCTTGATAATTGGATTAGGCAATTGGAGGTCTATTTGAGAATCTAGAACCTTCAAGATGATGATACCAAAATCCAATTAGCTTCATTGAGAATGGAAGGTGCAGCACTTGTTTGGTGGGAAGCCAAGACAAAGGAGGAGATCAAGAAACATGGTAAGATTATTCTATCATGGTCATATTTCATTACTGCAATAAAACAACAATTTTATCCATTAGCTCATATGCAGAAATCCATAATGAACTGACTGAAATTTAGGCAATTGAAGGGACAAAATGTGCAAGAATACACCCAATAATTTAGGAGAAGAGCAGAGCCAAGACACTTTTCTCAAGTACATAGTAGGCTTACATAGCTACCTGAAACATACTATTCTCATGTTTAACCCCGCTAGTCTAGATGAAGTATGTGTTCAGCCCACACATCTAGAAGCTAGAGGGAAGAACATTTATGAAGAGGGTAGAAAGAAAACTTTTAAGGGTAAAAACAAAGAGAAGACCTCAAATGGTAAAAGAAAAAAGAATGCATCTATTAGGAAAGAGGGAGAAAAATTTGTTTGTAAACATTGTTCAAAAGAAGGCCATGATGAAACTCATTGTTGGAAATTACATCCCGAAATGAGGCCAAAAAAACCCAATAACAAAGGGAAACAGAATATTGTTGCTACAACTCAACATGATTTAGGAGATGATTCAAGTGATGAATCTAGGATTACAGCCATGGGATTGAAGAACATGAAGGGAAAATAAATTGAAACTAAACCCAGTACTAGTACATCAAACTGTCACATACATGCTCCAAATGAAGAAGAAAGAATTTAATTGTTTCATGTGAGGGTCATATCCAAACATACCAAGATTGACACATTTTTTGACAGTGGGTCACAAGAAAACTTAATTTTTGAAGACTTGGTCAAGAAACTTAACCTTAAGACCATACCACATCCAAAACCATATCCATTAGGTTGGATTTGTAAGGATGCAAATTTACAAGTTTCAAAGAAATGCATATTGTGACTTGGAATCACTGCAATATTTTTTGACACAGTTGAATTAGATGTGGTTCCACTTGACATAAAGGTATTATGTTCGAGAGTCCTTACATTTATGACAGGAAAGAGATATTTCATCGCCATGAGAACAAATATCATTTATTCAAATATGGCAAGGAGTTCATTGTTAGAGCAGATCGCAAGAAGACAAATATTGCTATGGTAAATTCTGGATAGGTAAAGAGGCTAGTAAATTCAAGTAAGAATTTTTTTCTTCTTATAATGAAGCCTAAAGTTGATGTTAATCATGAATAATTTGAGGGATGTGATCCTAAGTTGAAATCAGATTTATATGATGTAGTTAATGCACATCATGAGATGTTTCAGAAGCCAACATGATTACCTCCAAAAAGAGAGATTCAACATGAGATTCAGTTGCAGCAAGATTGTCCTCTTCAAAACATCGGTATGTATCACATGACGATAATGGAGAATTCTTAAATAAAGAGGCAAATCGAAGAGATGTTGGACAAAGGAATCATAAGGTCAAGCACCTCGCCATGCGGTTCACCCATAGTCTTGACACCAAATAAATATGGGACTTGGTGCATGTGTGTAGATTTCTGAGCTTTGAACAAGATTAAGGTAAAGAATCGTTACCCACTCCCAAGAATAGATGATTTTCTTGATCAGATGAAAGAAGAAATTTTTTTTTTCACTAAGTTAGATTTACGAAGTGGATATCATCAAGTAAGAATTGCAGAAAGTGATATATGGAAAACTATATTGAAAACCAACCAAGCACTGTTTGAGTGGCTATTTATGCCATTTGGTTTGTGTAATGCACCGACAACTTTCATGCGTGTTATGGATAGTGTTTTGCGTCCATTCCTTGATGAATTTTTGATTGTGTACTTAGATGACATATTGATTTTTAGCAAAACAAGAGAAGATCATGTATTGCATGTGAATAGAGTGCTTGATATTTTGAAGAAAGAGAAATTGTTTCTTAAGATGTCAAAGTGTGAGTTTGGAAAGACTTCTTTGGTTTAATTGGGACACGTTGTAGGAGGAAGAGAGTTGATAATTGATCCTTCTAAAGTGGAAGCCATTGTGAATTGGCCCACACACAAAACAGTAACCAAGGTAAGAAGTTTCTTAGGTGCAGCTCAATATTGGAGAAAGTTTATTGCTAACTTTTCTTCCATCGTAGCTCCTATGCATGTAGTGACAAGTGTGAAGAAAGGATTCCAATGGGGAGGTAAAAAACAAGAAGCTTTCTAAGCTTTAAAAGACAAGATCAATTCAGCTCCAGTCCCTGCATTACGAAATTTGAGACAGCCATTCGACATTCAAATCGATGCTAGTGATTATGCCATGGGCGCAGTTCTTTTGCAGCATGGTAAGACTATTGCTTTGCATTCTGAAACATTTAATGGTGGCGTGACTAATTATCCTACATATCGCAAAGAACTATATGTGTTGGTACAAAGTGTCAAGAAGTGGAAACACTACTTGATGGGTAAAGTGACTATTGTGCATACGGATCACCAACCATTACAGTACTTGCAGTCACAAACATAATTGCAGCAATCAAGACATTTCAGGTGCATGGGATTTCTTCAATAGTTTCACTTGGTTATAAGGTACAAGAAAGATATTTACAATAAATTTGTTGATATGGTTTCACGACCAATCATTAGTGCATCTACTTTACTCAAATATGATTCTATTGTACATGAGAGTTACATACAACAATATGCACATGATGTTGATTTTCAAGATGTGTATGCTAGTTTGAGTGAAGGGAATCAAGTTGAAGAAAAAGATTATCACATGCATAACAATTTGTTTTTCCATTTGGGCAAGCTGTGTATACCACAAGGAGAGAGGCTAAGTTTCATGAGAGAAGCTCATTCATCTCTTATTGTTGGACACCTTGGGGTAAGCAAAACAGTGGCGCATCTACAGAGGTATTGCTATTGGCCTCACATGGTAGATAGTGTGTCGTGTTTTATAAGAGGTTGTTCTATGTGTGTAACAAGCAAGCCTAGTAATAGGAAGCTTGGGTTGTACACGCCACTATCGATACCATCAAGGCCATGGGAGAGTGTCTCCATGGACTTTGTTGGAGATCTACCTATGTCAAGAAAACAACATGATTATCTTTATGAAGATGTGGATAGATTCAGTAAAATGTGTATACTTATGCCATGTAATAAAACCATTACTGCTGAACTTTTTTTTCAACATTTTTGGGTTCATTTTGGATTGCCAACTTCTATTGTTAGTGACAGGGATTCCAGGTTCATTGGGAATTTTTGGTCAAATCCATGGAAGATGATGGACACAAAGTTGAAAAAGAGTACTTCTTTTCATCCGCAAACAGATGGACAAACTGAGGTGGTGAACAGAACCATTGTGCATCTATTGAGAGGATATTGCAGCAAACAACCTAAGTTGTGGGATGAGAAACTGCATTACATTAATCACGCTTACAACTGGGAAAAGCACTCTTCAACTCAAACATCACCTTTTGAAGTATGCTTTGGGTATTTGCCATAATCCCCATTAGAATTCATATTTGGGAAGGATGTTGCAATAGATGGCCATAGTGATATTGAAAAGGCTTGAAATTTCATTGAGAAAATTCAGAACATACATCAATAAGTTCGAGAACATCTTGAGAAAAATCAAAGCAAATACAAAGAGAGGCATGACAAACATAGAGATGATCACAAGTTTCAAGAGGGAGATGAGGTATGGTTGCACATTAGCAAAGAAAGGATGCAAGGGGAAGATAAAAAGCTCAAACCCATTCGCTATGGTCCATTCAAGATCATAAAGAAAGTTGGTAATAATGCATTTCAACTTGACTTGCCTTCATATATGCAAATGTATTCATTTGTTAATTTTGAAAAATTACGTTTGTATGAGCCACCTTTGATCAATGATCAAGGAAGCGATGTTCAACTACCTTCTATTGAAGATTTCTCGCCAGAATTTCTGGATGAGCTAAAAGAAGATACAATTCTTGACAGGAGGACAAGAGCATCCAAGAGGGGAAGTCTTGATTACCTTCGACTTGGGATCAAGGGCACTAAGACAAGCAAGGAAAAGTGGATGGAGGTTGGAAAGGTGAGGGAGTTGTACCCTCATCTACTGAACAAGTAATCAAGTCTTTTGGGGTCCAAAAGCTTCACAATGGGGAGGAGTGATAAGGAGTTCATAAATTTTGCTCAAAATTCAAAGTTACAGGATCGGATTGAAACTAGGATGGTTGTGTAGATCTCATATTCCTTATTCGGTGCAGTGAATGTTTCGAAAAAATGATGTCGTATGAGGGAGATATCTTGCATTGTGATCAAAATGCCAAACAGGTAAATTTTGCAACAGTTTGACTAGGGTTGACTGGGATGCCTAGTCAGCACGATGGAGGTCCTATCAGCGAAAGGAATATTCCTTCCTCAAAGCCAACCATAGTTTGACAAGTGTCGCTTATTTATTGGTCAGTTGGTTGAATGTTGGTTTGGAGGGCTAATCAGAGGGTGCCATGTGGCCAACCCTAAGGCCGCCACGTGTCCCTGTAATGGCATATTAAAATTTTGGTTGAGGTTCATAGGGCTCGAACCCACGACCTCCAGCAGAGCACGCACACACCACAACCGCCCAAGCTACACATGATTCCTAACATATATCGTTGTCGGGTTAGTGTTAAAGGGTAATGAAATTCGCATTGGGGGTTGGGGACCGCCGGCGGTTCCAACGCACCAACAGCCCCCGTTGGTGTTCACATGTTATAACAAAAACTGCACAGTTATGAAATTCACCACGTTAAACCATCTCTGTCAGTAGTTTCAACATGTCACATGGCGATGTTTCCACGCGGTTAATGTGACGGTTGAGCTAACCACCCTTTTAAACCGAATTTCAAGATGCAACCACATTTATGTGCCCTGGGTTTCTGCCTTTGATTACGGTTAGTTCCACGGGTTTGGGGTGAGCATGTGGCCACCCCAACCACTAGCATTAAATGTAACAGTTAGTTCTGGCAGGCAGGATTTTTGGAGCGTGCCTATTTTTGGGTCGATTTCACTAAATTAACTCCAGTTAAGTGGAGTTCTCCACTTTTAGTGGAGTATTTCTAGGTGTAATTGGGCAAAAGAGTAGGAGACTCAATTTTCGCCCATTCAGAGTGAATGAAGAGTCATTTTTTACTAATTGGAGCATTCTGGAGCCATTGGTGCAAATAAAAAAACCATTAGAGGCATGTAACTACATATAGTTGCAAAAGTTTGAGCATAATGAAAGATGGACATGCCATTGGGAGCTGGACCAGTAGATGTAGCCCAGGAGGGGTGAACGACTTCATCATGATTTTTGTGTAAATTATATGTGGTGACTTATTTCTCTATTTTACACTGTTGTTCAATGTTATTTGTGCTTATTTCATGCTTCTAATTCACTAAAATCATCTACAATTCATGGTTAATATCCTCAATCCTTAAGCAAACTAATGATACAAGTATGCAAATGTTTCGTAAACTGAAAAGACACTTAGCACAGCAAAACTAATATATTCCTTTCAAATCACTATGAATCTAGCCTTATAAGTAGACCTCTCTCAAAGAAAAAGGCTACTAGAAATTAGCCCCAAAATTATATGGACCTTATTAGGTAATTCATTGTATCGACACAATAGACTATAAACTGGCCCTGTCGACCACTTCAAAAATCCACCCAGTCTTCCATGTATCCTGCCTCAAGAAATTTGTGGGGAACAATTAGAGGGTTTAGACATTTCTACTAGAATTTGATGAGGAAGGTTCATTTTGGCTTCAACTCGAACAGGTCCTCGATACTCAAGAAAGACATCTTCGTGGCCACACAATCAAGTAAGTCCTCATCAAGTGGCAAGACACCTCTCCAGAAGATGCTACATGGGAAGCAACCTCTATTCTTCAACAATTTCCGTAGATTCAGCCTTGAGGACAAGGTTGATTTTTATGGGGAGGGAATGTTATGATCCAACCCTAACCCCTTTATTTATGTAATAAGGCCAAGGGTCCTCATTATAGTCATAACTAGTTAGTTGATTCAATAAAGCTCGTAAGTGGTCATCCGCATTAATAATGATTCTAAGTGGTTGACACACATTATGAAAAAGTGACCACAAGTATTTATAGATGGGCCTTAGTTAATAAATAATGTGGTTAACTAGTATTATGCAAGGGACCATGAGTAGTTAGGGTTTTTGACATCATGAATCCATAAATAGCCTTAGAGAGCAAGGGAAGAATCAACTAGTTTATTTGTAATTGAGCTCTACTCTGTTGGAGGTTGCCACCTCGAAGAGGAAAGTGAACATTGTATTATGCTTCTGAATAATATAATATGTTTTCAATTTGTCTCATTTCATGTGCTATTATTGTTTTTATGGTAATATTGTTCTCGTATTTTTGGAATTTTGATACTCTTCCCAGGTCAAGCGCCTAACAAACGAGCCCTCCACCCATCCCACCTAAATTTCATTAAATAGAAATAGGTGTGACTCGCCCCCAACATGCATTTGCATGCAACCTCATAAATGGCCATAAATAGGAGAGGAGGGTTGATGGAATTGGTAGTAGTCCTTGTGGTAAATGCTAGAGGTTGGGGTAGGCGTGAGGTCGAGAATCAACCTCCTTGTTGTTAGTACATTTTCTTTCATCCTGTGTAGAGGTAGCGTTACGTGTTTGCGTGTTTGGCATTAGTGTGGAGAGGTGTGGTTTTCATCCGGAGCTTGAGAAGTTGAGGTGGGATGGTAATTTTTGTAGAGGAGAAGGGAATTTATGGCTATAACTTGGATTGGTAGAAGAAGTTGGTGAATTCTCTCCTCTATAAACATAAGGTTGATTGTGCAGGTTTTTTTCCTCATGGGTTTTCCTAGTCTGCTTATTATTATTCCTAGTTTTGTAAGTCATGTTTATGTCAATTAATTCTTTAAGTTTGTCGTGCTGGGGTTTGATACTAAATTAGGGAAAATGAGGCATTGATTTAGTCAGTATTAGCCTGAGGAAACATTGTTCATTCCAATCCTAAGCCTGGTCTGTCAAAGTTTTTTCATGTAATGTTTCCCTCCTGGTTCAATTTAGCAGGGAAAAAGTGTGGTATGTCTTTAATTTGGACTTGCCTACAACTTTATCTTTGTATGAGTTCCTAGGTTGCTATAGGTTTCAAGGGGGGAAGGCTTTAATTACCTCGGAGAGCTGGGTAGTTGTGGTTTTCCTCTCGAATTATTCCAGTGTCATTTGTGTGGTAACGAATTTAGTTTCAAGGTCAACATGTATATTTCTAGTATTTTTGTTTTAGGGGGGAGCTCTTTTTTGTCTTTAGGTTGTGGCCACTTGTCGAATTTTCAGAGTTATGAACCCCGCCTCCTAGGAAACACATGCAATGTAGGTGGGGAAGTGGCAGAATAAGCCTGAAGGGACAATGTAGGGCACACATTTCTGCCAAGGACACGAATATGATATATTTTAATGCATTATCAGTTGAGACTCGATGTGAAATAAGAAATTTGGAAATTAAGGTGGGGGTCGAAAAATAATCCTACTCTGAATTTGAGATACTTGAGGAGGTGTCTTGATGGATTCTTGATCCTAGTCACACCAAGGGATGGAGAAATAAATGCCTCAATTTTGTGGCATTTCATTGGAAAATTGAAACTTTGCTTGATCTCGTATTGAAAGGCAAACAATTAGAAAGATACAATGTGTTCACTTCAATGGAGGAGATCTAAAGGATGTTGAGGACTCGATGTTTCTCCATGGATAAGATCGATGCAATATTGGCCCATATAGAAAGGCATCTCTAGTGTGACGATGATACTACTGCACCTCTTGGTTCGAGTGTAAGGGTCCCATTACCCATTTCTTCTTCTGACACTTAATGACTCTTAAGTCTACTAGTATATCTTGACTCCACTTATGTTTTGTATCGTATATCTAGAATGTTTGGTTTTGTGATTTTGTTGTTGTCCCAAATAAGAATAATGGGTGGTTTCTCGTGTATTCCAAGGAGGCAGTGAGGCCTTTGCATATAACTAGATGTATTAGCTCTGTACCCTGAAGACAACATTATGATATTAAAATTTCTTAATTTACAAAATAATAATAGTAATAATAATAAAAATTATATTTTAGTTTATTTTAATGTTTTTTTTTGAAATCATGACAATTTTAGATGTATCATGCTATAAGTGTTCTAATTCCTATCCACATTTAACAGCCTTTCAACATATATTGTTGTGTTAGTAGCTAATATATTGCACTTTAAAGCACCAATACAAAATAACCCCAACCATTAATTTATTAGCACACTCACAACTAACCCACTAACAAACATAGCCTCAGTGATCCAACAACTCACAATTCCCTTAATAATTAATTAACACAACATTTAATCATTGATCTACTAACTTATAGCTCTTTAACCGTTGATCTATCAATCAACTAATTTTTATCATTAACCTATTAAAAGCCCTAATTACTATGGTTAAATATAATAAAAAATAACAAGTTATGGTCAAATATAATTATCCATAATTAATGCTACTAAACTACAAATTTGTAACCCACTAATTTATAAATACTTTAACAAATTTCCATAGGTTCCGAGAAATTTTGCTACATATCTTTTAAAAAGTGAGTTCCAAACAATTTTGCTACATTGCAATTCATTGAATATGTTCTTTCTTACACTTTGTTCACTATAAAATACAACCATACCAAAAGTTAAACTGCTAAGAAAACCATATCTAATGAAGCTTTTGTTGCACAATTTTGAATAAAGTGTAAACATGAGTGCAATATCATTAAAATGCTAGTATTTTTTTAATATACGTTCTTTGCAACATATCTTTATCAATGAAGTTTGAAGAGTTTGGTAATCCTACTCTTAAGAGTTTAGTGAACATCACATATAATATTTAAATATGATGTATATATCGATTTTATTTATATAGTTTTTGCTATAATATTTACATTCTGTCAATTATAAAATTGTATTTTTAATATTTTAACTTTCATAAATGTTTTTTTTTAATTCTAAAATATAAAAATTTAATATAAAAATAAAATAAAATATTAATTTAATTTTATATCTATTATAAAGTTAATTAAAATTTATTATCATTTAAAACTTTCATAAATACTTCTTATTATTATTATATTATAATAATAAAAAAGTATAAGTATAAAACTAGTTGTTTTTAGTGATAATTTTTGAAAAGTTTTTTGACTTATTTTTCTGATTTAATTTGTCTAAAATTTGGGAGGAATTCATTGACATCACAAGTTTGATGGGTAAACTCTGTACAATCTAAATGTTATATGAGATTTTTCAAGGTATTGAATCCATATATGTAGTAAAAAAAATCAGTTTAAATAATAAAAATCAAGATTTAAACTTTAAGAGTGTTAAATCTATATATGCGGTCAAAAAAACCAATTTAAATTACACTCATCAAAATTTCAACTCAATTTTTTCAACCTAAAACTCCAAAAACAACACTTATATATATATATATATATATATATATATATATATATGATTTACTTCCGATTTTCATTAACGTGAAGTAAAGAAAAAATTTAATTCGTACCAAAATGGGATTTATGATTTCATTAATTTGAAGTAAAGAAAATAGGTACCAAAATGTGATGTGTATATATATATATATCTATTTATATCGTCATTAATATTACAATGAAGGAAACTATGTATAATGGAACGTTGTCGACGCGTTTCGAACCAACCAGTGTGGTTCATCATCAGGACTAGGTGAGAGATCAGATCAAATCAATAAGCTTAAATAGATGTAGAGATGTTTAAACTAGCAGTTTTTTAACGGCTAGTTTGACTTTTTAATAATTTAAAATGTTTTTAATAAGTAACGGCTAGTTCCTCCTACTCTTTTAAACCAATTAATAAATTTATTCATTTAGTTAATAAATTATTAAACTTATTAGTTTTAATTATTTAGTAAACATATTGGTTATAAATTTTTATTTTAATGAGAGGTTAAAAAATAAGAAAAGAAAAATAAAAATAAATAAATAAATGAATAAAAATAAATAAATAAATATAAATAAATATAAATAAAAATAAAAATAAATATAAATATGAATATAAAATAAAAATAATAAAATGTAAATGTAAATAAAATATAAATCGAAAATTGAATATAGCAAAATAAAAATAAATAAATAGAATAAAATAAAAATAAAAAGAGAAAAATAAATAAATAAAATAAAATATCAAACTTTTAAAAAATAAATAAACTAAATAAATAAAAATAAAATGAAATAAAAATAAATAAAAATAACTAGCTAAATAAATAAATCAAATCAAAACAAAATCAAATCAAATAAAAATAAAATAAACTCAAATAAAATAAAATAAAAATAAAAATATCTAATATCTAATAAAAGAAAAATAAAAATAAAAATAAAATAAATAAATAAACAAATGCAAATAATTAAAAACAAATTTAAAAAATATATATATATATATATATATAAATAAAATATAAATAAATAAATAAATAAAAATAATAATACAAAAAATAAAATAAAATTAAAAAATAAAAATAATAAAAAATAAATAAAATCAAGGACATAAGGCAGGAATCCAACACCTGCTAATGTTCCAACCATCATCTCTGTTGAGATTAAGGGGTCTTTTTTCGATTTCTAAGGCCTCTCTTAACTTACGATGATGGAAATGGTCAATCCTAGCAAGAACCTTCTCATCTTCAATGCAAATATGATGGTTAGTCTTTTCTGCATGTTCAGCTAGGGCAGATGAGCGGGATCTTCCATGCTTAATGTCAGCAGCATGTTCAGAAATTCTTTGATTTATAGAACGACCAGTTTCGCCAATGTAAGGAATCCCACAGGAACAAGGAATGATGTAGACACCTTTCCCATCCCTAGGGTCAATCGGGTCTTTAACCGATTTGAGAGAGCTGCGAATCGTGTTAAGGGGCTTGAAAAACGAAGACACCCTATGCTTCCTAAGGACCCTCGCAATTTTATCAGTGGTTCCTTGAATGAATGGAAGACGTACACTGCGAGACCATTGACTAGGGTCTTTATTCTTTTTAGATAGAGGACCTTTTGCTGCTTTAAGAAAAGCTTGAAGGCCTTGTGATCTACTATAACCATTTCTAAGAAAGACACTTAACAGATGAGACTTTTCCCCTTCAAGGTGAGACTCATCAGAGATCCTCAACGCCCTTGTGGCCAAGGTGTTTAGGACACCCAATTTTTTAGCAGGGAAATGGTGTGAACTAGCTTGAAGGTACTGCTCAGTATGAGTTTTCTTCCGAAAAACTTGATGGGAGAAAGAGCCATCATCTTTTTTCGAAATAAGAACGTCAAGGAAGGGAATGCTTCCATCTATTTCATGCTCCATGGTGAATTTTATGGAGTGTGATTGACCATTAAGGTGGCGAAAGAAAATATCTAACTTATCTTCGCCATGCAGCCACACGACACAAGTATCATCTACAAACCTCTTCCAAATCTTTGGTTGGAAAAGAGCCGAGGAAAGAGCTTTGGATTCAAAGTCTTCCATAAACAAATTAGCAACAATCGGGGAAAGGGGGGAACCCATAGCAACACCACAAGTTTGCTCATAGAATTCGCCTTCAAAACTGAAGAAAGTGGAGGTTAAGCAGATCCCAACTAAATGTGCAGTATCAGGATCAGTAATGCGATTAATGACATCAATAGCCTCTTTTATGGGGATATTGGTGTAAAGAGAAACGACATCAAAACTAACAAACCTGTCCTCAGGATCCAATTTAATGCCCTTTAACTCATTAACGAAAGAAAAGAAACTATGGTGCCCGACCAAATATGTGGAGTGTATATATGCAATTTATATCGTCATTAGTGTTGCCTCTCGGTTCGCAAAACTCGCCATTTTGACAATATATAATTATGGTACCGTCAAGTTTCACGACAGAGTTGGACTTTGCATCCACGACAGGGTTGGACTTTGTAAACATCTGGTCCTTTTTTTATTAAGCAAATTTGTTCTCATTAAGATATTTCATTCTATTGAAAAGGACAACACACTGAAAATGTTTGCTCAAAGTTTTACCCAAATCCACATCGTTAATGGATACCGCGTCTGGGAAGATTTGATTCGTGCTCCCTAAATTATTAAATAAAAGTAATTGCAACATAGATGCTGAGGGATTTTTCACATGGAAACCGGGCGATTTGGCGTCGTCTGGTTGTATCTACGAAAGACAAGATGGAAGAGCTTTGATTGCAGTTCCATAATTAATCACATGGCTATGACGGTGGGGCATTTACGAATGGAAACCGCGTATCCAAGCCAAGATTTTCTGTGAAGGAATACTTTCAGAAAATGAAATGAATACCATTCAAGTCTAGGTTGTTGGGGAGGATAAATTCTGCTTGCATAGACACAGGCTGGCATTCGGTAATTGTACTCAGATTTTACACATTTTATCTTTTTCAAATCCTTGTAGATTTCACAGTCAAGGCCGTCTATATATAGAGAGGGTTGTTGCAGAAAAAAGTGGTGGTCTATTTGACTCGGTACTTTCACCTTGCAATCATCAGATCAGCCACTCTGCTGTGAGCTTCGATCGTCTCGATGCGCTTGGACTCCCGCACTTCCCACACCTTCGCGCTTTTATCGGGCCGTGGAAAATGTGGGAGCTGGTGGAGTCCAAGTGCATCGAGACTATCGGAGCTGACAGTGAGGCCGTGGAAAATGTGGGAGCTGGTGGAGTCCAAGTCCATCGAAACTATCGGAGCTCACAGTCGTTACTGTCGTCGTGCGGCACGATGGGCTGCTCTCTATCGGATCGGGTGACAGCATGGTGACCACGATCTGATCATAACTCCATTCAGCGCTTATCTTTTTGTTTCATCCGCTAGCGATTTAATGTTATGATGAAATATTCGCTTGTTCAATGTCCTATATAGGTCTGGGCTGTCTTATGATGAAATATTCGCCTGTTCCATGTTCTATATAGGTCTGGACTGTGAGGAAGCCTCTTAAAACGCTTGCAACGATTGCAGAAAAGTCGCCATTCGTGTCCCAGAAGACAGAAAATGTTGCATTGCTGTCATGGGCGCAGAAATCCCGTGAAATGCATTGCTATGGCCATGCTTGTTGTCGGGCCTTGACGGAGTACTTCACCAAAACAGGCATGGCATGTATACCAGCTTAATTTGAAATGTAATATTATAAAATTGTACTTTTGACTTACACACTTTCTTGTGATACCTTAGTTTCTATGTATTTTTTACTTACACACTTTGTTGTGATACCAGCTTAGTTTCGAATCTTATATTTGTCAATTTTTTACTCACCCAATATGTTGTATTTTCTTCAGCTTAGTTTCGAATCTTATATTTGTTAATTTTTTACTCACCCAATATGTTGTATTTTCTTCTCCAAGTTTCTTTTGGAGATGTGTGTGGAACATTAGAGACCGGCTAAATTTGACACATGTAACTAAAACATAAATATCCCTAAAAATTTTGACTTCACAAACAATCATACTAGTGAATGCATTTTTTATTTTTTCCATTTAAAAATCAACGGAGAGACCGGCTAAATTTGACACGTGACTAAAACATAAATATCCCTATAAATTTTGACTTAACAAACAATCATACTAGTGAATGCATTTTTTATTTTTTCCATTTAAAAATCAACGGAGAGACCGGCTAAATTTGACACATGTGACTAAAACATAAATATCCCTATAAATTTTGATTTCACAAACAATCATACTAGTGAATGCATTTTTTATTTTTTCCATTTAAAAATCGACGGAAAGACAAATGCATATAGCAAACCCAAAAATATTTAATAATATTTGGGACATTAAATATTTTAACATTTATTAATTTTGAATTTTGAACTGGATAAAAAAAATAACGATGATTTGGTAAGTATTATAAATTTGGCAAATTTAAATAACGATGATTTGGTAAGTAGTTATAAATTTGGCAATTTTTTTTTGTTAAGGGAGCTGTCCAATCCCTTGGGTTAAATTCTTGATAGGTTGATAGACATGTTGTAATTCGACGATGGGCATTTATGAAATCATAAATAGATGACATGTTGTAATTTGATGATGAGGATTTATGAAATAGTTATGATTGATGTAATGTTGAAAACAAAATTTTAGAGATTATAAATTTTTATTTTTATTTTTATTTTAAATAAAAATTAAAAATGAATTTTATTCATTTTTATTAAATTTAAGTGAGATTATTTATTGGTTGTTTATTTTATCAATTGTATAGAAAGACAATTTAATTATAACTTTTTATTTTATAATATAATTTTTGGGGTTTGTCTAAACATTATCGGTTTTGAAGTTTTGGGCTAGAATCTAGTGAAATATTATTTTTTTTCGAGAGTTTTTGGTTGGAATTGGGCTAATTTGTTTATGATGAAATCTTTGTTTTGAAGTTTTGGGCTAGAATCCAGTGAAATATTATTATTTTTTAAGAGTTTTTTTGTTGGAATTGAGCTAATTTGTTTATGATGAAATCTTCACCTTTGTTATTTAAATTTGGTTTTGATTGCATATATAAATTCAATACCCTAAACTCTTTAAGTGTGAAGAATTCTTTACTTCAACTTCCCATTCCAACAAATCCCTACCCAATTCTAAGCAAATTAAACTTAGAAAATAAGTCAATTTTTTTTCCTAAACATATAATAGATAACTTACCATACTTCTTTTTTGTATTATCTTGATAGAGAATCTATTATAGAGCATCAGATTATGTTATTACTACTAATCTTATTAAAAGAATAACATTGTTTATTGCAAATATATTGATAATTAAATAATATTTTTTTATGGTTATTATCTTTTTGAATTTGTACTTAGTGTTTATTTTAATAAATAATATTTAACATTTAGTGGTTATTTTTAAAATAAAAATTATAAATTAATTAAAATTAAAATTAATATATTTATAAATAAATAAATTTAAATTAAAAAACCATAATTAAAAAGAAAAAAAAACTTTCACATTCATTTAAAATAAAAAACATCAAAAAATAAAAATTAATTAAAAACATTCAATTACATACTTAATAATTAACATATTTATGTAATTCATTCTTAATAAAATAGTTAAGAAATTGTTTATTTTATTAATATTATGACTGTATACTAAATATATAGTCATAATTATATTGCTAATAAAATACTATTACTCACTAAAACAGTAGAATAAATGATGATGGAGTGCATTGTTAATGCACTCTTAGATATGAAAGTTAGTGATTCTATGAAAAAAAATACAACTATTTTAAACCAAAGATTAAATGTGCACTCTCAATATTAACACCACTTGATAAATAAAAGACTATCTTTTAACTATATATTATGATTTTCAAAAATAAAATGATTGTATTCCAAGCTTAATCTCTTTCTAAATATAATGTTGAAAAATTAAAATATATATTTTATTTTCTATTACTTCTTTTTCTAATATAATATTTTAAATTGTCAATTATTTTTTGATATTGTAATTTGTTGTAAATATGTTATGAAAATTAATTTTAAAAATTCATCTTTTCTATATATAAGGTTGAATATATATATATATATATATATATATATATATATATATATATATTTCTATAAAATTTTTCTCTAATATAATATTTTAATTTGCTAATTATTTTTTAATATTATAATTTAATGTAAATTTATTACCAAAATTATATATATATGTTCAACGATGCTATATCATGGTCATATCTAAAAATAATGTGTGTGTGTGTGTTTGACTTTGGTCACACTACATGGTCAGACTACGTAATAATCATGTTCAAAAATAAAAACCAAATAAAATATGGAATTACAGTAGTAATTTAATATCTAGAAATGCCTTTTTTTTTCCAACCAAAAATTCTAGCTTTCTATTGAGAAAATAAAAAGTTACACACTATATGCCCTATGGCATTCATAAAACTATATTCTCTTATCCCGTAAGAACCAAGAAAGAGCCATAGAATTAGCAGGTTGTGGAAAAATACATACAAATGTTTCCTCCCACCGCAGATAGCAGTGAAAATAACAGATATAACTGCACCAATTTCGGAACCCCGGGCCTCCTCTACAAGAGGAAAACAGCGCACACAAGGAAATGAGAGAGGCCAAAAAGAACTAACTGTTTAAACTTTTTTTTTAAATTGAAATTTTTAAACAGCTTAACAACCCGAGCCTCCTTCAGCAGAGGAAAACAGCCAGTAAAACAGAAAACTTAAGGTTTTTATGATTGTTTAGAAAAAAATAGACATCCAGGCCAAAACACCAGAAAAGTTTGTGCAGGACTTGATCTATTGTAACAAAGTTCAGGCTGCAATAAGAAATAACAAAAAACTAATGGACACAGAGAAAGCCGTGTGTCCCAAAATCTAGTCGAATCATATTAATGAGCATAGGGCGGTTGTTCCAAGGAGCAGACCGATTCCCATTCAAATTATTTTATGGACCAGACTTCCACAACTTATTGTACGTCATCCTTAGAAAGGAGATATGCATCCATGTTATGTTCCCTATAGATATGGCATACAAAGAGTTTGTTAAAAAAAAGTTTCAAGTTCAAAACTTCTTCTAATAGATGAAACAACATGTAATTTTGACATCTGAATTCTTCATTAAACCATTTGATGATATTCAAAGAATATCCAAATATTTAGGCCTTTCTCATGCCTAGGTGGGTAAGCTAGCAAAGAAGAAGTTTTAGGGACTGAAGTTTTGTGAAGTTGTTAGTTCATGTTCCCAGTCCCACTGAGGCTTTTAAAATCTTCCCGGAAGGGAGATGGATAGTGATCCCTGCTCCGTATATGTTTTGAGGGTCCAAGGCACTGTCAAAGTATGCCCAGGGGATATCTCGTCTGATCTCTTCTACCCTGACGACCCTCTCTTTTTTATTTGTATTGGTCATGGGGATATTCTCAAAAATTGAAACCCCTTCCACTACTAAGAGATTTGATTGGATAACAATGTCTCGAAAGATGACCCTATATTTCGAGAAATCCAGGTGCCCCAAGAGACCATTAGCGAAAGATTTTTCACTCTATCATCCTTGGCTTCATTCCACTAGGAGTGCTAAGCATCATGAATGGATGGCCCTCCTCGGGTCTGATTGAGATTTAACAATCTCAAGGATTCTGTCCAAATTTTTTTGTTGAAAGGAAAAATAAGGAAGGGATGGAGAATAGATTCCTCATTTCCCTTGCACAAAGAGCACCATCCAGGTCTTATCTTGGTTCTTTTCTATTGATTGTCCAAAGCGAGGACTTAAGGATGCAACAGAAGAAGAGCCTGTATTTTGCTGGAATTTTAAGTTTCCATAAAACTTTGTACCACCATTCAGGACCGTCCCACAATTTTTGTGACATTAGCTAGTTGTATCCGAACTTGGGAGCATACTTAGCTGTGGGGGAGTGGACCCATCTCAAGGAGTTTGGGCGCCCATGAAGGCAAACATTTGATCTTTGAAGTTCCATAATAAACCTGCTCCACTCCTCTAGCCATTGATCATCAATTTGTAAATCCTCTCATGTTTTCCACGCCTGTCCACACACCAAGGATTGACCGACAAGCTCAATCTGACTAAGGTGATGGATCCCTTTATTGGATACATGGTCAATCAGCTCCCTAGAGAGAGCATAGGCCCCGTTGCAACCCACCTAGGGATCCTGCCCAATTCTGACCTGATCTCCATTCCCTACATGCCATGTCAACCCTTGCTCAATGATGTTTATCGATTCTAACGTAGCTTTCCAAACAATCGAAGCTTGTGGGTGTCTCTTGAACGGTGATATGAGCCATTCTTCAAATGGAATTGGGTCAATATATTTCCTTTTAATGACCGAGGTCCAAATATTATCCATAGAGATTAATCTCCATCCTAATTTTGTTGCCAAGGATGGTGCAACAACACTGAGTTCCTTGATACCCCATCCTCCCCATTCCTTTGGGTGGGACACTTTCCCCCAAGCCACCCAAGGTAGAACTGAATCCTCCTTTGACCCTGCCCATAGGAATCTGTTGCAGATGCGCCTAATTTTTTAGAGGATTCCTTTAGGCACCCAAGTTAGGGTGGTCCACTAACTAGGAATTTCCAAAACAACCTACTTTATCTAAACTAGTCTTCCCTCCCTGGACAACCATTTGAAACTCCAATGCTTTATTTTGGCTTCAATCTTCGCCACTAACTAGTGCTAGTCCCGGATCCTAGAAGAATCGGGTTTTAGAAAGAACCCCAGATATTTGAAGTTGTCCGAAAAAGTTTTGCTTCGAAGGGGATCTCTTTTCTAATCCTTTCAGCCTCCACCCTTGAGAAACCTTCAATAGTTACAGTGGATTTTTGAACATTGATACTCAGTCCCGTAGCTTTGAGGAAAAGGTCTAGAATGCCTTTAATATGCCTAATTTCCGGTCTACTACCCAAGATGAACAAAAGGATGTCGTCAACGAACAACAAGTGGGTTATGTTGAGATTGAAAACTACCTCAATCCCTTTTATATCTCCTCTCCTTCTTGATTCAAGAATCATATTACTGAGACCTACCGCTGCTAAGAGATAGAGAAGAGGGGAAAGGGGACACCCCTGACGCATGCCTCTTTGACTTTGTAAAAAGGGGGTAGTTGCCCCGTTAATCAGAATTGCAAAGATAATGTTTGAGATGTGGCCCATCACCAAGTTGATGAAAGTGACCCAAACCCCAGATGAGTCAAGAGGATTCGAAGATAAAGCCAACTTATGCAGTCATATGCTTTGGATAGATCAATTTTAACAACAACTCCTTTATTCCTGCTCCTTTTGAGACTATGAATATTTTCTTGGTCCACTCCAACCGCTTCATGGATTTTCCTACCATCCATGAGCCCAAATTTCTCCTTTGAGATGTTCCTAAATAGGATGGACTTTAACCAAACAACAATCACATTTTCTATGACTTTATAGATGTAGTTACAAAGAGAAATGAGTTTGAAGTCCTCAAAATATTTTCAGTCCTCCTTCTTGGGGATAAGGGCCAAGAAAGTTGAATTAAACGATTGGTAAATGGACCCTTTGACCCTAGATTCTTCACCCACCCCTGCGAGCTCCTCCCCCAAAGTCTCGAAGAAATGTTGAAAAAAATCCACAATCCACCAATCTAGGCATGGGATTTTTTCTTTCTACATTGCCTTTAGGATCCCCTCCACCTCTTCTTTGGACACAGGTTGCATAATATTTTTAGTTTCCTCCTCCTCCACATAGTGTGGGAACAACTGCGCCACTCAGATCACCTCCGCAATAGATGCTTCAGTTGGGGCTTTGAAAAGGGTTTTAAAAGTATTGTTTCCTAGAAATGCTAGCGCTTTGAAGGATTTTTCTATTCTCCCTCCCTTCATATTCATGCCCTAGATAGTGTTGATGTTATTCCTTCCTTTTGCAAAGCTCTGGAATAATTTGAGTTTTCATCCCTCATTGTCTACCATATTGCATGAATTTTGAGTCTCCACTATTCTTCCTTTTCCAACAGGATTTTCCTTCGGTTTGATTCCAGCAACTTGATTCTATCCCTTTTCTCACTAGTTTCATATCCATCTTCCTCCGACTTTTCGAGCCGATCTATTTCCTTGCCAATATTTCGAATGGATTTATCCTATGCCAGTCTCTTATTTTTTTCCCAATCCAAGGAGATATTTTTCATTAATTTGAGCTTTTCCCTGAAGAGGTAGCCTTTTTCCCTTCCCGTCTCCTTGTCACCCGACCTCCAAGTTGAATGAAATAACTCATTGTAGGATTCATACTTCAACCAAGAGGGGTTAAATTTGAAAAGGGATCTTGGCTTCTTATTAGGGTCAATTAGTTCTAGAAGGATAGGAAGGTGATTCGAATCTTCGCCTTCCCCAACCCATTGTCTAAATACCGAAATTCTGCTCACCAGGTCCTTTTTGAGGAGAAATCGATCCATATCTAGAAATGCCTTAACAATACAACTAATCATAATTTATCCAAAACCCCATAAACAAATAAAATATTTTATTAACAATAATTAAAAAATCATTAATTTTTATATCTTTCATAATTCATAAATATTTGTTAAATTAGAAGTATTTAAAAATATATATTAAAAATGAAAAAAAATATATTATAATTTCTATTTTTATATAATAATGTTGGACACCTAATCCTCTATGGGTAGGTGTGGAAGTCGAACAGTGAAAGAGGAGTCCAAGTGACCTTGGAATGTGGAATCCAAGAGTCATGCCAATGTAATATAAATGCACATCTATGGTTAATAAAAAGACATCTTAGACTTATCTTCATTTGCTAGTTGTCTTCTCCATGAATGTTTAACATGGTATCAGAGCCATGATGAGTGGCCTTCTTCTTCCTCATTGTGAAACATAGGGTTGCGCTCTTCGCTGACTTGAATAGCGCTAGTCCTTCCTGACAAACCGTCATATTCTTTGCTCCGCAATGCCTAATCTGCTGCATAATACGCACTCCATACGTTGCTCTGCCTTTGTGGATTTTTTATTATGGTTTAAGCATTTTTTAGTGATACTTGCTGAAGCGTTTTTGCGTTTTTGCAGTAGTACCTATGATTTTGCATTCAGTTCTCTACTATGCTAACGTTCATTGTACCCGAGATGGAGAAATATGTGTAATGCTCTGCATTTATCTGGGTGTTTGTGTTTGAAGGGTAAGTTTCCTCCATCAACTCGGCCTCCACACCATCGGCCTCCCATCTACTCTTTATTGCCATTTACACACTTCTCTCTCGACCTATGCACAGTTCCTTGGCCTACGCTCCCCTCCATACTCCTCAGGCCTCCCTCGTAGTTGCTCCCTCTCTACTCCCATCAACATAAATGTTTGGATGAAACATACTAGAAACAAAACGTATTGTTGGTGGCTTATTTATTCCTTTGTGAACTGAAGAGTCAACTTAAACGTACCTCTATCCCAAGGAGTATCATCGGGCCTAAAAATTATTGCATTCCAAAGCATAA
Source organism: Pinus albicaulis (assembly GCA_034641835.2). Lineage (NCBI taxonomy): Eukaryota > Viridiplantae > Streptophyta > Pinopsida > Pinales > Pinaceae > Pinus > Pinus albicaulis. The sequence goes on along the minus strand of CM076575.1, from coordinate 952,375,613 downwards.
TATTATTGTCCTGAGGTGCCCCACTAATGCTTGCCGGTGAATCCTATTGCAGATGCTTGAAATCCCTCATCACCCTCTTCCTCGCAGGGGTTGACATGGCTAAAACTACCCACTACTCCTCCTACTCCACCCCTGACTGACAGGCTTAGATCCTCTCGCGGTTTGAGTTTGGAGTTGATCTGTAGGCTACTACAGATCAAAGCAAAGACACATTACCGAGCACTCTTAGATTTGTACAATCCTTGCTCTCACATCCTGTCACCACTCATGCCGGTTCTAAAAGTGGATGAAGTGCAATTTTATGTATAGTGTTGTCATGGTAACCCTCGACTGCTCCTCGACAGTCACACAGCGCAAGCCTCCTCATATCACATTTGAGAAGTTTCCTCTCCTCTAGTCCATGTTTCCACCACCCTTCCGGCCTGAGTACTAGTTATCCGTGCCCAATCTCGGATCCTCGCTTGTACGTAACCTCCTATATAGTCGACCCTCCTCCTCTTGTATGCGGCCTCCCCCCATCCTCGGCCTCACACATGCCCACACTTTGTCTTAGTGATGACAGGTCGGCATCAAGAGACGCTGTGGGCAATTTAGGAGGCCCGCGCGAGAGAGTTCTACAAATTAAGCATCATCAACTCTTGTCCAACCTATCACTCCATAAACTCTTGCACACTGATTTGTCAGCATTGTGAGTAGTTCCCATTGCTCGCTTTGTTTTCCTTCTCCTGTGTAGCTTCTATGGTGCACCTCTGCAACAATGACAACATAAACGAATTTGGGAATACTGTAAACCAGAAGAGTAACACCAAAATTCTGAACGATAAAGAGGCGTTATGCCATCATGCCTCTAGAAAAAGACCTCAATTTCTTGCCAGATTTGGAAGAGTTCTGGGAACTGCACTAAGCATTCCAGTGTTGGTGGTCATCCTTAAACCACCTTTTTATGCCAACATTTCAGAGAGCTCATTCATCCTAATTGTTGCCATGCATACTTTGCCATTTTTGTATTACAACTCTCTTCTTGGACTCACATATACCCCTTCAGATTAAGGGGGGGAATGTTGGACACCTAACCCTCTATGGGTAGGTGTGGAAGCCAAACAATCAAAGAGGAGTCCAAGTGACCTTGGAATGTGGAATCCAAGAGTCATGCCAATGTAATATAAATGCACATCTATGGTTAATAAAAAGACATCTCAGGCTTATCTTCATTTTCTGGTTGTATTCTCCATGAATGTTTAACAAATACTTATTTTCCAGTAAACGTATTTATGTTTTGATTGCAAGGTTTGGAACCACTGAATAGTTCATGAGCAGGGAGGAGGGGTTAGGTATGGAGCGGATGCATGAATCAGAAAAGTGGGGCGGAGGATTGGTCTTCCCGATGATTCATTATGTTTGTTTTTTTAATTTTCTTTATTTTTTCTATTAAATATGTTAGATATGTTAAATAGTGTTCCCATATATTGGTTTTTGTTAAACATGTGGAAAAATCTTTTCACCAATGTTTGTATTGAGGATTCCATGGTCCTTGTTAAGGTTGATCATTTTCACCATAAGAAGCTTGGAGAGGCTATTGAAATTGAGAGACATGCTAGGAATCTCAACATGGATGATGGTTGGAAATTAAGTAAAAGCTAGACTTCGACTCTCTTGATGTGATCCCTTCCCATCTCGTTTACATCCTTTTGGCGTTGGTTTTTTTAGTTTATTTCGTGATTTTATTTCCCTTTTATTTTTCTATTTCTTATTTTCTTCCTTATTTTAATAAAAAAAAACCCTAGCATTTTCTTTGGTTTTTATTATATTCTTAAACCTTCTTCCTTTTTAGTTAAAATATTTATACTCCTAATAACCAGTATTTCTACTATTTAAAAATGATTATATGATATTGATACTAAAATTTTAATCCCCTTTTTATTATTATTATAATACCCCCTTATTAATTAATAAAATTCTTTGGTATTAATTATTGAGATTAACCTAATTAATAAATATTTCCTAACAACCGATTAGAATTTTATCCCCTAATAACTAACTGACTAATTACCTAATTCCCTAACGGATAGTTTGTAACGGTTATTTTAAGGCAATGATGCATCCATACTATTTATTCATGAAGATCGATTAATTCTTTCACCTTGTCCTGAGGATGAACCACATTAGTTGGTTCGAAACGTCGACCAAATCACAATGATGTGATTAATCCGAAAGACATTTATCTACATTAAATATGTTTTGAATTATTTTTATTTTTTAATTTATTTTAGGTTATATTTAAATTTGTATACTTTTGAAGATACTTGAAGTGTTTATCCAAAATACATCAAGTTAATGATTGTGAATATATTTATGTTAAAATTTAAATCTTTCTTAAAATTTTATTTTGTTTTTTATTTTTTATTTTTAAATCATGTTTTAATTATTTTTTAAATAAAATGACTAATATATATATATATATATATATATATATAACTGTTTTTTTTTAATTTATTTACTTTTAATAATTAGAGTGTGAGAATCCTCGATGGGGTGGATGAAAGGTTTGATCAGGGGATGGCAGTAGAAATTGCTTCACCGTCGAGAACTAAACCCTTGGTACAAATGACATGTGTCAAAGATGCAACCAACTCATGTATGTACGAAGTCCTTTTTATGTGTGAAGTTAATTGAACAAATTTTGTTAGAAAAGCTGGGCATAGGTGGTTGCGACTGCGACAGAGAGAAAAAAATGTTTGTGCAGATTGCTAACCTATGAAAACTTATTCACGTGTGACTCTTAGGGTTATTTTTTGTTTTCTGCATGCAAGGATTTATTTCACACACTGTTGGAGGTTACCATCAACAAGTCTGGGACCCTCGAGAGGAGATTAATTGAAGGTTTAGCAGTGAAGGGGTTAAACAAACACGAAAGTGGAATTGTCATAATCGGTTTCTCAAGGTAGTGTTGTAGAGTTCGTGTTTGGTTTCAGTCACCTTTGGTAAGTTCACTAAAAGGGTATCTCATCTTTCATAATGTTTTTTTGTATGATCTCTTGGGGGAGGCTTGTAACAATTGTGTTATTCTTTTATTTTATCCACTCCCTACTATGGGTAGCCTGGGCTTGCACATAGGCCAAGCATATTGTAATTATGTTGATGGTTTTATTGTTTATACTTGGCTTTTGGGGTTAGAAAATTTGGAGATCGAGGAGGGTTGGAGCTCTTGAGGCCTTGTCGCTATAATTACTTTTAGAGGGGGGTAGGATCTCCGGAGTAGTGTCCACAATTTTTTTTTGTGGTAATTCTATGCTTTAGGTCTACTACTAGGAATGGGTGCGCACATGACTAGGTTGGCAGCCAGAGTCTTGTTTTTTGGTTACAACAATCTGGGAGTGGGGTGGTGTCCTTAGGGTCCCGTGGACTCCAATTTTGTGGCATTGCGAGAGCTCCAGAGCAGTGGAGTGGGGCTATAATTGTTATAAGGAAGTCAAGGTGGATTTTCAGTATTGACAGGATAGTAAGGATTAGAGAGGATCTTGGTTGGTGGTGGTCACACACAAAAGTGGTGTGAAACTTTCAGCTTAAGCATTCTTCAATTGAACGCCAGAGGGTGGTGAATTGCCTGACTTATTCTATAGAGAAGGAAACTTGGAGCTACTTGCACCGGGCTGGAGGGGTTGTAATTATGATTCATCTAAGAGGTCGAGCAAGAAGAGGGATTAGTCCATGACAACAGGGAGTTGAATGGGGAAGGGGAGCGGTGAAAACAAAGGAAGAAGGGGTCCAAAACAAATATTTTGATGAAGTGGTGGCCCACAAACCCAACCAATCAATTATCATTTCTTTCTTCCTTCCTTTTTAGACACCCTAGAAATACAACTAAGGAATGTGCAACACTTATGGAATAGTTGAGTCAAAATAGGCACAATTTTGCATTGAAATGATAAAATTCATGAATGACCTGCGACACAATCAATGGAAAATCTAGGATCATCTTACACCACTTCAACGTGGCCAAAGGATACTATTTGAATGGATGAAGAAGCTAGAGGGGTGTTTCGCTCATGTTGAATTTCATGTTCATGGAGATCTAGAACATCTAGATCTGTCGAGAAATGGTTTGGATCATCCTCCTTTTCGTTGATGTGTGTGGGTTGAGTTAGTATCATGGGAATCTTCTAGGCATTTTGGTCTTTCAGGTTCTCAGTTTTGAAAAACCTTTGGCATATTGTAATAAGTTGTTGGGTTATTTTTCTGGCCAACAATTTTGGTCAGAGTAACGTTGGAAGAACAATGAATTTTGGATAAACATTTTGTAATATTTTGATGAATTAATAGAAACTTTTGACCATCAAAAAAATAATTAAAGCATGGAATTTTTTTTTCAATTTATATATAAGTTTAAATGTAAATTAAAAATTTAATTAATAAATAATTTTTGAATTTTGAATTTATAAGGTATTTTAATTGCTAAAATATTCATAATTAAATGTATAGGTTTAATTAACTTATTATGCCCAAACAATCTTTATAGCCTAGTATGGGGAGATGTTGTATTGGTTGTAAATGAGTGTAAACATTAAAATGTCAGCTCAATATGGGGAGATGTTATAGTATTATGTAAAATAAAGCATTAAATAAAAATAATAATAACAAAGTAGGATGTCCATTTAATTAAAAAATAATAAAAATATTTAATACAATATGTAGTACTGTAATTTTATTTTTATTAATAAAATAAAATAAAATAAATTGAAGGAAAAATCATAACATTCATATCACACTAAAATAAATTTAAAGAAGAGAAACAAGTGTACTTGCCACTAAACTTAGAAATTATGATCTGGGAAAAATTGCATGAAAATTTATCATTTTCATTAGTTGATGCTAAATAAATAGTGGCCTATATCCGAATCAAATCATATAGTTATCTAAGTCAGAACCTTAACGATACTGAAATAAGGTATACTCAAGTACAAAAGTTGGTTTTGGCGGTCGTTCAATCCATCCCAAGGTTTCACCATTACATCTTGCTTCGAAAAAATATGGTCATTTCAGATTGCAACCCGATGATATATATACTGTCGCGTCAATTACTAGGGGAAAGTACTCTAAGTTGATCATTATTTTGCAATTGCTCGACCTGGAGTTCATCAAGTCCAAGTTGAAGAAATACCTAGTTTTTGCTGAGCTTATATGCGACCTTCCTTCCCTTGATTCAGAATCTACATCTGAAGGTTGTATCCCTAACAAGTCATTGTTTCCAATTTCGTCATATGTCCAATGGTATGGATATTTTTTGATCTATCTCCAAACCCCGACTTTTTGACCCAATACCAATCACTCCGAGCAATGACATATTCGATACCAATCCTAAAATTATGTTATCATTGGCGACACCCTTTACTGTCGTGGTATTGATACGATTTTACGAAGGTTCCTCACCTTTGAGGAGACCGAGAAATTCCTTAATGAATTCCACTCAGGGGAATGTGGCAGACATCTATCTGGCTATCCTACTGTGCATAAGATCTTATGCATTGGTTACTTTTGGCCTACTATCTTTTGTGATTGCATTCTTGTTGTCCAAAAGTGTCATGCGTGCAAGATATACAATTGTAAGATTCATTCTCTGCTTGCTCCATTGCATCCCGTTGTCGCTATTGTTCCCTTTGTGAAATGGGGTATCGACTTTATGACATGTAACCCTCACTTAGCTAGGGGGCATGTATTTTCATTGTAGACTAGTTTACTAAATGGTCCCAGGCGATGCCTACATATAACTGCACTGGCGAAACGAATACATACTTTTTCTTCAATCACATTATTGCAAGGTTTGGTGTTGAGCAAGGAATAAATACAAATCATGGAAAGCATTTCCAAAATCATATGATGACCGAACTGGCTACTAAGCTGAGACTTTCACATGAAAATTCCACTCCCTACTATCCTCGGGCTAATGGAAAAATTTAGGTTGTTAAAAAAGTTCTTAAGACTATGCTTCAACTTATGGTAGGGGTCCAAAAATCGCACTGGAACTTTCTTCTTTACACTGCCTTGTCGGCATACCGAACCTCAATTAGGAATGCTACCAGATTCACACCCTTTCAGTTGGTCTATGGTCTGGAAGAGATCATCCTCCCATTGAATGTGAAATTCCATCATTAAAAATAGTTGTCAAAATTATTCTTACCACTTCGGTAGATGAGGAGTTTATTTTACATCTAACTCCTTTGGATGAAACTCGGTGCAATGTTGCTTTAGCCAATGAAGCTCATAACAGAAGCGTCAAGGGGAAATAGGACAAAAATTTCAAGCCTCATGTCTTCTCGGAAGAAGACTTGGTTCTCTTATATGACCAGGAGGCTAATAAGTTAGGTCTAAGAAAGTTCCAACCTATGTGGCTTGGTTTGTACATTGTCAAGAAAGTCCTTTCAAAAGGGGCCTATGAGTTAGTAGATGCTGATGGAGTTCTGTTGGCGCAACCTAGGAATGAGATGTATCTCAAAAAATACTATTGTTGATCTCATGCATATTACATTATGTACATACTGTCTATAGGTATGTTGAGTTTGTTTTCAATGTGTATTTTCAGGGTTTCCCATAGTTTCTATTGATCTCATTTACGTTTGGTTTGCAGATTTCAACCTCTCTCGAACCGAATATTGGTTATGCCAATGGTGCTAGTTGTAGTAATCGGAACTTATCTTCCGCGGCATGGGCTATCTTTGCTCCAAATGGCGAGCTGGTGAGTATTGAAGGGATTTTCATTGGTCACTCTACTAACAACATCACTTAGTATATAATAGTGGTTGAGCTACTTTTGGATGCTATTTCACATGGTATCCACCATTTAGTCATCAGGCTTGAATCACAACTCATAGTACTACAACTTTCTAATGTCTATTTAGTTAGAAGTCCCACCATGCTTTGCATGGTTTTGAGAGTAGGTCTTCTAGAAAGACGCTTCGATATGAACATATCTAAACATATTAGCAGATTCTCTAGCTAATTACATTTTAGATAGACATTTGCAACGAATGTAAATAAGTTTCAATTCAGATCACCTAGGAAAAACTTAAAATATGTATATATGTTAAGTTTGGTTTACACAAATTTGTTCCCTGAGACACATATGGCTACATCTCCCATATGAAAAGCTACATGCAAATATATAAGTATAAAAATCAATGGTTCTCATGATAAAATGACATTTCACGAGATATCTTGCGTAGTAATCGACCAATACAACTAGGAACCACGATAGTGTGTCGTTGTACTTGCATTGGAATATGGTTGACCACTATCTCATCAATCATGTGTGTCAGACCCTCCATGTGGTGGTCCACCTTTGATAGGATCTCAACTACTTCAAGATCCTGTAGCGCATCCCGTCCTACCGCAACCACCTTTATTGGTTCCACTTCCTACTCATGTGGTTGTCCCTCTGCAAGATGGAGATATGAAACACCTAATAGTCAAATTGGTCCAATATATGCATGAAACAATCAATAGTTTAGTCTCAGAAACATAAAAAAAACACAAAAAAAATTGTAAAACTTTCAAAAACTTAAATGGTTGAAATATTTACAAGAAGAATCCCATTTCTCACCCTCAGGAAGCACGAGTTCGGGATCATCACGAAAATCTATCCCTACGTAAGGATAATCATTGATCATAATGAAATGTCTACGTAGCCATCCAAATAAGGTTGGTTAGAAGTTGACCGACGAAGAACCTACATGTCGGGCCATATGATCTATCCACCTCCTCATTCGTGGGGCCCTCATATCGATAGGCGTCAGTATAATCTACTGAGGCTGAAGTAGTGGCACCCAATCTAGAGAAAAATAGACTAAGATCGAACCATAGCTGAATTTATTTAACTTCCCCTCTCTTGTTTTAGTCATTTGTTCCTTCATATTGACCAAAACTCCCTCACTCCAGTTAAAGATTGTTGGCTCTAGACACTCAACCCCGTACTTCATGTATGATATATACTTGCTACATGAAGTGTTGAGCTACCTTCTAATCCCATGATAATGAACACGATCATTTTCAAAGGTAATTGGGTTACATATTTTATATTGATCTTCCCATCCCAAGTTGGTTGGGTTCGAAGTATACAATAAGTAGTGATATAATATTTCATTGTCTCCCCACCACTTCTCCCACCTAGGAGAGATATTAGGGAACCCATCCTAGATAAATCTGTCATAAAGTAGAAATCTTCTACCTTTATCTCGAGCATATTGTTACATAGCATTTTGTCACCGTCCCTGCAATCCCTCACCCCGCATATTGGAGGGTCATTCCCGTGACTTGTTAACAGTGTCATACTCTGTAAACACCTTCTTTGCATCCTTCTACATAAGAACAACATTTCTCCTATTGGACATTTCCTCAAAAAAGCACACAAAACCTATGTTTTTGCCTTGGCGCGGGTAGCCAGTTCACCCCTCGCGCCAATGTGGTAAATTCGCATTAGAGCCCGCGCCACCTGGCACTCTGTCTTAGTGTTGTGCCTACGCCAGCTATTTTAGGAATGTTTTTTTAGCAAATAGAGGCGTAAGCTTCCTTCTAACCACCTCAAGGGTGAGTAATTGGAAGTGGTTAAGTTGATCAGCCACGGATCTCCCTCTTTAGGTAGTGGTTTCCTCCTCCCTTGGAACACTCCTTGAAGATAGGTCTCCCTTCCATGATCATAGGGATCCTAACCTCTCCCTCTCCCTCTATATAAATAAGCTTTCTCCCTTTATGAAAGCTAGCTAAACAGATAGCCAAGGAGCTGAACTTGGAGAAGAATACTATAGCTGAGTAATTGCTATTGAGAAGGTAGAACCAGGAGAATTCTGTAGAGAGAGTCCCGTCCGAATTCCCAATGAGCCTTTGTGAGACGTGCTCCACTTGAACCCTACTGGAGGAGATCGCAACATCAAAGCTTGGTTGTACTCTTCCTTCCATTTATTAATATACTGGACTATGGTGTTGGTTCCATCGTTGTGTTATGCTGTTTATGTAATGCAATTGATTTAGTCCTCTTTGACTGACTGATAGTTATGAATGTGAATTAGTATGTTGTATATTGTCGTTGTTTTCTTGTGTGTAGGTGTCCGAACTTGAAAGCGAGCGGATCGTGATCTGTCAAACCAGGAGCGAGGAGCAAGCCACTCTTTTCGACGACAACAACAACATAGGATCTCTGGTAAGTCATCTATCGAATCTTCGTCCATTCGTTAACTAGCAATCAATATTATAGCATGTCTTGTTTGTGGCTAGACCCAGTATAGGGCTAGTGGGATCGCCTCTGTCTGCAGAGGGGATTTACCTCACCAACAAATTGGCGACTCCACTGGGGATCAGTGCGAGTTTGTCTTTCACCATTTAGGTCTTCGGTTGGTCTTTGCTTGCTTGTTTTGCCTTTTTTGATTATTCTACTAAGTCCAAGAGCCTTGTTCAGCCCCAAAGGATCAGATCTGACCTCTGTTTTTTGAAATTTTCCTTTTACCTGAAGTAACTAGCTTGGCGTGTTTTCTGGTCAGACAGTCACACCAACTAGCACTTGTTGCTAGTTTTGCACCTGTGCCATCCCCTGTTTGGCGCTGATTACAACCAAACAGTCACGCTAATCCCTATAGGTGTTAGGGTTTGGTCTGTTTTAGATATTTTTGGTCAGTGCTTGTGCTTCTGTGTTATTTTAGGTATGCATTGAATGCTTTGGGATGGTTTTTGATTGTGATTGGCTTCATTCCTTCAGTTGTTTGTCTGTTTCCTATCAGCATCATAGCCTTATGGTTTTTAAGTGCTTTGGTATGTTGAGCCTCCTGTAGCAGTTGGAGCCCTTATGTTTCGTAGTCAACTTCACTCCTTATTTGATTGCATTCATCTCCCTTGATCCATTTTAGTGATTGCATTAGTTGAATGATTCTTGCCTCTTTCGTTCAGTTTTTCTTCTTGTCACTCCAAGCATAGATCACACTTCTTGTATGGGTATGTTTCAAAATCTTTCTTCGATTTTAGAGATTGCAACATTTGTTTGAGTTTGGCTTCGTTTTTTTTGAGTTGATTGAAATTATTTCACTTCAACTCTCACATTAACATTCTCGAACTAGTGTGTTGGTTTGTTTTTCATGTAATTTAGTGCACTGTTTGCTCTATTACATTGAAAAAAAAATAAAAATTGTTTGCATTCTTGTTTGCATTGTGGAATTGAAAGTCTTTCGCATATCTAGCATTGGACAATTCTAGGAAAGATTTCTCATTTTTATTATCTTGCATCGGATACTGTAGTGGATGTTTCCACATTTTTTCATTATTTGCTATCGCTTGAAAACTCCTAAATTTCTCGTAGATAGCTTTTCATCGAACGAAATGGTATTTTCTGGCATGTAGCTTGCATTTATGGATTTTTAAGATCCAACATTCGGTAGGACCTTGGAATTGAAACGTAAATACAAGATCAACTTAAAATTTACTCAATAAACCTAAGGCAACATTGAAACCTAACGAAACATTTAGTGGTCTAAGTTAGAGACGTGTTCCGACGTCTTTAAACCTAGCAGCTGTCGTTCGCCATCTGGCTTCAGACAACACTAGTATAGACTTGTGCTCCCCGTACCGTCGAGTATATAAAGGGAGACCCCTCTAGGTTGCAATCCTTTTATCCGTAGGAAGCCGAGTCTGCTGCCTTGTAACCATGATACACCGAACACAGCATTCAGGGAGACTACCTACACGTACGTCAAGTCCTTGGTCAATTCTTCTTTCTTTTGATTACCAAGGTGTATATGGCAGTTCGCAGAAACCTGGTACACCCTTTTACCTAGAATACCTGAGCAGTCATTTTCGATCTTTACTAACTCCATAAATTTGAAAAGATCATCCAGAGCTTGTCCTTTCATGCTTGTTTCAACCTGAATGTGATAGAGTCACCATTTTCCTGTTTATTGACTCTTAAAAGATGAAACGGTAGAGTTTGGTTTCAGTGTCTTAAAATTAATTGGCCACGAAATATTCCTGGTTAAATTTGGTTTCCTTAGTGTTATTTTACCATTGTTTTTTATGACAACCTTCCTGGAGTTTACCAACCAAGGAATCCCTCCCGAAGGGAATCTTGGTCCCTTTTATGATTTTGGGAATGTTGGTGCTCCTTACATGGCAACATTGTCTCTCTTCCAAGGTTAACCGTTTGTTTGCCCGTATATTGTTTCGACCCTCCTAACTCCTAATGCCCCAATCTCTGTTCAACCATCACCTCCACCTGAACAACATCATGTTGATTCCAAGGTGGACCTCTCCCCTTCTTCGCCTGTTTCTTTGGCCTCCCCTTCTACTTCGCCTGGTGAAATTTTTGATTCTAGTAACCAGGTGGCCAAGAAGAAGAAGAGGAAGAAGAAGAAGAAGAATTCAGATAAATGAGAGGCTAATGCTGCAACTATTGCGCCTCAGACACCTTCCCTCGAGAAACCATTCAACCTTCCACATAAAGTCAAATTCCCTTGCATGTTGTGCAAAGGTGACCACTTTCTTCGAGATTGCCCTGGAATCCCCAAGGCGCTCGAGGCATGGTCCGACGGTCGTCCGTCGTTACCTTTGGCTTCTAGAAGTCATATTGGTGGCACATCTTCGACTAGTATTGATAAAACTCGTAAGAAACAAGGTAAGATTATCAATCCCTGTAATTTGTGTGAAGGGCATCATCCCATTCACCTTTGTCCATATATGGATGAATCCAAGAGAATGTTGGAAAAATCTATTGTTTCTACACCCTACCTTACGGCCAATTACTAGAAAATTTCTTTGAGTCCTTTGCTAGTTGACTCCATGATCGGTCAAGAGTCATCCTTGGTCGATCCCTCTCCCCTGGAAATTCAAATTCAAGAATTCGTTCCTAACAAACCATTGGACATGGAATCGGTCGACTTGATCCCGCCTATGGTTCATCAGGTCTTTTCTGTTGAGAGTGGATCTCATTCCCCTCATGTTCTTCTCGTTTCTTCATATTTTTCAGACTTATATTCTTTTGTCCCTGCAGTTCAAGAAGTCGCTTCTCCTACTCCCGTGATGGAAGTTCAGGAGAGTGTTCCACTTGCTCCAGTAACACCAAGGGTAAACCATCTCAGTTTGATGGTATCTCCTCCAAGTATTTTGGTCGCTTCCTTTGATTGGAGTCGATTTGCAGGATACCGCCTTCCATGTTATGTGCCTTTTGAGATAACGGTACAGACCTTTGATCTGGTTGTACCCAACACCATTATAGATGAAGGTGCATCTGTTAGTTTTCTGTCTTCCACTACTTGGAAAGCTTTTGGTTCTCCACTGCTTATGCCTGTTACGCAAAATCTGTTGGCTTTTAACAGAGGAACCAATCAACCATTAGGGATCCTTCCAAAATTGTTGGTTACTTTGGGAAGGAAAACCGTCCATATAGACGTGATGGTTGTTCTAGGTCCCTTGGATTTCAATTTTCTCTTGGGGCGTGACTATACTTATGTCATGGGGGCAATTGTCTCTTCCCTTTTTCATGTGATTTATTTTCCACACAAAGGTCGAATCATGACCATTGATCAGCTTTCATTATTTGGTCCTGGCATGACATTTGGTCCACCATCGTCCCTTCCGGGATTTTATTTGCCGATTGTATCTTCCCCGGCACAGGTTAGTTATGTGACTACCTATCCCGTGCCCACATTCAATGATAGTGCCGTTGTGCATCGTGTGCTAGGGGCATTGGGTCCTGATTTCCAAGATGTTGTTCTCCCATCAGATGCGAACCTCTTGGAATCCATGAAATCTTATTCGACATGATGAGGTCTTCGAAGCACAGTTCATTTTCTTGTGTTAAGCTCCTTAAAAAATGAAACAAGGTCGTTGGAGCAGAGTTTGTTTTCTTGTTTCAAGCTCACTAAAAATGAAACAAGGTTATTGGAGCAGAGTTCCTTGTCTTGTGTCAAGCTCCTTAAACAATGAAACAAGGTGTCCCGAGGATAGTTCGTCTTCTACGTCAACCTCGTTAAAAAATGAATTAGGTCTTGAGGATGGTTCGTCTTCTATGTCAACCTCGTTAAAAAATTAATTAGCTCATGAGGATAGTTCTTTTAATGTGTCAACCTCCTTAAAACAATTAAACACGTTCCCGTTCAATTCGAGTCTTTGCCAGATCTTGTAAAATCCCAGTCGAGTCTTTCTATTGATCTCATAATTTGAACCTTCACTTCGTCTGTCGTTCATATGGACTGAAGCTTGGGGGGCATGTACCTCGAATTGAGTCACCATGTTGGGGGCATGCTTACCTTTTCAAGCATAGTTTGTTTCCGTTTCAAGCTGGTGTAAAAATGAAACCGGTTTCAAGCATAGTTTATGAAAGTTTCAAGCTTATGTAAAAATGAAACCATTCCTATTTTACCTCTCGTGATTGCGATTTTATCAGCCTGTTTTTCTAGATGAGCCTTGGTTTTGTCATTCCATCGTAACCGTCTGCTTGGCCGATCATATGCCTTCACTTGGTTGTTTTACCCATTCTTGAGGAAACGCTGCAATGAGTGGTCTTGTTAGCCAGCCTCTTGACCTTTACTTGTTCTGAGCAGTTCCACCATTATCGGAACTAGTTGCTACCCTTTATACCACTCGTTCCCCCAGGAGGAGTCATCTTTCAGCTCTTTTCTGACTCTCTAAAACTGAAAATATTGCGGAGACACTTGTCGTTTTGAACTCTTTAAATGGATCTAAAACGATATATACCCAGTGTACGTTCACCCCTTTTTTGGGCTGAAATAGATTATTTACGAAAAAGGAATACCTTAGCCTATCATGTTGGGAAACCAGCTCCAAAAATAGAAGAAAAGAGATATCAACACCTTAGAAATAAGCCACTTCGAGAGGGCAACCTACAATACATTACATGAATGAACAATTCTTGGATGATTCAAATTACAAAACCTAATCCTAGTGGAGCCACAATGTAATCCCAGCCGACCTGACAATAATAATTTAAGGGCACAATAATAACAATATGGGGGTTACAAGGGTACAATAATAACAATAAGGGGGTTACACTAATTTGGTCACCGGTTTTGCAATGGGAATTTCCTTTGCAGGGGTGGTTTCGACTGTTTCTTGGATGGGTGAGGCCTCCTCGAGACTGAGGGGATTCAACCCTATGGCAGTGATGTTGGTGGCTCCTGTTCCCATAAGGCGAATGAGGTACCAAACTCGTATTTCCAATGATATGTTTGGTAACACTAGTGTTTCCAAAACCTGCTGGGAGACGAAACTAGCTGGGGGGTAGAGGAAAGGGGTTTGGAAAGCATCGTAGGCTAGAGACGCTGTCGTGGCCAATGACTCGGTGCCATTACTACTTGTGTTCATGTCCTGACTAGCTTCGGCACTTGATGTGGACATCATGCACACCAGAGCCCCTGTGACATCGGGTGATGACTAAGGGATAATGGGAGGTTCTCCTAGGAATGACCCAAGAATGGACGACAGTTTGAACTGGCCGGGGCCATATTCTTGGTACCATGAAAGTGCATTCGAGGATGTATCTAAGTAGGCTAGAATTACATCAGTGTTTGTTAGGGGTCATTTCTCGCTATGCGTCAATTGGTCTACAGTAATGATGCGGTCCTCGTGTGGGGACATCATAATGCGAAAGACAGAGGAGGTTATGGCTGACATGGTGTACACATAACTCCTCCCAAGGAGTATATTGTAGTCCAAGTGAGCACCCAAGACTTCAATGTCTATGTGGATTGTCTTTCCGACTAAGCAGACCGAGACATTTTGGTAGAGGCCAACGAGGGTTGAAGGACGACCGTCGTATGCTCTAAGCGTGATGACTGAGGGTTTTAGTTCGGGAGACCCTAACTTCTGCCAAACATTTTTTGACATGATGCACGTGGATGCACCCTCGTTGATGACACATTGGTGAATTGTGATATTCTAGACCGACATTGGTATCTAGAAGGTGGCCATGGAGGGAAGCCTGGCAGTGACTTTGTCTAAGTCGAAAACCATTAGGCATGTATCAGCAGGGTTGATAGCGCCTAACATGGAAAGTAAGGCTTTCCGTTGTTTTGGGAATGACTACAATACTTCCAAAGCTGACATAGCAGGGAGATATTGTGCTAAATCATGCACGATACTATAATTATGGTAGGCTTTGGAGTATTTTCCTGCTCACCTATTGGGTCCCTTCGCCATCTTTGGTAATGGTTCGATAGGCATCTTTGAAATGGTCAAAGGTGCATTCGGTGCACTAGTACTTGCCCCTGACGTATTGGTGTCTGGTGGGGTGTCTTAATTGTGATTCTGTGTTTGTAAAAACATCTTTTTGCCAGTCATGTAGATTTCGTGGCTACTTTTCCTAGAGTCTTCTGGATTTTGCTGTTGAGTGCTTATCGTCCCTTGATGGGGGAAAGGTTCTTGCATCACAGATGGTTGTTGGGAAGATCCTCCTTGTCCTCGGTTACTCTGTAGCTTCTTCAACTTAGGGAGATAGGGACAGTGGTGAGTATATTGGTCGTACTCACCACATATCGAACAAGAATGGTTTGTTCGAAGAGCTAGCCTTTTGCTCTGTTGTTGGGCATTGCTTGGCTCCTGGCTCTGATTCTATTTGGAGTTGACTCCAGCCTGGGATCGCGACGGGCGTTGATGTTTTTTGCCCCCTTGTCCAGGATTCCCCTTTGGATTTTTCTTTTTCTTTTTTCTTCACCACGTTAAGAGGGTAGTTCTCCTAGTTATATTGGTGAGGTTGGTTTTGGGATGGTTGCACAAAGTTCACTTGTGCATTGGTCTGCATATGCGGGTCTTGTGCTGGGGACTGAGCATAACACGGTCCCTGGTTTGCACATTACTGTTGGAGGGGAGCTCTTCTGTCAATGTTTCTCTTTGTGTACTAGGTCCTCTGAGATAGAGGATAGGTTCCTCCCTGGTGATACGCTGGCGCCCTATTGGTCAAATTTTGCTAAGGCATATGATGAACTTGAAAATCGGGTTGAGGTACGTTATGGGTAGAATTTTACGTGTAACCGGGGTTTTGACTCCTGTTGCCTATGTAACATTGGGTCAATGACCCAATTAGTCCATCTGCAGAGTTTGAGACACCTGGCAATTCTTGATAAGTTTGTAGGTGCGGGTCAGCTCAAGCTGCTAGGCTTTGCTGATGGTGTCCTCTTCGGATGTGGGCCTTTGTTGTGCCACATCCTTTGAAATATCTGTCGTGAGAGTTTTCAGGAAGAAATCTAAAAGAACCCAGTCGTCGAGTTCTTCTTTACATAAACTGCGACGTCGCCTCCATTCGTGGAGATGGTCCGAGATATGGACAGCGGGGGTTTGTCTAAAATGTGTCAGTAATTCCATTTTGGAATCATGGTGAATGGATAGCTGAAAATATGTTAGGAACGTGGTGGCGAGGGCGCTAAAGGTCCCATGTGAAGCAGAGGGTTGCTCCACGTACCATTTTGCACCTAATCCTGTCAGAGTGCATTGAAATAGTCTCAATCGAATAGTGTCGTCAATGATACTATTCGATGAGAACCACAGGTGGAAGTTCATGACGTGATTACCTAGGTCTCTCGCTTGCTTTCCTTCGAACTTTGGAATATCAGAAGGGAGTTTCGTGGGCATGGGAGGCCATGTAGGGTTATGTGCGATGGGTTCATTCATCAGCTTGGTTAAATCGGGTAGATTCAAAAAAGCTAAGAAAGGTGACTGGGAGGTTGATGCCATTGCAATGTGCGAGAACACAAAGTTTTAGTTAGGAAGAGGTATTTTTTTCGACGTACCCTATTATGTATTCTGCTCGCTTCCCAAATGGGTCGGACTCCTCTACCCCCCATGAGTCGTGGGGGGAGTGGTGTGTGGTGTGGTGTTGGGAGATTGACTAGGGTTCCCAACTAAGGATTCCCCATTAAAAGACAAACCAATAATGGTGGCAGTGTTCCATCATTGACTCCTAAACGATGAAAGACCTAGAAACCCTCCCGATAATGGGGGGAGGTCCAAAAGACGCCTAGATCGACGAGGTCTCATTGGTTCCATTCTGGTGTCGACTAGGTTTGGTTTTGGAAAAATTTGAGAGGATAGAGTCTATGATCAAAGAAAAATTTTGGTCACATACATAATAAAAAAAAGCGAAAATAAAATAAATTTTCCCTTTAAATTAATTCTATGTGATCAAGCAATAAAAAAAGTGGTTTTTGTTTGTTTGCGTACGATACTCGAAATCCTAGAAGACTTATTCGTCCTCACACACTCAAATGTAATTGGGCCTTGAGAAGATATCTTCCAAGTGCTGGCACAATGTCCCGTAAGAGTTGGAGATGCCCCCAGTCAGCCGAAGAAAATCCACCAAGGTAAGGGTAGAGGGTCTGGTGCTTGCCTAGACCATCAGCTATAGGGAAAGGATGCCCTAGATTTGGCCACTATGTACCACCATCCTGCATGAGCATTCGAGTCTTGGGCTTCTTGGTAAGTCAGCTAACAATACCGAATATTAGCCAGATCAGGTAGCCCCAACTGATACCGCACGCACTGCGCCTAAGCCTAACACCCTCTGAAACGGGTCTCTGTCGTGCTTGGGTTTTATTTTCCATGGGCTTATAGGTGGATTTGAAGCTCCCTAAATAGTCAAATTCTATGTTTCAAGATGAAGAATGATCAAGGTGGTTTATTGGATGCCTACCCCCTTAATCCTAACTTAAACTATAAATTCTTTTGTGGCCCCTGTGGGGAGAATTTAGTGAGTTTGGTTAAGTTAGTTTTAGGTGTCTTTTCTTTGCTTACTGGGTGAATGTGTGTGAGAAAAAAGTGGACAAGCACATAGTTTGAACGTGTGGATATGCGATGATCCTTTTCAAAATCCCCTATTTAAACTATGTTGTATTGTTCCTTGTTAAAAAAAAAACATGTGCAGATATGGGTCGCTATCTATTTTTCCTAGTTAATCTATGTGATTAACTAAAGGGAGATGACAAGTTGTGAATAGAGAGTGTTCATATGCTTACCTAGGATCACAGGAGGGTGCAAAGGTAGCAGAGATTACTTGCTTTTCTATTGTCAATTCAGTCCTAGTCCCGAAATCCTACTGCAAAAATTGAACTAAACTAATAACTTTTACACTAGAAAAAGAAACTAACTAAGCATGCGTGGACTTGGGCCACTTACTTTGGCTAGTTATCCAGGTGTGTTGATACCTAAATTTGCAAAACATAAATTTTTTTCGGAATGCAAGTTATTTTTCCCCCATACTTAAACTATTTGTGAATTTTTGCTAAAATCAACTTGAAATAAAACTAACACTAAGCCTATGAAAAGCAGCTAAGAGTGAGCTTTAGCAAGCTGTGGGGTATCTCAACTAGTGCTGGCATGTTTATTAAGGGCTTCCAAGCACTTTACAAGCAGGAAAAGATAGAAATGAGGGAGAAATTTCTTTTTCTATCTTTTGCGCGCAAAAGGCTGAAACATGTGCGATGTTTGTGCATGGGTCAGCTCTAAACGCGTGCCCTGGGCACGTCTGTGGGAGGGAAAAGTGCTCAAATCCCTGCAAAATTAATTTTTGTAGCTCTTCTACTTTAGTTTGTCACTTGGGATAAACTAGGGACTGCAAGAGAAATCAAGGGAAATTCAACTCCACTCCACAACACAGACAGAGGTCTCTGCAAAAAGGAGGCTCAACCACATAAACTTGGTAATAAACGTTAGTGGAGTTGCCAATCTTGTTTTAATGTGTTTGGTGCATGTATTTACGAAATCACACTAACTTAAGGGGTGTGGTTTACCCACTTAAGTTATTGGTAACAGGCAGAAAACGAAGTGGAGTCAAGCAAGTTAGTGGAACAAGCTAGAATCATAAACATACTAGATAGAGAAATAGAATGCATATATAAACTAAAACTAAAAAAAATAAACACAAGCTATAAATAGAGTCAAACAACTAAAATAATCTGAACGGTGGCTCTTCAACCCCTCTTATTGAGTGCTGGTAGGAAATGAGGATGAAAATTTAACTCTATTGCCAAAGGGCCCCTAGAACATGGGTTCTAAGTCCTAATGCAAGGATTTTTTTACTCCCAAGTTTGCCTTAGTGTAAAGTATCCCTCTCTCTACTATGGTGGACTGAACTTTTTAGGTAGCCAAAAACTGAGTCCCCTCTATCTTCAACTCCAGATCACACACTACTAGTATTGCTTGGGAAATTCTAGCTAGCATAACAACGTGTTCACCAATTCTTCATCTTATGGTGGCCTTATATAGGAGAATTCAAATCCTCCTTCCCTCTCTTGGTACATTATGGATGGTGACCCAAGAGAGGGGGATGATTCCTTTGTGTGCTACAAATATTTCATTGTGTGCTCACTTAATGTCTCAGGAGGCTTTGGTCGTTGTCCTTAGGCAACTTGAAGTGAGGAATCATTGTCCTAAAGTGTGCTTTTTTGTGGTCTCGGAAAGTGACTTTCGCTACTCCCAAGATTGCGCGCATTCCGGGTCATAAGGCGCGCAAAGGCGCTCTTCACGAAGGATTATGCACACAAAATCATTTATGACTTGCTCAAATTTGATTTTTCCTCAGACCTTAGAGATTTTTAAATCCTTTCTAGATTCTATAATGTCTTTTAGCCCTGTAAATCCTTCTACTTGACATTAAATAATGTCATCTTCTGCTTGTATGATTTTCTAGTGTTAACAAGCATGAAGGGAAAATAAATTGAAACTAAACCCAGTACTAGTACATCAAATTGTCACATACATGCTCCAAATGAAGAAGAAATAATTGAACTGTTTCATGTGAGGGTAATATCCAAACATACCAAGATTGACACATTGTTTGACAGTGGGTCACAAGCAAACTTAATCTTTGAAGACTTGGTCAAGAAACTAAACCTTGAGACCATACCACTTCCAAAACCATATCCATTAGGTTGGATTTGTAAGGATGCAAATTTACAGTTTTCAAAGAAATGTATATTGCGGTTTGAAATAACTGCAAATTTTGTTGACATAGTTGAATTAGATGTGGTTCCACTTGACATAACAGGTATTGTGTTGGGGAGTCCTTACTTGTATGACAGGAAAGCGATCTTCCATCGCCATGAGAACAAATATCATTTATTCAAAGATGGCAAGGAGTTCATTGTTAGAGCACATCGCAGGAAGAAAACATTGCTATGGTAAATGTTGGACAGGTAAAGAGGCTCGTAAATTCAAGTAATAATTTTGTTCTTCTTATGATTAAGCCTAAAGCTGATGTTAATCATGAATCATTTGAGGGATGTGATCCTAAGATGAAATCAGATTTGTGTGATGTAGTTAATGCACATCATGAGATGTTTCAGGAGCCAACATGATTGCCTCCAAAATGAGAGATTCAACATGAGATTCAGTTGCAACAAGATTGTCCTCTTCAAAACATCGATATGTATTGCATGTCGATAATGGAGAATGCTTAAATAAAGAGGCAAATCTAAGAGATGTTGGAAAAAGGAATCATAAGGCCAAGCACCTCGCCATGCGATTCACCCATAGTCTTGATACCAGAGAAAGATGGGAATTGGCGCATGTGTGTAGATTTCTGAGATTTGAACAAGATTACGGTAAAGAATTGTTACCCACTCCCAAGAATCGATGATTTTCTTGATCAGCTGAAAGAAGAAATTTTTTTCATTAAGTTATATTTATGAAGTGGATATCATCAAGTAAGAATTGCAGAAAGTGATATATGGAAAACTGCATTCAAAACCAAACAAGGACTCTTTGAGTGGCTAGTTATTTCTTTTGGTTTGTGTAATGCACCGACAACTTTCATGCGTGTTATGGATAGTGTATTGCGTCCATTTCTTGATGAATTTGTGATTGTGTACTTATATGACATATTGATTTTCAGCAAAACAAGAGAATATCGTGTCTTGCATGTGAATAGAGTGCTTTATATTTTGAAGAAATATAAATTGTTTCTTAAGATGTCAAAGTATGAGTTTGGAAAGACTTCTTTGGTTTATTTGGGACACATTGTAGGAGGAGGAGAGTTGAGAAATGATCCGTCTAAAGTGGAAGCCATTGTGAATTGGCCCACACACAAAACTGTAACCAAGGTAAGAAGTTTCCTAGGTGCAGCTTAATATTGGAGAAAGTTTATTGCTAACTTTTCTTCCATCGCAACTCCTATGCATGCAGCGACAAGTGTGAGAAAGGCTTCCAATGGGGAGGTAAACAATAGCAAGCTTTCAAAGCTTTAAAAGACAAGATCAGTTCAGCTTCAGTCCTTGCATTACCAAATTTGAGACAACCATTCGAGATTCAAATTGATGCTAGTGATTATGCCATGGAAGCAATTCTTTTGCAGCATGGTAAGCCTATCACTTTTCATTCTGAAACATTTAATGGTGTTGTGACTAATTATCATACATATGGCAAAGAACTATATGTTTTGGTACAAAGTGTCAAGAAGTGGAAACACTACTTGATGGGTAAAGAGACTATTGTGCATATCGATCACCAACCATTACAGTACTTGCAGTCACAAACATAATTGCAGCAATCAGGACATTTCAGGTGGATAGGATTTCTTCAACAGTTTCACTTGGTTATAAGGTACAAGAAAAGTATTTACAATAAATTTGTTGATATGCTTTCAAGACCAATCATTAGTTCATCTACTTTACTAAAAAATGATTCTATTGTACATGAGAGTTACAGAGAAAAATATGCACATGATGTTGATTTTCAAGATGTGTATGCTAGTTTGAGTGAAGGTAATCAAGTTGAAGAAAAAGATTAACACATGCATAACAATTTGTTGTTTCATTTGAGCAAGTTGTGTATACCACGAGGAGAGAGGCTAAGTGTCATGAGAGAAGCTCATTCATCTCTTATTGTTGGACACTTTGGAGTAAGAAAAACAGTGACACATCTACAAAGGTATTTCTATTGGCCTAGCATGGTAGATAATGTGTTGTGTTTTATAAGAGGTTGTTCTATGTGTGCAATAAGCAAGCCTAGTAATAGGAATATTGGGTTGTACACGCCACTACCGGTACCATCAGGGCCATGGGAGAGTGTCTCCATGGAATTTGTTGGAGGTCTACCTATGTCAAGAAAACAACATGATTATCTTTATGTAGTTGTGGATAGATTTAGTAAAATGTGTAAACTTATGCCATGTAAGAAAACCATTACTGCTGAAAAAATTGTTGAACTTTATTTTCAACATGTTTGGGTTCATTTTGGATTGCCAACTTCTAATGTTAGTGACAAGGGTTCCAGGTTCATTGGGGATTTTTGATCAAATCTATGGAAGATGATGGACACAAAGTTGAAAAAGAGTATTGCTTTTCATCTGTAAACAGATGGACAAATCGAGGTGGTGAACAGAACCGTTGTGCATCTATTGAGAGGTTATTGCAGCAAACATCCTAAGTTTTGGGATGAGCAAGTGCATTACATTCATCACGCTTACAACTGGGCAAAGCACTCTTCAACTCAAACATCACCTTTTGAAGTATGCTTTGGGCATTTGCCAAAATTTCCATTAGACTTCATCTTTGGGAAGGATGTTTCAATAGATGGCCATAGTGATATTGACAAGGCTCGAAATTTCATTGAGAAAATTCAGATTATACATCAACAAGTTCAAGAACATCTTGAGAAAAGTCAAATCAAATACAAAGAGAGGCATGACAAACATAGATTTGATCACAAGTTTCAAGAGGGAGATGATGTATGGTTGCACATTACCAAAGAAAGGATGCAAGGGGAAGGAAAAAAGCTCAAACCCATTTGCTATGGTCCATTCAAGATCATAAAGCAAGTTGGTAATAATGCATTTCAACTTAAATTTCCTTCATATATGAAAATGTATTCATTTGTTAATTTTGAAAACTTACATTTGTATGAGCTACCTTTGATCGATGATCAAGGAAGTGACGTTCAGCTACCTTTTATTGAAGATTTCTCGCCAGAATTTCTGGATGAGCTCAAAGAATATACAATTCTTGATAAGAGGACAAAAGCATCCAAGAGGGGAAGTGTTGACTACCTTCGATTTGGGATCAAAGGAACTAGGACAAGCAAGACAAAGTGGATGGAGGTTGGAAAGGTGAGGGAGTTGTACCCTCATCTACTGAACATGTAATCAAGTCTTTTGGGGTCTAGAAGCTTCCCAATGGGGAGGAGTGATTAGGAGTTCATAAATTTTACTCAAAATTCAAAGTCATAGGATTGGGTTGAAACTGGGATGGTTGCGTAGATATCGTCTTCCTGATTCTGGCGTCATGAATGGTTCGAAAAAATGATGTCGTATGAGGGAGATATCACATTTTGATCGAAATGCCAAACAGGTAAATTTTGCGATAGTTTGACCAGGGTTGACTGGGATGCCCAGTCAGCAGGGTGGAGGTCTAGTTAGAAAAAGGAATATTCCTTCCTCAGAGCCAACCATAGTTTGAAAAGTGTCGCTTATTTATTGGTCAGCTGGTTGTATGTTGGTTTGGAGGGCCAATCACAGGGTGCCACGTGGCTAGCCCTGAGGGCGCCACATGTCCCTGTAATGGAATATTAAAATTTTGGTTGAGATCTACAAGGTTCGACCCCGCGACCTCCGGCAGAGCACGCACACGCCATAAGTGCCCAAGCTACACATGATTCTTAACATATATCATTGTTAGGATAATGTTAAAGGGTAATGAAATTTGCATTGGGGGTTCGGGACCGCCAGCGGTCCCAACCCGCCAACTGTCCCCGTTGGTGTTCACATGTTATAACAACAAATACATAGTTATGAAACCCACCACGTTAAACCATCTACGTCAGCAGTTTCAAAATGTCACATGGCGATGTTTCCATGCGGTTAATGCAACGGTTGCGCTAACCACCCTTTTAAACCGAAGTTTCAACATGCAACCACAGTTATGTGCCTCGGGTTTCCGCCTTCGATTACGGTTAGTTCCGCGGGTTTGGGGTGCGCATGTGGCCACCCCAACCACTAGCATTAAATGTAATAGTTAGTTCTGGTGGGATTTTTGGAGCACGTGTATTTTTGGTCAGATTTCACTACATTAACTCCAGTTAATTGGATTTCTCCACTTTTAATGGAGTTTTTCTAGGTTTAACTGGGAAAAAGAGTAGGAGACTCAATTTTCATCCATTCAGAGTGAATGAAGAGTCATTTTTTTCTAGTTGGAGCATTCTGGAGCCATTGGTACAGAGAAAACAACCATTAGAGGTCTGTAACTACATGTAGTTGCAAAATTTTGAGCATAATGAAAGATAGACATGCCATTAGGAGTTGGACCAACAAATGTAGCCCAGAAGGGGTGAACGGCTTCATCATGACTATTGTGTAAATTATATGTGGTGACTTATTTCTCTGTTTTACACCGTTGTTCAATGTTATTTGTGCTCATTTCATGCTTCTAATTCACTAAAATCATCTACAATTCATGGTTAAAATCCTCAATCCTTACACAAACTAATGAGACAAGTATGCACATGTTTAGTAAATTGAAAATAAACTTAGCAAAAAAAAACTAATATAGTCCTTTCATATCACTACTACTCTAGCCTTATAAGTAGACACCTCTCTAAGAAAAAGGTTGCCAGAAATTGGCTCCAAAATTATATGGACCTTATTAGGTAATTCAGTGTATCGGCACAATAGACTATAAACTGGCCCAATCGACCACTTCAAAAATCCACCCAGTATTCCATGTATCCTGCCTCAAGAAATTTTTGGGGAACAATTAGAGGGTTTAGACATTTCTGTAGAACTTGACGAGGAAGGTTCATTTTGGCTTCAACTCAAACTGGTCCTCGATACTCAAGAAAGACATCTTCGTGGCCACACAAACAAGTAAGTTCTCATCAAGTGGCAAGACACCTCTCCAGAAGATGCTACATGGGAAGCAACCTCTATTCTTCAGCAATTTCCATAGATTCAACCTTGAGGACAAGGTTGATTTTGATGGGGAGGGAATGTTAGGATCCAACCCTAACACCTTTATTTATGTAATAAGGCCAAGGGTCCTCGTTATATTCATAATTAGTTAGTTGATTCAATAAAGCCTGTAAGTGGTCATCCGCATTAATAATGATTCTAAGCGGTTGACACACATTATGAAAAAAGGACCACAAGTAGTTATAGATGGGCCTTAGTTAATAAATAATGTGGTTAACTAGTATTATGCAAGGGACCATGAGTAGTTATGGTTTTGGACGTCATGAATCTATAAATAGTCTTAGAGAGCAAGGGAAGAATCAACTAGTTTATTTGTAATTGAGCTCTGCTCTGTTGGAGGTTACCACCTTGAAGAGGAAAGTGAACATTATATTATGCTTCTGAATAATATAATATGTTTTCAATTTGTCTCATTTCATGTGATATTACTGTTTTTATGGTAATATTGTTCTTGTATTTCTGGCATTCTAATATTCTTCCCAGGTGAAGTGCATAACAAATGAGCCCTCCACCCATCCCACCTAAATTGCATTAAATAGAAATAGGTATGACTTGCCCCCGACATGCATTTGCATGCAGCCTCATAAATGGCCATAAATAGGAGAGGAGGTTTGATAGAATTGGTAGTAGTACTTGTGGTAAGTGCTAGAGGTTGGGGTAGGCGTGAGGTCGAGAATCAACCTCCTTGTTGTTAGTATATTTTCTTTCATCTTGTGTAGAGGTAGCATTATGTGTTTGCGTGTTTGGCATTAGTGTGGAGAGGTGTGGTTTTCATCTGGAGCTTGAGAAGTTGAGGTGGGACGGTAATTTTTGTAGAGGATAAGGGAATTTATGGCTATAACTTGGATTGGTAGAAGAAGTTGGTGAATTCTCTCCTCTGTAAACATAGGGTTGACTGTGCAGGTTTTGTTCCTCATGGATTTTCCTAGTCCGCTTATTATTATTCCTAGTTTTGTAAGTCATGTTTATTTCAATTAATTCTTTAAGTTTTTCGTGGTGGGATCTGAGACCAAATTAGGGAAAATTAGGCATTGGTTTAGTCAGTATCAGCGTGAGGAAACATTTTCATTCCAATCATAACCCTGGTCTATTAAAGTTTTTTCATGTAGTGTTTCCCTCCTGGTTCAATGTAGTAGGGAAAAAGTGTGGTATGTCTTTAATTTGGACTTGCCTACGACTTTTTCTTTGTATGAGTTACTAGGTTGCTATAGGTTTCAAGGGGGGAAGGCTTTAATTACCCCGGAGAGCTGGCTAGTTGTTGTTTTTCTCTCGAATTATTCCATTGCCATTTGTGTGGTAACGAATTTAGTTTCAAGGTCAACATGTATATTTCTAGTTTTTTTGTTTCAGGGGGAATTCTTGTTTGTCTTTAGGTTGTGGCCACTTGTCGAATTTTCAGAGTTATGAACCCCGCCTCCTCGTCTTTCTGCCTAGGAAACACATGCAATGTAGGTGGGGAAGTGGCGGCATAAGCTTGAAGGGACAACATAGGGCACACATTTCTGCCAACAACACAACTATGATATATTTTAATGCATTATCTGTTGAGACTCGATGTGAAATAAGAAATTAGGATATTAAGGTGGGGGTCGAAAAATAATCCTACTCTGACTTTGGGATACTTGATGAGGTGTCTTGATGGATTCTTGATCCTAGTCACACCAAGGGATGGAGAAATAAATGCCTCAATTTTGTGGCATTTCATTGGAAAATGGAGACTTTGCTTGATCTCGTATTGAAAGAAAAACAATTAGAAAGATACAATGTGTTCACTTCAATGGAGGAGATCAAAAGGATGTTGAGGACTCGATTTTTCTCCATGTATAATATCGATGCAATATTGGCCCATATAGAAGGGCATCTCCAGTGTGACGGTGATACTACTGCACCTCTTGGTTCGAGTGTAAGGGTACCATTACCCATTTCTTCTTCTGACGCTTAATGACTCTTAAGTCTGCTAGTATATCTTGACTCCACTTATGTTTTGTATCGTATATCTAGAATGTCTGGTTTTGCGATTTTTTTGTTGTCCCAAATAAGAATAATGGGTGGTTTCTCTTGTATTCCAAGGAGGCAATGAGGCCCTTGCATATAACTAGATGTATTAGCTCTGTACCCTAAAGACATTATGATATTAAAAATTCTTAATTTACAAAATAATAATAATAATAGTAATAATAAAAAAAATATTTTAGTTTTTGTTTAATGTATTTTTTTTCAAATCATGGCAATTTTAGATGTATCATGCTATAAGTGTTTTAATTCCTATCCACATTTAACAACCTTTCAACATATATTGTTGTGCTAGTAGCTAATATATTACACTTTAAATCACTAATACAAAATAACCCCAACCACTAATTTATTAGCACACTCACAACTAACCCACTAACAAACATAGCCTCTGATCAGTGATCCAACAACTCACAATTCCCTTAATAATTAATTAACACAACATCTAATCATTGATCTACTAACTTATAGCTCCTTAACCATTGATTTATCAATCAATAATGTGTATCGTTAACCTATTAAGAGCCCTAATTGCTATGGTTAAATATAATAAAAAATGGTAAATTATGGTCAAATATAGTTATCCATGATTGATGCTACTAAACCACAAATTTGTAACCCACTAATTTATAAATACTTTAACCAATTTCCACTTAATCTCTTAGGAAGTGGGTTCCAAGAAATTTTGCTACATATCCCTTAAAAAGTGAGTTTCAAGCTATTTTACTACATTGCAATTCATTGAATATGTTCTTTTCTACACTTTTTTACACTGTAAAATACAACCATACCAAAAGTTAAACGGCTAAGAAAACCATATCTAATGAAGCTTTTGTTGCACAATTTTGAATAAGGTGTAAACATGAGTGCAATGTCATTAAAATGCTAGTATTTTTTTAATACACGTTCTTTGCAACATATCTTTATCAATGAAGTTTGAAGAGTTTGGTAATCCTACTCTTTAAGAGTTTAGTGAACATCACATATAATATTTCAATATGATGCATATATTTATTTTATTTATATGCGAAGGGCGAAAGGTATCTGTTGAACTTGGTAATTATCTTGATGAAGGCGGCTAAAGGTGAGTCGGGTAAAGGTCCGCCTAACATCCGTTTTTACCCCTTAACAGCCCCATCCTTAATGGCCTTTGAAGCTCTCCGTTTTTACCCCTTAATAGCGCATCCTTAATGGCCTTTGAAGCTCTCCGTTTTTACCCCTTAATAGCCCCATACTTAATGGCCTTTGAAGCTCTCTTTGAGCATTTTGCTTATCGTTTTTTGAGTGGTGTAATATTATCGTTTTTGCTATAGTATTTATATTCTATCAATTATAAAATTGTATTTTTAATATCTTATTTTTTATAAGAGAAAATAATTATTCGAAAATATATAAATTTAATAAAATAGATGATAAATTTAATATAAAAATAAAATAAAATAAAATATTAATTTAATTTTCTATCTATTATAAAGTTAATTAAAATTTATTATCATTTAAAACTTTCATAATACTTATTATTATTATTATTACATTATAATATATATATATATATATATATATATATGCTTATAAAATTAGTTGTTTTTAGTGAAAATTCTTGAAAAGTTTTTTGACTTATTTTTCTGATTTAATTTGTTTAAAAAGAAGAATTCATTGAAATCACAAGTTTAATGAATAAACTGTGTACAATCTAAGTGTAATATGGAGTTTTTAAGAGCGTTGAATTTATATATTTAGTTAAAAAAACCAATTTAAATAACAGAAATCAAAATTTCATCTTTAAGAATATTGAATCTAAAACCAACATATAGTTTACTTGTGATTTACTTCATGTTATTGATTAGTACCAAAATGGGATTTATGATTTCATTAATTTGAAGTAAAGAAAATAGGTACCAAAATGTGATGTGTATATATATATCTATTCATATCGTCATTAATATTGCAATGAAGGAAACTAGGGTGCCCGACCAAATATGTGGAGTGTATATATGCAATTTATATCGTCATCAGTGTTGCCTTGCGTAAAGTGCCTCTCGGTTCGCAAAACTCGCCATTTTGACAATATATAATTATGGTACCGTCAAGTTTCACGACAGAGTTGGACTTTGCATCCACGACAGGGTTGGACTTTGTAAACAGGGTTGGACTTTGCATCCACGACAGGGTTGGACTTTGTAAACATCTGGTCCATTTTTTATTAAGCAAAGCTGTTCTCATTAAAATATTTCATTCTATTGAAAAGGACAACACACTGAAAATGTTTGCTCAAAGTTTTACCCAAATCCACATCGTTAATGGATACCGCGTCTGGGAAGATTTGATTCGTGCTCCCTAAATTATTAAATAAAAGTAATTGCAACATAGATGCTGAGGGATTTTTCACATGGAAACCGGGCGATTTGGCGTCGTCTGGTTGTATCTACGAAAGACAAGATGGAAGAGCTTTGATTGCAGTTCCATAATTAATCACATGGCTATGACGGTGGGGCATTTACGAATGGAAACCGCGTATCCAAGCCAAGATTTTCTGTGAAGGAATACTTTCAGAAAATGAAATGAATACCATTCAAGTCTAGGTTGTTGGGGAGGATAAATTCTGCTTGCATAGACACAGGCTGGCATTCGGTAATTGTACTCAGATTTTACACATTTTATCTTTTTCAAATCCTTGTAGATTTCACAGTCAAGGCCGTCTATATATAGAGAGGGTTGTTGCAGAAAAAAGTGGTGGTCTATTTGACTCGGTACTTTCACCTTGCAATCATCAGATCAGCCACTCTGCTGTGAGCTTCGATCGTCTCGATGCGCTTGGACTCCCGCACTTCCCACACCTTCGCGCTTTTATCGGGCCGTGGAAAATGTGGGAGCTGGTGGAGTCCAAGTGCATCGAGACTATCGGAGCTGACAGTGAGGCCGTGGAAAATGTGGGAGCTGGTGGAGTCCAAGTCCATCGAAACTATCGGAGCTCACAGTGAGGCCGGCCGTCGTTACTGTCGTCGTGTGGCACGATGGGCTGCTCTTTATCGGACCGGGTGACAGCATGGTGACCACGATCTGATCATAACTCCATTCAGCGCTTATTTTTTTGTTTCATCCGCTAGCGATTAATGTTATGATGAAATATTCGCTTGTTCAATGTTCTATATAGGTCTGGGCTGTCTTATGATGAAATATTCGCCTGTTCAATGTTCTATATATGTCTGGGCTGTGAGGAAGCCTCTTAAAACGCTTGCAACGATTGCAGAAAAGTCGCCATTCGTGTCTCAGAAAACAGAAAATGTTACATTGCTGTCATGGGCGCAGAAATCCTGTGAAATGCATTGCTATGGCCATGATTGTTGTCGGGCCTTGACGGAAAGTAATGTCTGGTTGGGTTGCCTAAATAGCGCAAACCCCATCACTACTACGACTCTGAAGGCTTAGTGTATCGACTTTTTTTAGATTTGAGATTGCAGTAATTTGATTATTAAGTCTATTAAAGTATATATATTTTATTTTTGGATTTTAAACTCGTAATTTTATAACCTTTTAAAAATACAAATCTTAACCATTATATCTATGTATGAGATTCACTTCCATATCTTTCTTGAAGTTTTCCTCTTAAATACTTCACCAAAAAATACAAATCTTAACCATTATATCTATGTATGAGATTCACTTCCATATCTTTCTTGACGTTTTCCTCTTAAATACTTCACATGGCATGTATACCAGCTTAATTTGAAATGTAATATTATAAATTTGTATTTTTTAGTCAGAGACTTTCTTGTGATACCAGCTTAGTTTCTATATAGTTTTGACTTACACACTTTGTTGTGATACCAGCTTAGTTTCGAATCTTATATTTGTCAATTTTTTACTCACCCAATGTGTTGTATTTTCTTTTCCAAGTTTCTTTTGGAGATGTGATGTGTGTGGAACATTAGGACCCGCTAAATCTGCCACATTTGACTAAAACATAAATATCCCTATAAATTTTGACTTCACAAAAAATCATACGAGTGGATGCTTTTTTATTTTTTTCCATTTAAAAATCAACGGAAAGATAAATGCATATAGCAAATCCAAAAATATTTAATAATATCTCACGGCATTAAATATTTTAACATTTATTAATTTTGTATTTGGAGCTCGATAAAGAAAATAACGATGATTTGGTAAGCACTTATAAATTTGTTAAATTTTTGCAAGGGAGCTTAGTCCATTCGTTACCAAAAAATATTTAATAATAACTCACAATATTTTAACATTTATTTATTTTGTATTTCGAGCTCGATAAAGAAAATAACGATGATTTGGTAAGTACTTATAAATTTGTTAAATTTTTGCAAGGGAACTTAGTCCAATCGTTTGGGTTAAATCCTTGATAGATTAATAGACATGTTGTAATTGGACATTGAATTGTTATTGGTGTAAGGTTGAAAACAATATTTTAGAGATTACCAATTTACTATATATAATAAATAATTAATAAAAAATTAAAGATAAATATTATTCACTTTTACTAAATTTAAGTGTGATTATTTATTTGTAGATCATTTTATCAATTGTATAGAAAGATAATTTAATGATACTTTTATTTTTTTATTTATATTTTGTTTTGTTTAAACATTGTATGTTTTGGAGTTTTGAGCTAGAATCCAGTGAAATGTTATTTTTTTAAAGAGGTTTTGGTTGGAATTGGGCTAATTTGTTTATGAAGAAATCTTGACCTTTTTTTATTTAAATTTGGTTTTAATTGCCAATATAGATTCAATATCCTAAACTCTAGAAGTATTGAGAATTCTTAACCTCAACTTCCCATTCTAACAAATGCCTACCAAATTCTAAGCAAATTAGACTTAAAAAATAAGCCAAGAAACTTTCTTAAACATATAAACTCCAATACCTCTTCTTTTGTATTATCTTGATAAAATAAGTCTAATCCCATATTAGTTTAAGTGAAAGATAGAAAATCTATTATAGAGATTATGTTATTACTACTAATAATATTAAAAGAATAACATTATTTATTGCAAATAATAGTATAAATAAAAATTCTTTTTGGTTATTATCTTTTTGAATTTATATTTAGTGTTTATTTTAATAAATAATATTTGATATTTAAGGATTAAGAAAATTTATAACTTAATTAATTAATATTTTTATAAATAAATAAATTTCAATTAAAAAATTAAAAAAAAAACTTTTACAATCATTTAAAATAAAAAACATAAAAAATTAATTAAAAACATTCAATTACATACTCAATAATTTACATTTTAGGTAATTCATTTTTTATTTTATTAATATTATGTTTGTCTATTAAATATATAGTTATAATTATATTGCTAATAAATAAAATATTATTCCTTACTGAGATAGTAGAATGCATGGTGATAGAATGCATTGTTAATGCATCCTTTGATAGGAAAGTTAGTGGTTTTATGGAAAAATACAACCATATTAAACCAAAGATTATGTGTGCACTCATCTCAATAGTTACACCACTTAATAAATAAAAGACTATCTTTTAACCCCATATATATATATATATATATATATATATATATATATATATATATATATATATATATATAATTAATATTTTTTATGATTTTCAAAAAAATTGTATTCCAAGCTTAATCTTTTTCTAAGTATAATGTTGATGAAAAATTAAAATATATATTTTATTTTCTATTACTCCTTTTTCTAATATATTTCAAATTGTCAATTATTTTTTAATATTGTAATTTGGTGATTCTATAACATGATCATATCTAAAAATAATAAATAATAACCAAATTAATATATGTGTGTGTTTGATTTTGGTTAGATTACATCATAGTCATGTTCAAGAATAATTACCAAATAAAACATCAAATTGTAATAGTAATTTAATATCTATAAATACCTTAACAATATAACTAATCATAATTTATCAAAAATCCCATAAACAAATAAAATATTTTATTAACTACAATTAAAAAATCATTAATTTTTATATCTTTCGTAATTCATAAATATTTGTTAAATTAGAAGTATTTAAAAATATATCTTAAAAATAAAATAAAAAATTATAATCTCTATTTATATATAATAATTATTTATGTTTAGATTGCAAGGTTTGGAACTAGTGAATAGTTCGTGAGCAGGGAGGAGGGGTTAGGTATGGAGCGGATGCATGTGTCGAAAAAGTGGGGAGGAGGATTGGTCTTCATTATGTTTTTTTTGTTTTTTTTTTTAAATTTTTTTATTTTTGTGATTAAATAGGTTAGATATGTCAAATAGTATTTAGTATATTGGTTTGGTTTTTGTTGAATATGTGAAAAAATTATGTCATCATGTTTGTATTGAGGATTTCAAAGCCTTTGTTAAGGTTCATCATTTTTATTATAAGAAGCTTAAAAAGGCTATTGACATTGAAAGGATTGAGAGACATGTTTGGATCTCAAGAGGGATGATGGTTGGAAATTAAGTAAGAGTTGGACTCTGGCTCTCTCAGTGTGATTCTTTCCCATCTCGCTTACAACCTTTTGGCGTTAGGTTTTTTAGTTTATTTCATGATTTTATCTCCCTTCTATTTTTCTATTTCTTATTTTCTTCCTTATTTTAATAAAAAATCCCCTAACGTTTTCTTTAGCTTTTATTATATTCTTAAAACTTCTTCCTTATTATTATAATACCTACATTATTAATTTATAATATTTTGATCTTTTTCTACCTCTTTATTCTTATTATTTTCTTTAATTTATTTAGTTAAAATATTTATATTACTAATAACCAATATTTTTAATATTTAAAACTGATTATATGATATTGATACTAAAATTTTAATCCCTTTTAATTATTATTATAATACCCCTTGTTTATTAATAAAATTCTTTGAAAAATATTTGGTATTAATTATTGAAATTAATCTAATTAATAAATATATCCTAACAACGAATTTGAATTTTATCTCCTAATAACTAACTAACTAATTACCTAATTCCCTAACGGCTAGTTTGTAATGGCTATTTTAGGGCAATGATGCATCCATACTATTTATTCATGAAGATTGATTAACTCTTTCACCTTGCCCTGAGGTTGAACCACTTTAGTTGGTTCAAAACATTGATCAAATCATAATGATGTGATTAATCTGAAAGACATTTATCTACATTAAATATGTTCTGAAGTTTTTTTGTTTTTTAATTTATTTTAAGTTATATTTAAATTTCTATTCTTTTGAAGATAGTTGAAGTGTTTATCCAAAACACATCAAGTTAATGATTTCGAAAATCTTTATGTTAAAATTTAAATCTTTCTTAAAATTTTATTTTGTTTTTCAAATTTTATTTTTTTTAAATCATGTTTTAATTATTTTTTAAATAAGATGATTATATATATATATATATATATATATATATATATCTATTTAAAAAACTATTTTTTTTAAATTTATTTACTTTTAATAATTAGAGTGCGAGAATCCTCGATGGGGTGGATGAAAGGTTTGATGAGGGGATGGTAGTAGACATTTCTTGACCGTCGATAATTGAACTCTTCGTACAAATGACGTGTCAAATATGAAACCAACTCATGGAACTTCCATGATGTACAAAGTCCTTTTTATATGTGGGAAGTCAATTGAAGAAATTTTGTTAGAAAATTTGGGCATAAGTGGTTGTGACTGCGGCAGATAGAAAAAAATGTTTGTTCAGGTTGCTAACCTATGAAAACTTCTTCGCGCGTGCCTTTAGGGTTATGGTTTGTTGTCTTCAAGCAAGGATTTCTTTCACACACTGTTGGAGGTTACCAGTGACAGGTATGGGACCCTCGAGAGGAGATTAATTGGAGGTTGTGTAGTGAATGGGTTAAAGGGACATGAAAATGGAATTGTCATAATCAGTTTTTGGAAGTAGCATTGTAGAGCTTGTGTTTGGTTTCGGTCACACTGGTAAGTTCACCAAAAGGGCATCTCATATTTCATAATGTGTTTTTTTATGATCTCTTGGGGGAGGCTTGTAGCAATTTCATTATTCTTTTATTTTATCCACTCCCTACTATGGGTAGCCTGGGCTTGCACATAGGCCAAGCATATTGTAAGTATGTTGATGGTTTTATTGTTTATACTTGGATTTCAGGGTTAGCAAATTTGGAGATGGAGGAGGGTCGGAGCTCTTGATGCCTTGTCACTATGATTACTTTTAGAGGGGGTAGGGTCTCCAGAGTAGTGTCCACATTTTTTTTTGGTGGTGATTCTATGCTTTAGGTCTACTAGTAGGAATGGGTGCGCACATGACTAGGTTGGATGTGAGTATTTTTTTTTTGTTACAACAAATTGGGAGTGGGGTGGTGTCCTTAGGGTCCCGTGAACTCCAATTATATGGCGGGAGCTGAACTTTTGGAGCGGTTTGGGGGGGCGGGGGGGTGGGGTGCAGGTATAATTGTTACAAGGAATTCAAGGTGAATTTTCAGTACTGACAAGATAGTAAGGATTGGAGAGGATCTTGGTTGGCGGTAGTCACCCACAAAAGTGGTGTGAAACTTGTAGCTCTAGCACTCTTCAATTGAACGCTAGAAGGTGGTGAATTGCTCGACTTATTCTATAGAGAAGGAAACTTGGAGCTACTTGTAGTGGGTTGGAGGGGTTGTAAATATGATTCGTCCAAGAGGTCGAGCGAGAAGAGGGGTTGGTCCATGATTGTAGGGAGTTGAATGGGGAAGGCGAGCGGTGAAAAAAAAGGAAGAAGGGGTCCAAAACACATATTTTGATGAAGTGGTGGCCCACAATCCTGACCAATCACTTATCATGTCTTTCTTCCTGCCTCTTTAGACACCCTAGAAATACAATTGAGGAAAGTACAACACTTCTGGAATAGTTGAGTCAAAATAGGCACAAATTTTGCATTCAAATGATAAACTTCATGAATGACATGCGACACAATCAATGGAACATGCAGGATCATCTTTCATCACTTCGACGTGGCCAAAGGATACTAGCTGAATCGATGAAGAAGCTGAAGGGGTGTTTGGCTGATGTTGAATTTCATGTTCATGGAGATCTAGAACATCTAGATCCGTCAAGAAATGGTCTGGATCATCGTCCTTTTTCTTGATGTGTGTGGGCCGAGTTAGTATCATGGGAAGCTTCTAGTCATTTTTGTCTTTCAACTTCTTAGTTTTGAAAAACCTTTGGCATATTGTAATAAGTTTTTGTGTTGTTCTTTTGGACAAAAAATTGGTTAGAGTAACGTTGGAAGAACAATGAATTTTGCATAAACATTTTGTAATATTTTGATGAATTAATGGAAACTTTTGACCATCAAAACAATAATTAGAGCATGGGAATTTTTTTAAATTTATATAATTTTAAATGTAAATTAAAAATTTTAATTAATAAATAATTTTTGAATTTTAAATTTATAAGGTATTTAAATTGCTAAAATATTCATTATTAAATGTATAGGTTTAATTTACTTATTTTGCCATGATCTCGACCTGTATGTTAGTTTTGTTGTGCTAATTACAATTTCATAATTATATTTTATTTGCTTCTTATTTTCTTATGGTGCTTTAGTTTCCTTGGTGCAAGTGAGTGTTAAAACATGAAATTGTCTTGTGTTTTATGTTGAAATTAATGACAAATAAACAACATAAGTAAGAACTGAACAAAAACATAAACATGTACAACAAACCATACAAAAATCCATTAACAGAAGTTTTTGATGAAGGATTTCACCCCTCTTGGGATACATCTCCTTGGTCCAACTCCATAGCTTGGGCCTCTTGTATTAGCTCAAATTTGGAAAAAATATTGTGTACATTATTAAATTTCTCCTGAAAACTATTCTATTGTCTTCATAACATACAAATCATCTAAAAATGACTGTCCATTTACTGAAAACTGACTCTAGTTGGTCTAGACTTGACCTCCTTCCCTAGTGGCCCTAAGCTCCCTTGAACTTCCTTGTAGCAAAATCACATGCAGAAGTTGTTTTCAATGTCTGAAACATGTACCATTGTCTCTGAAATGAAAAATAATCTAAGATTGACTATTCATTTTCCCAATTTTGGTCGAATATTGCCTCCATTATGGGAAAAACAAAATTCCTGCAATTTCTCCACTAATTCTGGAGGAACTCCAGTTAACCCCGCCAAAACTCGGGGTCCGTCGTATTTGGCGTGCTTCGCCAAATTTTCTGCTAAGTTAACTGCGCTTAATTAATATTAAATTGTTGTCATTAAATTTAATCTTAGCGCTAAGCGCATTTAGCACTATCCCTCGCGCTGGGTCACGTGGTAATGGTCACATGGCGTGAGGGGTTGGCCTCTTCGTGCTCAACCGGTCCACGCATGAAGGGTTAAATACATGTTTTCGGTGTTGAATTTCAAAACACAGCGCCATGGCATATTGGTTAGTGGTTTGGTTTGTGGGGCGGAGGCCCGGGGTTCAAACCCAACCCCGCCCCATTACATAGCTTTTGCCATATGTTTAAGCAGATTTTTTGTTGATATTACACAGACCATTGACCTTGAATGTGGACCTTTGCATTGATATAATATCTGTCGACTATGGTTTTAAATGCATTGATATATGATTCAACAAAATTTTGGTTTTCAGTTATAATTTAAATATAATTAATATAACATATATATAATATATATTATATAATATAATATATATAATATGTCTATATATATATATATATATATATATAATTCCACCCTAGAACCATTAGGAAAATTTCACTCACATAGACCAAACTGGCGAATTCGAAAGTGTCACGTGTCACAATCTCATTGGTAGAAACCTGAAGAATATTTCCAGAAGATTCCTTTTTGCTGACTAGGCTGCCATGTTAGCAACCTATCCAATTTGCAATTTTTTAGTTGTTTGAGAAAACGAACAACAGACCATAACTTATATAAACTCGGATGTTGATGAAATGAGTTGTGTTGGAATCTTGGTGCCGATCTCTACGTTTTCATCTTAGTTTCTAGCAATTTTGAATTTTTTTTATTTTTGAGCTAAATAATGAGCACTTGATCATTCCTTCCCACTAGAAGCCTTTTGGACAATAAAAGTTGTCTTGATTACTGATTATGTGGATGAGGGGACTGTTGCCTCAACCTTCTAGTCTTTATCCATTGAAATTTTCCCAATTTCATCATTTGGAGATTTTCACAAAAAGTCAACTTTCTCCTTTCGATTCTTGTGACCTTCTCTTGCTATCATTGACATCGTCATGCTGCAATATTCTAAATTTGCAAAACAACAATCTATTTTTGCAGAAACCATATTTTTCCTACCTTGGTCAACAATCAAAGAAAACTTAGAAACTTTATCACCTTGCACACTATCACCATGGTGATTTTTAGCTGATCTCGCTTTGTACTTGCATCGACTCTTGACTAAGTATCTTCGCCATTGCTATGTACCTTTTGGAAACCGGAAATAAACATTTGTGGAACCCATGCCTTCTTTTCCAAGTTGCTTTGTCACCTTCTCTTTGACCTTTGCACCCTCTTTCATCGGCATCTTGTTTCCAACACTGCTCAACCCTACTATTGACTGCTGCAAATGTTTTTCACCTTCTTTCAAAGGAAACCTTTTAACATTTTGAAACAACTCATTACAAGCATAAGCATATTTATGAAAAGCGTGATTCAATACATCTCTTTGTTTGATCATCAACAATGTCAAGTTCTGAATTTCATTCACTATCCTCTTCATTTCACTTGCATACATAAGAGACAAACTTGTCTTCTTCTTATGTTCTCTAATGATGTACTCAATACCATCCTTGAACAAGTGATACTTGTTATCATGGCGATGAAATACAACTTTCTTATCATACAGATAAGGACTTCCCAATACAATACCTGATATTTCAAGTGGCACAACATCAAGCTCAACTTCATCAAGAAATTTTGAGTTAATGGCGAACCTTAGTAAGCACTTCCTTATAACCTGCAAGTTTGCATTCTTGCAAATCCAACCCAAAGGATATGGTCTTGGATGTCTAATTGTTTCAAGGCCTAGCCGCTTAACCAAATCTTCGGAAATCAAGTTAACTTGTGACCCAATATAAAAAAGTGTATCAATATTGGTATGTTTAGAGACAACTCTAAATGGAAAAGTTCTATTCATGTATCTTCATCATGAGTATCATTTGAACAATTTGAAGAACTAGTGCTTGCAACTTGTTTACCTTTCAAACCCATGGCTGTAATTTTTATCTCATCTCCTGAATTTAACCCTAAGTCTTGTTCAATTATAGAAACAATTTTTCCCTTCTCTTTGTTTTTCATTCTATTTGGTTTAAATTTTGGATGAAGATTCCAATAATGGTCTTCATCATGGCCAGTCTTTGAACATTTTTTGCATGTGAGTTTTTCCTTCTCTTTTTTTTTACAGAACTATTTATTTTTCCCCTTCCATAAAACTTTCCTTTCCCTTTACCCTCACTTTACTCTTTCTCCTCTATGCCTTGTTTTCCCCTTGCCTCTAAGTGTGTGTCTTGTACACAAACTTCATCTAAATTTCTTGGGTTAAACGTAAGAATAGTATGCTTCAAATAGGAATGTAAACCCCCAATATATTTCAAGAGTGTATCTTTTGAATTCAAATTTACTCCTCACAACAAAGCTCTTTTTCTAAAATCTTGGGTATACTCTTGAACTTTTTGACCCTTGAGTTGCCTAAAATTTTTCCAACTCATAATAGCCTTTTGCATGTAAGCTAAAGGATAAAATGGTCTTTTAATGGCAGAAATAAACTCAACCCAAGTGATGGATATCTTACCATAGATTCAGATTTCCTCTTGAGTCTTTTCTTCCCACCATATTAGTGCTGCTCCTTCTAGCATCAATGAAGCCAACTGGATCTTTATTTCATCATCTTGTAGGTTCTTAATTCTACAATACACCTCCAATTGACGAATCCAATTTTCTAACTTCTCTGCATTTACCTCGCCATTGTACATGGGTAATTCAAACATTATGTCCAATTTGAGTAATGGAGTTTTTCCTCTTGGGGTCTTGGAATGAGTATGGGTATGGGTGGTTTTTGTGGTGGAAGTGGAAGATGAAGCTGATGGTGATGATGAGGATGATGAAGATGGTGGATATGGAGGTGGA
This sequence comes from Pinus albicaulis, assembly GCA_034641835.2. NCBI lineage: Eukaryota > Viridiplantae > Streptophyta > Pinopsida > Pinales > Pinaceae > Pinus > Pinus albicaulis. Next base: position 952,335,553 of record CM076575.1, on the reverse strand, counting down.
TTTCCTCCACTTCCCTTTGAAATCTTCTCTTCATCCTTTTTATCATTTGAAGTTCCTTCTCCATGTGTGAACTTAGAACCTTCTCATACCATTCCAACAATGAATGCATCAAACATAATCTTGACCATCCTCTTCATGTCATTGAAGTATTTCTTGACATCCTCCTCCTCTGAGTGTCCTTCATTATCTCCAACACCTGACGTGATGGCTTTAGATTCAACTTTAGTTTCTGGTGCAATTTGGACCTCATCAATCTCAAATAGCGACAACACTTGAGGTGCTTCAGGTGCAACTGGGAGTGAAACTTCAAGTGGAGATGGTGGCCTTGTGCCTCTCCTTCTTCTGGTCCTAACCTCGGGACTAGCAACCAATATTTTCCCTTCTCCTCTCTACAATATTAACCTTGTAAGCATCACAAAATTGCAACCGTTAAAAATATTTTGCACAAAATCTAGCAAAGCAAGGAAACAACCTTAAGCAACTTGGTGCTTTGATACCACTTGATCGGAACCTGGATGTTAGTTTTTTTGTGCTAATTACAAGTTCATAATTATATTTTATTTGCTTCTTATTTACTTGTGGTGCTTTAGTTTCCTTGGTGTAGGTGAGTGTCAAACAGGAAATTGTCTTGCGTTTTATGTTGAAATTAATGACAAATAAATAACATAAGTAAGAATTGAAAAACATCATAAACATGTACAACAAACCATAAATAGAGCCATCAACACAATTTTTTATGAAGGAGTTCACCCCTCCTCGGCTACATCTCCTTGGTCCAACTCCGTAGTTTGGACCTCTTGTATTAGCTCAAATTTGGAAAATGTGTTGTGTACATTATTCAATTGATCCTAAAATTTTTTATATTGTCTTCAGAACATACAATTCATCTAAAAATGACTCTCCATTTACTGAAAACTGACTCTGGCTAGTATAGACTTGACCTCCTTCCCTGGTGGCCCTAGGCTCCCTTGAACTTCACATGTAGAAATTTTTTTCAGCCTCTGAAATCTATAATATTCTCTCTATAATGCAAAAATAAGCTAATATTGACTATTCATTTTCCCAATTTGGTCGAATATTTCCTCCATTATGGAAAAAACAAAATTCTTGCAATTTCTCCACTAATTCTGGAGGAACTCCAGTTAACCCCGCCAAAACTGGGGGTCTGCCAGATTTGGCATGCTTTGCCAAATTTTTTGGTAAGTTAACTTCGCTTAATTAATATTAAAATATTGTCATTAAATTTAAGCTTAGCGCTAGCCCTCGCACTGGGTCACGTGGTAATGGTCACATGCTGGGAGGGGCTGGCCTCTCCGTGCTCTGTTGGTCCACACATGAAGGGTTAAATACATG
>CM076575.1:952261944-952334100 GCA_034641835.2 Pinus albicaulis | reverse complement strand
TTTCGATGTCGGCTTTCAAAGCACGTGTTGCGACATATTAGCTAGAGGGTTGGTTTGTGGGGTGGAGGTCTCGAGTTTAAGCCTGACCTCGCCCCATTATATATCTATTTTCATATGTTTAAATGGACTTTGTGTTGATATTACACGGACCTTCGGCCTTGAATGTGGACCTTTGCATTGATATAATATCCATCAACTATGGTTTTAAATGCATTGATATATGATTCAACGAAACTTTGGTTTTAAGTTATAATTTAAATATAATTAATATAACATATATATGACATATATTATAATATATATATATATATATATATATATATATATATATATATATATATATATATATATATATAATTTAAAAAAAAAACACACAATTCCACCTTAGAACCATTAGGAAAATTTCACCCACATAGACCAAACTAGCGAATTCGAAAGTGCCACTTGTCATAGCCTCATTGGCAGAAACCTGAAGAATATTCCTAGAATATTCCTTTTTGCTCGCTGGGCTACCATGTCAGTAACTTGTCTAATTGCAATTTTTTAGCTATTTGAGAAAACAGAGAACTGCCCATAACTTACTTATACGAACTTGGATTTTGATGAAACCAGTTGCATTAGAATCCTGGTGACAAGCTCTACGATGTCATCCTAGTTTTGAGAAATTCTAAAAAATTTGATTTTTGAGCTAAATATTGAGCACCTGATCTTGCCCAAACAATCTTTATAGCCTAGTATGGGGAGATGTTTTAGTGGTTGTAAATGTGTGTAAACATTAAAATTTCAACTCAATATGGGGAGATGTTATATTATTTCGTAAAATAAAGCATTAAATAAATAATAATAATAACAAAGCAGAATGTTCGTTTAATTAAAAAATAATAAAATTATTTAATACAATATGTAGTATTGTAATTTTTTTTTTATTAATAAAATTACAAAAAAAATTCTAAGGAAAAATCATAACATTCATATCACACTAAAATAAATTTAATCAAGAGAAACAAGTGTACTTACCACTAAAGTTATAAATTATGCTCTAGGAAAAATTTCATGAAAAATTATCATTTGCATTGGTTGATGCTAAATAAATAGTGGCTATAGCCAAAACAAATCACGTAGTTATCTAAGTTAGAACCTTAACGATACCGAAATCAGGTATACTCAAGTAGAAAAGTTGGCCTTAGCGGTCGTTCAAGCTGTTCGAAGGTTTCACCATTACATCTTGCTTCAGAAAACTATGGTCGTTTCGGATTGCAACTTGATGATATATATACTGCCACATCAATTACTAGGGGGAAAGTACTCTAAGTGGATCATTATTTTGCAATAGTTTGACCTGGAGTTCATCAAGTCCAAGTCGAAGAAATACCTAGTTTTCACTGAGCTTATGTGCGACCTTCCTTCCCCTTATTCTGAATATACATCTAAATATTTTATCCTTGATGAGTCATTATTTCTGATTTCGTCATTTGTCCCATAGTATGAATATTTTTTTATCTATATCTAGACCCAGAATTTCTGTAATATTCAAAAATGGAAATAACAGCAATACAAGACATAATAATGTAAAACACAACAACTATGAACATATCATAAGAGGGATCAATATGCAACCATAATTTTATTCAGATATCATTAAAAATCTACAAAAATATCTTGAGGGTCAAGCCACTCAAGCAATAAGAACAAGTCTCCCATGATCATATCAATAAGCACATGAGTTGCTACTACTATATAGAATGTCGAAAAGAAGTGACAACGTTGTCTATATCAGTGTAGTTGCTGATGTAAACATACATGGATGTAATATGGTTGACAGATACAAAATAAATTCCCAAAAAGGAAGATATGGGCTCTAATACATGATTTCTAGCCAACCTAGAAAAGATTGCTAGAAATACCAAGAAAATATACAATGTGACAAATAACCCTAGGGTTGATATGTCACTACAAACTGGAACTGAATAGAATGAACCTATGGCAAATCTGAAATGATAATGTCCTCCTCCAATGGTATTTCTCAATAGAAGGCCGATCCCTCTATTCAGAAATAGACCCTCCAGATGAGCTCAATGAACCCTCTCAACAACTGCCAATAAAAATAACGTAGATCTGGACTGAAAATGCACTGTGAGGGATGGTAGATGGTTGGCCTGATGCAAAAAATATGTAAATATTCACAATAACCCTCTTTTCTGATCCTCTAATGGATAGGCTACCTCTCCACTGAAAAACAAACCCAGAATTGGCTCTTTGTGATCCTCCTTTGTTGCACCCTGCAACACAACCCAACTTTAAACAGAAACTGTGTTGTAGCTGAAAGAGGTAGCTTGGCCAGAATGCCAGAATGAGGAAATGTAGTCCAATGAACTTCTCCTTCTCTAAGGATGAGGTAGGGATTCCCGATCAAGAACACCCTTATGCTAAACAACACAACAAACCCCGCTAAACAGCTAAAGGATGCAAAGTCTAAACAGAAAAATTTCATATAATAATCTCAAACATGAATAAAAATGGTTGCCATCCCCTCCATATATAGTGTGTGAGCCTTCTCACATTGGGCCCCATCCATAAATTCCACTAGGCTCATGCAAGTTGTCCTCCACTAAAACTGTGTTGTTTCATCATAAATGCCACTCCTCCATGACAACCTTGTTGATTTGGTCAAAGTTGACCTATTCAACATGTATCCCCTCTAATTCACACCCAAAGGTGCTTATTCCAGCTACTTATTCTTCCTCCTTTCACATTAGGACTGTCATTATTCCCTATAAGGATATTTATGGGCCTCCCTACCCACTTATTCACCTACCTAGTGATAAAACAAACTATAATATTCCATTTTGCTGAAGGCTAAATTTTTGGCTTATTACAGTCCTCCCCTCCAAAATGTTGCTTGCCCTCAAGAAACTGCAAGGATATGGAAACATTGTCCCTCATTCCTCTTGTAGCCTCCTCATCAAATAGTCCCCACCACTGTTCCAAATAATCTGCAATAAATCTACCCCCCAACGGTTCCTCCCAATTATGCAAAACCAAATGGCTCACATCATGAGAAAGTGGAAGGTGTAAGTGGAAACCCTCTTGCTGTCCAATGGCCTCCTCAAGGTAAGTTATAATATGAAATTTGGGGATCTCCATCCCAATAAGGGACTCCCATACCCATGCTATCATCTAAATGAAATCAGCCATCCTAGGTAGCTCATCAAAGAAATCCTCAACCCCCGGTTCATGCAATGTATTGGGGACGTATGGAGAGATTAGATTTTTCCACCCATGTTGTTTCTCTCTCCATTTATGATATGTATGGGGTTGTTGCTGATTTTGGGCTGAAATATTATGGTCTCCAAGAATGTCCCAAGTTACCCCACCAATAAAAACATCCATGAAGTGCCTCTCCCAAGAACTCAAGTTCTCCAAATGGCTCCTCCCACATGAAGAAAAGAGATGTAGTGTGGCAATCATGGCTTGTCCATTGTTTCTCCTGGAACATGCAACATACGAAGTATGGAGAATCATAATCCCAATGGGCACCTCTAACTCTTGTGCCATCCTCCCAATAAAGCTTCCCATAAGAATAAGAACATCATCAATATATGGATGCAAAAACAAATAAAAACAAGTTTCCATATGACAACCAGAAGGTGGATCATAGTCCCACATGTGGAACCAGCACAGTGCATCCCCTGCCTACCTAGAAACAAAGTATAACAAGTTTCTTTTCAGCCACTTGTTTTCTGCCACAATCATCCCACAAGATGAAATCATAAAAGTAAAATTTGGTGCCAATGGTGCACACCAAGAATCATGTGGCATCTCCCACAAACCACCAATAGAATGGCCAACATCAATGCTGAAAATGGCCTTAAGTACATCACAATACAATATACAAGAAGGAATTATCCTCCTTGGTACAATATGCTGCTCACAAAAAGTAAAGGAGTACAAATCATAATGCATAAACATTCTCTACTATGTACTTTGGTCATTGAGCTGAAATGGCTCAACTGGAAGTTCTCCCTCACCCTCCATGAGTAGGGAACTGATTGTGACAATCTATCCATCATCATACGGGCTATGCATCTCTCCATATGATGATATATATATTGCTGGATGCCCTCCCAAGTGAACTCCTCCATCAAGGAATGATATGCATCAAAGTGCATGGAAAGAAAGTCCACATGTGCTGCATGTAACAACTTCTCCTTGAGCACAAAATATTTATTCAAGAAGATTCTACCATAAGAATATATGATCCCATCATCCATCAAGTATTTATCATCTCCCTATGGATCATCAAGAATCATGCAAGCACCAAGATCCTTGGAGTACTCTACCAAAAGTTGAGACCTCCAATATGGATCAACCCTCCTAAGAGACAATGTTGAAAATCTGAAATGTGAAGCTCCCCCCATGCTGCTGTCTTTTCCTGTGACATCCCTCATGCAAAATTCATCCTCCAAAGTGATGCCATGCCCATCATGCAGCTACTCATGCTCAAGTATAAGTGTTGGCCTCCCATGAGAAGCTACCATCCAAAAAGAACCTCCTGATCTTGGCCTATGTAGGCATGAGTGGCCTCCATCTACTCCAATATATGGAGGATTCCTTCCTCAAGGTAAGTACCCTTTGTTTCTCCAAATCCATGGAGCAGCTTCTTAGCACTATGGTGGTGCCATCCTTCATCACTGAAACAAATTTTGTCATCACATAATATGTAGTGAGAGTGGGTAATGCTAAAAATGGGATAGTATATCCCTCCTCCTTGAGTCTATCCTAGACTCTTTGTGCTATACTAGACCCCTCCAAGGTATTCACCCCTCTAGGATCTAAGAGTGTTGAACCAAATGGCAAGATGTCTCTCACCAACTCTAGATCTGGTTGCCTCCCAGGTGGAATGCCTCCATGTAGTGAGACATCAAGATCTAAAGCAGACTGTATATATGAGTGGACTAATTTGTCCCTCTTCACTGCACAATACATTCTCCTTCTTCTGTGCATAAACGTCCTGAAATAGATAAGGGTGAATGCTCATCATCCCCTGATGCTGATCCTTCTTTTCTTCTTCTACTTCCATCTCACAATCCACAAAAATTGATACATGCTGCTCTGGAATTGTGCTTTGGTACCCATAATTTGGAATTCCTTGCAAATACACAAGGCCTCCTCTAATGGAAGCAATGGCTCCCTTTCCACCTCCTTGTGGTGATGGATCTTCTCCTAATGTTACAACGTTGTTAGCTCTTCTTTTCTCATCGTCTTCATCAATATTTGAGAATGCCTCATCATCAATGAGAGACCCTAGATCTTGGTCTTCCCTTGAAGGAGGAATCTCCATGTCTTCATCTATAGAAGAGGGCTCTTCAAGAAGTGGCGATCTTGCCCTTAGCAAGGTATTATGCATGTTTTTTTCCCCTTTAATAGAAATATGGAGTGGATTTGGTAAAATAGATCCCTCCAACTCATGTAAAGGTTTTGAATTTTTTGGATCAACAAAAGATGTTTCAGAATGTTTAATATCAAATATTTTCACTAACTTCCTAGGGAACCTTGCATAAGTATTTACACTTGCATGATGAAATGCAGCAGAACTATAAAACCACCAATCATGGGCCATACCTTTAAGGTGCAGTGTTGCTACTCTAATGACCTCCTTTTCTGAAACTTGGTGTAGCTGAAAATAGGAATCTAGATCCTTCACCCAAGCCTTGGTTGTGCACTTTGATGATCCATCAAAGTTAGGCAGAAAGATTCTACCTCTCTTGCTTCTATTATGGTTGATGGATCTTCTGTCTTCCTTGAGTTGGAAAAACCGATGGAAGTCCAAGTGCTCTTCGAATCTCCAAGATTGAGACTCATACTCCTTAAGATAGTCACTCAAGGTCTCCTCCTTTGGTGCATATTCTTCCTCCATTTATCTTGCAGTGAATGTGGGAAATAAACTGTGATGTGGATCTGCATGTGTGGCTGAATGCTCACACCCATCATGTGAATATTTAGGGCTTGCTTCACTTTCAAACCCTCTTGGAAATTTTCCACACCTCTCCCTTTTCATTTCCTTGATATCTTGATTGATATTTTTCACAGTTTGAAAAAGAAGTTGGGAGAGCCTTTGTTCCTTCATTTCTCAAAATAATGGAGTCATGCCTTTGATTCTTGTGTACAACTTATCCTTTCTGTAAGAAGCTTCTCCTCCTAATGGCATAGTGTCTTGAATGCACAGGATGAGCCAAGATTATGCTCAGATACCATTGTAATATTCCAAAATGGAAATAGCATCAATGCAAGACATAATAATGTAAAACGAAACAACTATGAACACATCATAAGAGGGATCAATATGCAGCCATCATTTTATACAGATATCAACAACAATATACAAAAATATCTTGAGGTTCAAGCCACTCAAGCAATAATAACAAGTCTCCCATGATCATATCAATAAGCACATGAGTTGCTGCTACTGTATAGAATGCCAGAAAGCAGTGACAACACTATCTATATCAGTGTAGCTACTGTTGTAAACGTACATGGATGTAATATGTCTAATAGCTACAAAATAAATTCCCAAAAAGGAAGATATGGGCTTTAATACATGATTTCTAGCCAACCTAGAAAAGATTGCTAGAAATACCAAGAAAATATACAATGTGTCAAATAACCCTAGCGTTGATATGTCATTGCAAACTGGAACTAAATAGAATGAGGCTATGATAGATCTGAAATGATAATTTCCTCCTCCAATGGTATTTCTTAATAGAAGGTTGATCCCTCTATTCATAAATAGACCCTCCTGATGAGCTCAATGAACCATCTCAGCAACTGCCACTAAAAATAATGTAAATTTGGACTGAAACTACATTGTGAGGGATGGTAGATGGTTGGCCTGATGACAAAAATATGTAAATATGATTAGGAGCCCTCTTTGTTGATCCTCCAATGGATAGACTACCTCTCCACTGAAAAACAAGCCTAGAATTAGCTCTATGTGATCATCCTTTGATGCACCCTGCAACACAACCCAACTCTAAACAAAAATTGCGTTGTAGCTGAAGGAGGTAGCTTGGCCAGAATGTCAGAATGAGGAAATGCATTCCAATGAACCTATCCTTCCCTGAGGATGAGGTAGGGATTCCCGATCAGGAACACCCTTGTGCTAAACAGCACAACAAACCCCACTAAACAGCTAAAGGATGCAAAGTCTAAATAGACCAATATCATATAATAATCTCAAACATGAATAACAATGGTTTCCATCCCCTCCATATATAGTGTGTGAGCCTTCTCACATTGGGCCCCATCCATAAAGTCCACTAGGCTCATGCAAGTTGTCCTCCACTAAAACTATGCGGTCTCATCATAAATGCCACTCCTCCATGACAACGTTGTTGATTTGGTAAAAGTTGACCTATTCAACATGTATCCCCTCCAATTCACACCCAAAGGTGCTTAATCTAGCTGCTTATTCTTCCTCCTTTCACATTAGGAGTGTCATTATTCCTTCTAAGGAGATTTATGGGCCTCCCTAACCACTTATTCACCTACCTAGTGATAAAACAAAATATAATATTCCATTTTGCTGAAGGCTATATTTTTGGAATATTACAATTTCTGACCTAATAATTATCGCTCCAAGCAATGACATATTTGATACCAATCGTTACATTATGTTATTATTTGAGACACCCTTTACTGTTGTGGTATTGATACGATTTTACGGAGGCGCCTCATCCTTGAGGAGGATGAGAAAGTCCTTAATGAATTCCACTCAGGGGAATGTGGCAGACATCCATCTGGCCACCCTACCGCACAGAATATCTCATGCGCTAGTTACTTTTGGCCTACTATATTTCACGATTGCATTCTCGTTGTCCAAATGTGTCATGCATTCTAGATCTACAATTGTAAGATCTGTTCTCTTCTTGCTCCATTGCATCCCGTTGTCGCTATTGGTCCCTTTGTGAAATGGGGTATCGACTTTACGACATGTTACCCTCACTCGATTGGGGGGCATGGATTGTCACTGTATACTACTTTACTAAATGGGCCTAGGTGATACCTACATATAACAACATTGACGAAAAAAATGCATATTTTTTCTTCAATCACATTATTGGAAGGATTGGTGTTCCACAAATAACAGTTACGGATAACGGAAAGCATTTCTGAAATCATATGATGACTGAACTGCCTACTAAGCTAGGACTCTCACATGAAAATTCCACTCACTACTATCCTCGGGCTAATGGACAAGTTTAGGTTGTTAAAAAATTTCTTAAGACTGCGCTTCAACTATGGTAGTGGTCCACAAATCAGACTGGAACTTTCTTCTTTACGCTGCCTTGTGGGCACATCGAACCTCAATTAGGACTGCTACCAGAGTCATACACTTTCAGTTTGTCTATGGTCAGAAATTAAATGTCATCAACCAATATTGGGAGCACTTTGTCCCCAATGTGAAATGGCTGTAGTGTCGGGTCCCATAAACGGATCAAGAACTGCAATAGTTCCATGTGTTGCCTCATCCCTGACAATCTGAAGTAATTGAGAAACCTACAGTTTCTGAGGGCTATTACAGTGCCAAGCAATAGTTACAAATCATGGAAAGAATTTCTGAAATCATATGATGACCGAACTGGATGCTAGGCTAATACTCTCACATGAAAATTCCACTCCCTACTATCGTCGGGCTAATGGACAATTTTAGGTTGTTAACAAAGTTATTAAGACTATGCTTCAACGTATGGTAGGGATCCACAAATCGGACTGGCACTTTCTTCTTTACGCTACCTTGTGGGCATACCAAACCTCAGTTAAGACTACTACCAGATTCATACACTTTCAGTTTGTCTATGGTCAGAAAGTAAATGTCATTAACCAATATTGGTAGCACTTTGTCCCCAATGTGAAATGCTTTTAGTGTCGGGTCCCATGAATGGATCAAGGACTGTAATAGTTCCATGTATTGTCTCTGAAAATCTAAAGTAATTGAGAAACCAACAGTATCTGAGGGCTTTTACAGTGCCAGGATCATTTAAGGCAACCATGTCCTGTTCTTCATGTTCTCTTTCTTGCCATGTAATCGACAGCTTGCCATCATCGGATCTAGTGAAGAGCAACCCGTTTTCTGTGAGCTTCGATCGTCTCGATGCACTTGGACTCTCGGAATTCCCACACTTCTGCACTTTTATCGGATCATGGAAAATGTGGGAGATGGTGGAGTCCAAGTGCATCGAGACTATCAGAGCTCATAGTGAAGTCGTGGAAAATGTGGGAGTAGGTGGAGTCCAAGTCCATCGAGACTATCGAAGCTCACAGTGAGGCCAGCCGTCATTACTGTCGTCATGCGGAATGATGGGTTGTTCTTTATCGGATCGGGTGATAGCATGGTGACCACGATCTAATGATAACTCCATTCATCACTTATTTTTTGTTTCATCTACTAGCGATTAAAATTTATGATGAAATAATCGCCTTTTCAATGTTCTATATAGGTTTGGGCTGTGAGGAAGCCTCTTAAAACTCTTGCAACGATTTTAGAAAAGTCGCCATTCGTGTCCTACAAAACAAAAAATGTTGCATTGCTGTCATGGGCACAGAAATCCCATGAAATGCATTGCTATGGCCATGGTTGTTGTCTGGACTTGAGGGAAAGTAATGTCTGGTTGGGGTTGGCTAAATAACGCCATGGGATTTTATCAAAACCCTACCACTACTACTAGGCTAAAGTTTTAGTGTACAGACCTAGAAGAAGAAGAGGCTGATTAGATTTGAAGCAACAGTAATTTAATTGCTAAGTCTATTAATGTAATCTCTAAGTCTATTAATACATACATACTTTATCTTTATCTTTTTTATTTTAAACCTAAGAAAAAACAATTATATCTATATATGAGATTCACTTCCATATCTTTCTTGAAGTTTTCCTGTTAGATACTTCACCAAAAAGGGCATGGCATGTATACCAGCTTAGTTTGAAATGTAATATTATAAAATTGTATTTTTGAGTTACACACTTTGTTGCGATACCAGCTTAGTTTCGAATCTTATATTTGTCAATTTTTTACGCCCCCATTGTGTTGTATTTTCTTCTCCAACTTTATTTTGGAGATGTGTGTGGAACATTAGAGACCTGCTAAATTTGACACATGTGACTAAAACATAATAAAGGAGTTGTCTATCAACGCAACAAAATTACTTGGAAATAAGTTATCAAAAAATCAGGTAGTTGGAGTGTTTGAATTGCATTTTTGATGGTGGAAATGGATTTAGCGTCATCAAAAACCTTTAAGGCACCCAAAACATTGAAGTTTACCTACTATAATCCAGATTTTCAAAAATCTTTGCCATAATTTTTTATACTTGTAGAAATTTCTTGATTATTCTATTGGTTTTTTAGACCACTGCCATAAATATCATTATAAATTTTGACTTCACAAAAAATCTTATTTTTTCCATTTAAAATTCAACAGAAAAAAATAAATGCATATAGTAAACCCAAAAATATTTAATAATATTTCACGGCATTAAATATTTTAACATTTATTAATTTTGTATTTTGAGCTGGATAAAGAAAATAATGATGATTTGGTAAGAAGTTATAAATTTGGAACTTGGTCCAATCGTTTGGGTTAAATTCTTGATAGATTGATAGACATGTTGTAATTGGACGTTGGCCATTTATGAAATGGTTATTATTGGTGTAATGTTAAAAACAAAATTTGAGAGACTAAAAATTTTCAAAAATTGTTATTTTAAATAAAAAAATTAAAGATAAATATTATTAATTTTTACTAAGTTTAAGTTGGATTATTTATTTCGTATATCAATTCTATGTATTTTGGAGATTATTTTATCAATTGTATAGAAGGATAATTTAATAATATTTTCTCATTTCATAATATTTGTTTTGGTTTTGTCTAAACATTATATGTTTTGGAGTTTTGGGTTAGAATCTAGAGAAGTATTATTTTTTTTAAGAGTTTTTGGTTGGAATTGGGCTAATTTTTTTATGATGAAATCTTGACCTTTGTTATTTAAATTTGTTTTTGATTGCATATATAGATTTAATACCCTAGGCTCTAGAAGTGTGAAGAATTCTTAAATTCAACTTCCTATTCCAACAAATCCCTACCAAATTCTAAACAAATTAGATTTAAAAAATAAACCAAAAAACTTTCCTAAACATATAATAGATAAACGACAACCTTTCATATCAAAAGAATAACACTGTTTAATGCAAATAATATTATTAATTAAATAAGAATTCTGTATGGTTATTATATTTTTGAATTTGTATTTAGTATTTATTTTAATAAATAACATTTGATATTTAATGGTTATTTTTAAAATCAAAATTATATCTTAGTTAAAATTATAATTAATATTTTTATAAATCAATAAATTTAAAATATTTTCTAAATAAACACAATTAAAAAAAATCAAGACCTTCACAATCATTTAAAATAAAAAACATTAAAAATTAAACAAAATTAATTAATTAAAAACAATACCTTCACAATCATTTAAAATAAAAAACATTAAAAATTAAAAAAAAAAAAATTAATTAAAAGCATTCAGTTACATTCTTAGTAATTAACTTTTTTTTTATGTAATTCATTCTTAAAAAATAATTAAGAAATTTTTTATTTTATTAATATTATGATTGTATACTAAATATATAGTCGTAATTATATTGTTAATAAATAAAATACTATTACTCACTGAAACATTAGAATAAATGATAATGGAGTGCATTGTTAAAGCACTCTTTGATAAGAAAGTTAATGGTTCTGTCGAAAAAATACAACTATGTTAAATCAAAGATTAAGTGTGCACTCATCTCAATATTCACACCACTTAATAAATAAAAGACCATCTTTCAACCCCAAAAAAATATATAAAATATTTTTTATGATTTTCAAAAATAGAAATATTGTATTCCAAACTTAATCTCTTTCTAAATATAATGTTAATGAAAAGTTAAAATATATATTTTATTTTCTATTACTCCTTTTCCTAATGTTAGAGTCGGTCTTGTCAGTCCTCCGTCAGAGATCATTTCGCTTTCTGCATTTTATTTTTAGGTGTCTCGCTCGATTCACTCAATTGCATTTCGCTAGGGGCATGCCATTGACTGACGGAAGGGCCTTGTTGTTTATTTTCCTCATGCCTTGTCCTGCTGGCTCAGCTTTGTTTATCAAAGTTCATTAAATCAGTAATGAAGTCATTTACCGTCTTGTTTTTGTCGCTTGATAAGCAAAGAGTCAAACTTGGTCATTAGGTCTAGGGTTTGCAAATTGTTGTTCTCAAAGTGTTCAATAACGCCTGCAGGTCAAAGGGAGCTTCAATAAGTTTTCATTTCGAGATTCTCATCATTCATAACACTCATGGATGTTTCTTCTTCAAAACTCTGTTTTGAAGAAGAAATCATTAAATTTGTTTTCAAATATGTAATTATTCAAAGTTTTTCAATGGAAGATGTTCACATGCAGCCTTGCCATGATCCTTTGCCGAAATCCAACATTCATCATTCCTGCAAAAAATAGCCAAAGGAGCCGTCATTCAAACTCAGAAAATCAGAGAAGGAAATAAAAGACAAAGTTTGTATTAAAATGTCAAAGTGCCAAAGTTCTGCATACTGTACAAAGTGGGACATTACAAGACAAAAATCAAAGTCCATACCTATACATGTTGTTTTCTACATTCAAATATCATTTTCAAAGCAAGAAGTGGTCAAAACGCCCAAGTGAAAGCCAGGAAGATCGTGGAGGATGAAAAACTGTGTTAGAAGGCCGAATTGTGGTCAAACAACCTGCGCGGCGCATTGGCGCATTGGGCGCTCCTCCACAGTGCGATTTTGCACTGGCGCGGCGCACTCACCAGGCGCGGCGCACTGGGAGTGCGCGTGACGCACAGAGCCTCAGAAACCAAAATTCATCATAGCTACAAACAAAATCAAAACAATTTCATTTTCGTTGGCTCTAAGCAAGTTTTTCGAATTGGATGGAACTGCAGTTGTAGTTCTGATCTCGTCATGGACTGAGGTGGCTTGTTGGGTGTATACTGGAGAGCGACAGGCTACTCGCATGCGCCTAGCATACATGAGGGCCATGCTGAATCAGGACGTGAGTTTCTTTGACACTGATGCCACAAGTGGGGAGGTGATGTCTGCAATCACCAACGACGTTATTATAGTGCAGGATGCCATTTCTGAGAAGGTTGGGAATTTTTTCACTTCATCAGTCGATTCGTTGCTGGGTTCGCAGTGGGTTTCTCGACGGTGTGGCAACTCAGTCTGGTCACGTTGGTGATTGTTCCTTTGATAGCCTTGCAAGGAGGCTATATGCCTTTGCTGTGACCGGTCTCATGAGTCGGAGTCGATAGGCTTATATTAAAGGCCGGGGGGATTGCTGAAAAGGTAATTGGGAATTTGCGGAAGGTGTATGCATTCTTCGGGGAGGACAAGGCTGTTAATTCATACAAAAATGCTCTGCAAGAAACATATGAAATTGGAAGAAAAGAGGATGAAAGAATTAAACAAATTGCGAACAGAGATTGTCGTAATACAGGTGGAAGCTGGAATAACCAAATTTGACAGCAAACCTTTAGTGACATCTACTGATCTGTGAAAGTACCTGAAATTTCATATGGCTCTATTCATTAACTATAGGTTTCATCTCCCTTTTTCTAATGAATATATATCTGGCAGGTTTGTGAGGAGACAATAAAAGTTCTTGTTCGCCTAGTTTGCTATTTGCAATGGCTCCCAACTTAAAGTTTATAAGTTTTTCGTGCCATTTATTTAGACAGAATTTGTCTTTGGATGGTTAGAGTTGATCACATTAAGTGAACAACTTTTGGTAGAAAAGCACGGATTAGCTATCATGTCGGACATCTGAAAGATTTTATCATCTGCACAATTCAGAATCACATTGGCTTCGCAGTTGAATGCTTTCTTTTGAGCAGCACTTTAAAAACTCTGATCATCATTGTTAATCCCATTAGCTAATTCCAAAAGCGTCGATCGAGCCAGATATATTATGTGCTATGGCTCCGAAATCCATTCAGAAGGTTCTCAAGTGAGGCAGAATTTTAGTTTAACAGCTATTTTTTTGGTTTTTTCAAGCGGCAAAAGGGAAAGCGGACAGTCAAAACTAAAATTAAATGCAGAATACCTACCACAGTAGAAAAATAGGAACATATTGCCTATGTTTGTCTTCAGTTACGATATCTATGCTACAGGTGTTGCCTCCTCGTAGGTTATCAAACAGATTTCAAGTGTAACGCAACTTTTGAAGATTATTTGGCTTTTGTTCTCTATTTTTAGTTTTTAGTTCTTGAGCTGTTGTAACAACTCATCTGTCTGTCGATCCATATTCTGAAAAATTGGTCCTATTTATTATTGTAAATCATTTGTGAGGAGGGAGTTCTGGGAGAAGTGTGGAGGAAAACTTCGCTGTACAGTTTTTGACAGAGAATTAATGAAATGTTGCAGCTCTGGTTCATGAGATTCCTGTGGTGTGAGTTTAGAGATTTTTTTTCTTTCTGTCTCATATGTATCTCGTTATGTTTTACTAGTCATTCATAATCATTTCTAGATGAATGCTTTTAAGTAAGAAAGGTAGAATCCAGTTTATTGCTCTGCCTTGGGAAAGTGTTCATGTTCTATGTTTTCTTCTATTGAAAAGGATTCATGTATTTATGCCCTTTTCACCCTCTTAACAATATTTTCACTTCATATTATTTCAAATCTAATTGCTAGACTTTCTGCCTGTCTTGCCTCACGAAATAATCTGTGTCTTTGATTTAAATTCTCTGCTCATGCTGTTCCTTGGTCCCATACAACCCAGAAAACCCAGCCTAAAAATCAAAATACTTCTTTCCTATTTATTTACTAGCCTAAAATCAGTTACATTATAGGTCATCTCTGGCCGTATTGGAAATATTTTGCCGAGATAGACCCGGAGAGAGCCCTCTCCTGTCCTCGTAGGGCTAGCTACGAGGCAGAGCTTGGTTTTATGTACCTTGAATCCTGCTTTCCTTTAGCCTAAGGCAGATTCGAGCACTAACATAGTGGCGACCATACTGGGGATGGAATGGTCTAGCTTGTGAAACGTGACATTCGACTTGTAGATTGTTTTGCCCCAGTACATGTATCAAGTTTAGAGCTAATGGTTGATGGTGAACAACGATCAGACACCGCAAGGCTAAAATCATTCACCTGGCGATTTCACGGAGAAATCCAAAAATCAATGCTTCATGGTGACTTCACTGCAGGGAGATCAGTAGCTTTAATGAATTTCAAGATGGACCGGATTGCAAGAAGATACGCTCCCATGAGTCGAGATCATATCCCAGGTTTTCCGAATAAGATGCCCAAGGTAGATTGGCTTCAAAATTTGCCTATGTTCAGAAATGTGGAACGTAATGACGCTGCTCTTCATCTGGTGAAATTTCACATTCATGTGCATAAATTAAAGATCCATTTTCCTGAAGATTGTTTGATGAAAATGTTTATGGCTACTCTGGAAGACGAAGCCCGATCTTGGTATGAAAGTTTGCCACCTGCTTCTATTTACTGTTTAAAGGATTTTCATACCATGTTATTTGAAAGGTACAGAGAATCTTATCCATCCTTGGTTTTAGTTCAGAACTATTGTAGCCATGTTCATAGTTTCATTGAAGATATTGAGAATTTTTATGGGGATAACGAATTGATGGAAGGAGAAATCTTGGAAGCATTGTATGAAAATCCGTTTCAGCAGCACACAGAAATATCAGAGGATACTTATGAAGATCAGCAGGTTGAAGATGGCCATATGACTGAAAATGATTAAAGAGAAAGTTTCGTTTCAGATCTGCCTACAGAAGAAGACAGCATGCAGGAAAGTCAAGTTTCAATTTCAGAATGTGATGCAGTCAAGCTGGCTATTTCAGATCCAGATTCAGATTGTGATGACCAAGAATACCTGGTGCTGAATCCTATGAAGGAGAATTTTGCTGTTGAGATCATCTGGGATGAAGAAGACAGAGTTATGGATCCAAATGTTCTCATGTCATCAGAACAAAGGCTTCATAAAGAGGTAATCTAGTCAGTTCATGAAAAACAAGTTGAGACCTTTGTTCAAGTAAGTGAAAAAGTTTCCTTGGATGAATTTATGGTAGATGAAAGAAATGTCATTTTTGCGCTTCAATAATCATTTCAAGTTTCTCTTCTTATGATTGATGAATGTAATGAGAATCTGGCTGTCATATCATATGAAGATGACCTACAATATATTCAGACTACAGAAGATCAGACCATTCAGGATTACCTTTCAGTTTCTTCTTCATATGTCTCATGTTTTGAAATTTTTTCTCAAGAGGAGAGCTGCTCATCTACTTGTTCAAATTTTTTTGAGAACCAGGGACATACTTTTACTGAAGTACATTATGAAGAAAGATCAGAATCAAAAGAAAAAGACACCTTGTTTCTTCAGCAGGAGGTAAATCATCATGTTTTTCAGGATCCTCTGGCAGGTTTGTTGCAGTCAGCAGTAAAGGTGATTATTGTTGTATTCAGTGATGAAGGAGATCATGGTCAATTATGTTTTTGGATGCCCAGTTACCAGTATTTGTTGTTGACCAGGAGATCTGATCGGGAGAATCAGTCAGCAAGGCATCTGCTTGATTGGTTACTTTGGAAGGCCCACTATACATAATTGTACATATTTCAACAGTATGCAGGTGGTTGTCATCATGTTTTCAAATCTTGATGAACTGCTGCCATTTTCAAAATATTTGTAAATACTTGTTTTAGTCAGTCATGAGTCATTTGTGAGTCAGTTTCCAGTCAATAAATTAGTCGTGTCGATTTCTTGAAATAATAGACTCCATAGCCCAATGGATGAAGGCACTGGTCTGCTCTCCCAAAGGTCTGCAATTCTTGGCACCTCCAAGAAGCTGGAGCTACCATCCCCATTGGAGCCAATGTTAGAGTCGGTCTTGTCAGTCCTCCGTCAGAGATCATTTCGCTTTCTACATTTCATGGTTTAGGTGTCTCATTCCGCTCATTCATCTGCATTCCGCTAGGGACATGCCATTGACTGACGGAAGGGTTTGGTTTTCTTGTTTTCCCTCATGCTTGTACCTGTTGGGTTGATCAAACTCCTCAAAATCCATCAAAGTCCAGTTAATGTCATTCATAGTCATAAATGATTATTTTGGTCAAAAAGAGTCTTTTAGTTTTTGAGTCTAGGGTTCAGTCTTTTGACATGTTTAATAAATGCCCACAGGCCATGAGGAGGATTTCAATAAGGTTTCAAATCAAAGTTTTTCATCATCAGACATATTTGAGGACATTTCTTGTTCAAAACTCTGTTTTGAATAAGAAATTGTCGCATTCATCTTTGTAATAATCATGTATTTTTCCGTCTTGAAGATTTCAAAGCAGGCTTTGGTTTTCCTTTGCCAAACATCAATGCCAATATCCCTGCAAAAATCAAATAATTTCATCAGTCCAAACTCAGAAAATCAGTGAGAAAGCAAAAGACAGAACTTGAAATCAAATGAAAAGTGCCAAAAGTCAAAAAACATTACAAAATGGGTTTTTGAGGAAGCAAAAATTAAAACCATGTCAAAGCTTTTTAAACCATTTGTATCAAGTTTCATTCAGAAAATCCCATTGAGAAGTCGAATTTCAAAGTTGAAGAGCAAACTGCATTTTAGAAGGGTCGTGACTGTGTTGAAAGACTGAGCGTGGCGCATAGGAAAGAGGCGTGGCGCACCAAATTAACGCGGCGCATTGGGCTGAAACTGACAGTGTCTTTTTCCACATGCACGACACACCCACAGAGCGCAGCGCACTGGGTGTGCGCGCGACGCATAGAGCCCTAAGGCCGAAATTCATACCCGCTCCTCCAAAACTCATTTCAAATTGCTTCATTCGCCTCCAAGTAAGTCCACAAGGCTAGTGCAGTGATTTTATTTATGTGTAATGTGTTTAGAAGTGAAGATATTGGGGTTTGAATGGTGAAAGATTTAACCCTATATCCATATCAAAATTTGCTCCCAAGGGTTTAAAAGGAGGTGGTTCAAAATGTGGATTTTGGTGCTTAAACTCTCATTTCATTGATATGTATGCTCCTGCCATTGACTATCATTGTTGTCACTACTATTTTTGTCACATTATACACCACAGTCCCACAGTATCTCTCCTATTCCATCACTGCTATCACTGCCATATTATCATATCACAGTCCCATTGTGATATCACTATCCCATATCCCAAATCCTATCACTTGTTACTACATCCCTCCATTGACAAACTCTTAATTTCCATAACATTCAAGGGCTGGCTTATGTCCTTGATTTAACTTTTATATTTCCATTTCATTGACTCTTGTCCCTAAATTACCCCTCTATCACTATCACCCATTTCCATTACTTATAATCCCCAAATTACCATATAGTCAAACAGTGGTTGTCTTCACATTCAAAACTCACTTGACAGTCCTTTTCCCACTGTGGTATTTATTATAGCACCTTGATATATATGTGACCCATTTGGCATTAGAACAAATACACCAATTGCTCATTTTCTGACCAACCAAGCACACAGTTGTCAAACACCTTGATTTCAGAACCATGTCAGAGACAGATTCACCATATGAGCAGGGGTATGAGCAAGACAGTGATTCATCTACCGAGCTTAATGTACCAAGGAGATCTCACAAAAGTGGCAGGCATGTCAGGGAATAACCCACTTCTTTGACACAATTTCAGGCTTGCCCGCTTGCAATGGATTGTTTTCAGCGCCAGTCATGCTTCCAATATTGTGAGATGATTGCCCGAAATCAGCATCATCATGAGTTAGCTCGCTTATTTGTCCTAAATTTGCATAATGGTCATGTACAACTTGCTGGAGTGAACTTCACTTTTTCACCAGAGACTATTTCTGAGGCGACCGGGATACCAAACATCGGTGAAGAGTGGAATAAGCGACATCAGTTTGATAGAGCATAATATGAGCCTTACATCAGACCCGGATATTTGAGGCAGCTGAGCAGGGTATTTCCATTCCAGTTTCTGAAGGATGAGTACGCACCAATGTTGTTTATTTTCCTCATGCCTTGTCCTGCTGGCTCAGCTTTGTTTATCAAAGTTCATTAAATCAATAATGAATTCATTTACCGTCTTGCTTTTGTCGCTTGATAAGCAAAGAGTCAAACTTGGTCATTAGGTCTAAGGTTCACAAATTGTTGTTCTCAAAGTGTTCAATAATGCCTGCAGGTCAAAGGGAGCTTCAATAAGTTTTCATTTCGAGATTCTCATCATTCATAACACTCATGGATGTTTCTTCTTCAAAACTCTGTTTTGAAGAAGAAATCATTAAATTTGTTTTCAAATATGTAATTATTCAAAGTTTTTCAATGGAAGATGTTCACATGCAGCCTTGCCATGATCCTTTGCCGAAATCCAACATTCATCATTCCTGCAAAAAATAGCCAAAGGAGCCGTCATTCAAACTCAGAAAATCAGAGAAGGAAATAAAAGACAAAGTTTGTATTAAAATGTCAAAGTGCCAAAGTTCTGCATACTGTACAAAGTGGGACATTACAAGACAAAAATCAAAGTCCATACCTATACATGTTGTTTTTTACATTCAAATATCATTTTCAAAGCAAGAAGTGGTCAAAACGCCCAAGTGAAAGCTAGGAAAATCGTGGAGGATGAAAAACTATGTTAGAAGGCCGAATTGTGGTCAAACAACCTGCGCGGCGCATTGGGAACGAACGCGGCGCATAGGTGCGACGCGGCACATTGGGAGCTCCTCCACAGTGCGATTTTACACTGGCGCGACGCACTCACCAGGCGCGGTGCACTGGGAGTGCGCGCGACGCACAGAGCCTCAGAAACCAAAATTCATCACAGCTACAAACAAAATCAAAACAATTTCATTTTCGTTGGCTCTAAGCAAGTTTTTCGAATTGGATGGAACTGCAGCTATAGTTCTGATCTCGTCATGGACTGAGGTGGCTTGTTGGGTGTATATTGGAGAGCGGCAGGCTACTCGCATGCGCCTAGCATACATGAGGGCCATGCTGAATCAGGACGTGAGTTTCTTTGACACTGATGCCACAAGTCGGGAGGTGGTGTCTGCAATCACCAACAACGTTATTATAATGCAGGATGCCATTTCTGAGAAGGTTGGGATTTTTTTCACTTCATCAGTCGATTCGTTGCTGGGTTCGCAGTGGTTTTCTCGACAGTGTGGCAACTCAGTCTGGTCACGTTGGCAATTGTTCCTTTGATAGCACTTGCAAGGAGGATGTATGCCTTTGCTGTGACCGGTCTCATGAGTCAGAGTCGATAGGCTTATATTAAAGGCTGGGGGGATTGCTGAAAAGGTAATTGGGAATTTGCGGACGGTGTATGCATTCTTCGGGGAGGACAAGGCTGTTAATTCATACAAAAATTCTCTGCAAGAAACATATGAAATTGGAAGAAAAGAGGATGAAAGAATTAAACAAATTGCGAACAGATATTTCCGTAATACAGGTGGAAGCTGGAATAAAAAAATTTGACAACAAACCTTTAGTGACATCTACTGATCTATGAAAGTACCTGAAATTTCATATGGCTCTATTCATTAACTATAGGTTTCATCTCCCTTTTTCTAATGAATATATATCTGGCAGGTTTGTGAGGAGACAAGAAAAGTTCTTGTTCGCCTAGTTTTCTATTTGCAATGGCTCCCAACTTAAAGTTTATAAGTTTTTCGTGCCATTTATTTAGACAGAATTTGTCTTTGGATGGTTAGAGTTGATCACATTAAGTGAAAAAATTTTGGTATAAAAGCACGGATTAGTTATCATGTCGGACATCTGAAAGATTTTATCATCTGCACAATTCAGAATCACATTGGCTTCGCAGTTGAATGCTTTCTTTTGAGCAGCACTTTAAAAACTCTGATCATCATTGTTAATCCCATTAGCTAATTCCAAAAGCATCGATCGAGCCAGATATATTATGTGCTATGGCTCAGAAATCCATTTAGAAGGTTCTCAAGTGAGGCGGAATTTTAGTTTAATAGCTATTTTTTTGGTTTTTTCAAGCGGCAAAAGGGAAAGCGGACAGTCAAAACTAAAATTAAACGCAGAATACCTACCACAGCAGAAAAATAGGAACAGATTTCCTATGTTTGTCTTCAGTTACGAGATCTACGCTATAGGTGTTGCCTCCTCGTAGGTTATCAAACAGATTTCAAGTGTAATGCAGCTTTTGAAGATTATTTGGCTTTTGTTCTCTATTTTTAGTTTTCAGTTCTTGAGCTGTTGTAACAGCTCATCTGTCTGTCGATCCATATTCTGAAAAATTGGTCCTATTTATTATTGTAAATAATTTGTGAGGAGGGAGTTCTGGGAGAAGTGTGGAGGAAAAATTCGCTGTACAGTTTTTGACAGAGAATTAATGAAAGGTTGTAGCTCTGGTTCATGAGATTCCTGTGGTGTGAGTTTAGCAAATGATTTTTCTTTCTGTCTCATATGTATCTCGTTATGTTTTACTAGTCATTCATAATCATTTCTAGATGAATGCTTTTAAGTAAGAAATGTAGAATCCAGTTTACTGCTCTGCCTTGGGAAAGTGTTCATGTTCTATGTTTTCTTCTGTTGAAAAGGATTCATGTATTTATGCCCTTTTCACCCTCTTAACAATATTTTCACTTCATATTATTTCAAATCTAATTGCTAGAATTTCTGCCTGTCTTGCCTCACGAAATAATCTGTGTCTTTGATTTAACTTCTCTGCTCATGCTATTTCTTGGTCCCATACAGCCCAAAAAACCCAGCCTAAAAATCAAAATACTTCTTTCCTATTTATTTACTAGCCTAAAATAAGTTACATTATAGGTCATCTCAAGCCCTATTGGACATCTTTTGCCGAGATAGACCTGGAGAGAGCCCTCTCTTGTCCTCGTAGGGCTAGCTACGAGGCAGAGCTTGGTTTGATGTTACCTTGAATCCTGCTTTCCTTCAGCCTAAGGCAAATTCGAGCACTAACATGCATCACTTGAAAGTTGTTTTTCAGAAGTGCAGAAAATATGGTGTCTCGCTTAATCCTAAAAAGAGCTTATTCACCATGGATGAAGGTAAGTTACTTGGTCACATTATTTTCAAAGATGGAATTCGTATTGATCCGGCACGTGTTGAAGCAATCCTGTAAATTGACCCTCCTAGGAACAAGAAAGAGATTCAGTCTTTTAATGGTAAAATGAACTTTTTGCGTCATTTTGTCCCTAACCTTGCTAGGCATTTGAGAGAAATAAAAAATATGTTGAAAAAGGACAGCCAAGTGAAGTGGACTGAAGATGCGATAAAGTCCTTTGATTTGGTGAAGTTGGCACTATCTTCAGCTCTGGTGTTAATCAGCCCGGATTACACCCAAGATTTCATTTTGTTTTCCTTTGCTTCAGAACATACCATGGCAGCCGTGTTAATGCAGAAGAGAGATGGACATGAGAATCCCATAGCGTTTTTCAGTCGAACTATTAGAGACACAGCCCTGAAATACAACATCATTGAGAAACAAGCTCTGGCACTGGTAAAGGCATTGAAGGATTTCCGAGTATACATTTTGCATTCCCATATTTTAGCTTATGTTCCTAACGCTGTTGTGAAAGATGTTTTAGTACAGACTGATCTAAAAGGAAGACGTGGTAAGTGGATCGCAGCTTTGCTGGAATATGATGTGGAAATAAGGCCCACAAAGCTGATCAAGGGACAGGGGCTGGTGAAACTTATGGCTGAATCCAATTTGCATGCATTAGACATAAATCTGATTGCTGCTATGTCTGATGAAGATGAGGAGAATGCGCCACTTCAGGTATCAGAAATGTTTGTTGATTCCCCATGGTATTCGGATATCATCTATGTTCTTCAAAATTTGTCATCACCGCCCGACATGACTAGAAACAAAGGTAGGACCTTGAAACTGAAGGCTGCAAAATTTTGTATTTTGAATTCTGCACTTTATTGGAAGGATCCAGGTGGCGTGTTATTGAGTTGTTTGGTGGAGGAAGAAGCGAAGAAGGTAATGGAATATTTTCACAAAGGTGACTGCGGGGGTCATCATTTTTGGAAGACAACTGCCAATAAGATTTTGAGAGCTGGGTACTATTGGCCGACATTATTTGCTGATGTTTATAAAACAGTCAAAGGCTGCCATGAGTGCCAGATTTTCGAAGGAAGACAGAAATTACAGCCATTTCCACTCAAGCCTATTGAGGTAAGTGCCCCTTTCCAGTAGTGGGGTTTGGATTTCATTGGGGAAATCCATCCTCCTTCCTCAGGATAGCATAGATGGATTCTAACAGCCACCAATCACTTTATGAAATGGATCGAAGCAGTTCCTACAAGGCAAGCCACCGACTCGGTAATTATTTCTTTCCTTGAGAACAACATCTTGTCTTGTTTTGGTTGTCCTAATAAGATAATCACAGATAATGCAGCGGCTTTTAAATCAAGAAAGATGATTGAGTTTTGTGCAAAATATAAAATAATTTTGGGGCATTCAACCACCTACCATCTGCAAGGTAATGGTTTGGCGGAATCTTCCAATAAGTCTCTAGTCAATATCATCAAAAAGTTACTGGACATCAATAAGAAGAGTCGGCATAAGAAGCTGGTGAATGCGCTATGGGTTGATCAGGTAAGTCAAAAGAAGTCAATTGGTATGTCTTCTTTCGAGTTGGTTTATGGACTAGATACAATCTTTCCTACTTCACTTGTTGTTCCGGTAGTCAAGCTTCTTCAAGAGGCTGATAGTGAAGAAAGCCATATGCAGAGAAGGATAAACCAGATGATTCATTTACAGCAAACGAGAGAAGAGGTCTTCCAGAACACATTTAAGTTGCAGGAGAGAATCAAAAATATCTATGACAGGAAAGCGAAGGCAGATAAATTCCAGTTGGAAGAAGTGGTACTGAAGTGGGACGCTAGGAATGAAGACAAAGGTAAACACGGTAAGTTTGAAAACCTCTGGAAAGGTCCATTCAAGATTGCAACATATCGAGGTCAAAACGCCTTTATTTTGAAGGAGATGAACGGTGAAGACTGTCCAGGAGGGCCGGTCAATGGCCGGCTGCTCAAGCGCTACCATTTCTAAGATGTTTTCTGCTGATCATTGTCATTGTACATATCATGTTTTTCAATTTCATTGTAAGTGTGCACTGTAGTCTTTTCTTCAGTATGGGGCCCGAAGCGAAGGTTATAATCCTGAGGAAGGATTTCAGTTTTCATTTGAGTTTGTTGAGTCTGTTTGTTTCAGTCATTTCTGTTTTAAGAGTTGAGTCAGTTTAAGTTAAAATTTCAGTCAAATAAATTTAGTCAACAGTCTTGATTTGTTTTGTCGAATAATGGATTCCATAGCCCAATGGATGAAGGCACTGGTCTGCTCTCCCAAAGATCTGCCGTTCTTGGCACCTCCAAGGAGCTACCATCCCCATTGGAGCCAATGTTAGAGTCGATCTTTACAACCCTCTGTCAGAGATCATTCCTCTTATTGCATTTCATGGTTTGGTGTTGTCCTTCTTCTGCCTTATTTCAGTCTAAGGTGGATTTAGGAACTAACATAGTGGCGACCATACTGGGGATGGAATGGTCTAGCTTGTGAAACGTGAAATTCGACTTGTAGATTGTTTTGCCCCAGTACATGTATCAAGTTTAGAGCTGATGGTTGATGGTGAACAACGATCAGACACCGCAAGGCTGAAATCATTCACCTGGCGATTTCACGGAGAAATCTAGAAATCAATGCTTCATGGTGACTTCATTGCAGGGAGATCAGTAGCTTTAATGAATTTCAAGATGGACCGGATTGCAAGAAGATACGCTCCCATGAGCAGAGATCATATCCCAGGTTTTCCGAATAAGATGCCCAAGGTAGATTGGCTTCAGAATTTGCTTATGTTTAGAAATGTGGAAGGTAATGACGCTGCTCTTCATATTGTGAAATTTCACATTCATGTGCATAAATTAAAGATCCATTTTCCTGAAGATTGTTTGATGAAAATGTTTATGGCTACTCTGGAAGACGAAGCCCGATCTTGGTATGAAAGTTTGCCACCTGCTTCTATTTACTGTTTAAAGGATTTTCATACCATGTTCTTTGAAAGGTACAGAGAATCTTATCCGTCCTTGGTTTTAGTTCAGAACTGTTGTAGCCATGTTCATAGTTCATTAAAGATCTTGAGAATTTTTATGGGGATAACGAATTGATGGAAGGAGAAATCTTGGAAGCATTGTATGAAAATCCGTTTCAGCAGCACACAGAAATCTCAGAGGATACTTATGAAGATCAGCAGGTTGAAGATGGCCATATGACTGAAAATGATGAAAGAGAAAGTTTCATTTCAGATCTGCCTACAGAAGAAGACAGTATGTAGGAAATTCAAGTTTCAATTTCAGAATGTGATGCAGTCAAGCTAGCTATTTCAGATCCAGATTCAGATTGTGATGACCAAGAATACCTGGTGCTGAATCCTGTGAAGGAGAATTCTGCTGTTGAGATCATCTGGGATGAAGAAGACAGAGTTATGGATCCAAATGTTCTCATGTCATCAGAACAAAGCCTTCATAAAGAGGTAATCCAGTTAGTTCATGAAAAACAAGATCAGACCTTTGTTCAAGTAAGTGAAAAAGTTTCCTCGGATGAATTTATGGTAGATGAAAGAAATGTCATTTTTGCGCTTCAAAAATCATCTGAAGTTTCTCTTCTTATGATTGATGAATGTAATGAGAATCTGGCTGTCATATCATACGAAGATGAACTACAATATATTCAGACTACAAAAGATCAGACCATTAGGGATTCCCTTTCAGTTTCTTCTTCATATGTCTCATGTTTTGAAATGTTTTCTCAAGAGGAGAGCTGCTCATCTACTTGTTCAGAATTTTTTGAGAACCAGGGACATACTTTTACTGAAGTACATTATGAAGAAAGATCAGAATCAAAAGAAAAAGACACCTTGTTTCTTCAGCAGGAGGTAAATCTTCATGTTTTTCAGGATCCTCTGGCAGGTTTGTTGCAGTCAAAAGTAAAGGTGATTATTGTTGTATTCAGTGATGAAGGAGATCATGGTCAATTATGTTTTTGGATGCCCAGTTACCAGTATTTGTTGTTGACCAGGAGATCTGATCGGGAGAATCAGTCAGCAAGGCATCTGCTTGATTGGTTACATTGGAAGGCCCACTATACATAATTGTACATATTTCAACAGTATGCAGGTGGTTGTCATCATGTTTTCAAATCTTGATGAACTGCTGCCTTTTTCAAAAGATTTGTAAATACTTGTTTTAGTCAGTCATGAGTCATTTGTGAGTCAGTTTCCAGTCAATAAATTAGTCGTGTCGATTTCTTGAAATAATAGACTCCATAGCCCAATGGATGAAGGCACTGGTCTGCTCTCCCAAAGGTATGCAATTCTTGGCACCTCCAAGAAGCTGGAGCTACCATCCCCATTGGAGCCAATGTTAGAGTCGGTCTTGTCAATCCTCCGTCAGAGATCATTTCGCTTTCTGCATTTTATTTTTAGGTGTCTCGCTCGATTCACTCAATTGCATTTCACTAGGGGCATGCCATTGACTGACGGAAGGGCCTTGTTGTTTATTTTCCTCATGCCTTGTCCTGCTGGCTCAGCTTTGTTTATCAAAGTTCATTAAATCAGTAATGAAGTCATTTACCGTCTTGTTTTTGTCGCTTGATAAGCAAAGAGTCAAACTTGGTCATTAGGTCTAGGGTTTGCAAATTGTTGTTCTCAAAGTGTTCAATAACGCCTGCAGGTCAAAGGGAGCTTCAATAAGTTTTCATTTCGAGATTCTCATCATTCATAACACTCATGGATGTTTCTTCTTCAAAACTCTGTTTTGAAGAAGAAATCATTAAATTTGTTTTCAAATATGTAATTATTCAAAATTTTTCAATGGAAGATGTTCACATGCAGCCTTGCCATGATCCTTTGCCGAAATCCAACATTCATCATTCCTGCAAAAAATAGCCAAAGGAGCTGTCATTCAAACTCAGAAAATCAGAGAAGGAAATAAAAGACAGAGTTTGTATTAAAATGTCAAAGTGCCAAAGTTTTGCATACTGTACAAATTGGGACATTACAAGACAAAAATCAAAGTCCATACCTATACATGTTGTTTTCTACATTCAAATATCATTTTCAAAGCAAGAAGTGGTCAAAACGCCCAAGTGAAAGCCAGAAAGATCGTGGAGGATGAAAAACTGTGTTAGAAGGCCGAATTGTGGTCAAACAACCTGCGCGGCGCATTGGGAACAAACGCGGCGCATAGGTGCGATGCAGCGCATTGGGCGCTCCTCCACAATGCGATTTTGCACTGGCACGACGCACTCACCAGGCGCGGCGCACTGGGATTGCGTGCGACGCACAGAGCCTCAGAAACCAAAATTCATCACAGCTACAAACAAAATCAAAACAATTTCATTTTTGTTGGCTCTAAGCAAGTTTTTCGAATTTGATGGAACTGCAGCTGTAGTTCTGATCTCGTCATGGACTGAGGTGGCTTGTTGGGTGTATACTGGAGAGCGGCAGGCTACTCGCATGCGCCTAGCATACATGAGGGCCATGCTGAATCAGGACGTGAGTTTCTTTGACACTGATGCCACAAGTGGGGAGGTGGTGTCTGCAATCACCAACGACGTTATTATAGTGCAGGATGCCATTTCTGGAAGGTTGGGAATTTTTTCACTTCATCAGTCGACTCGTTGCTGGGTTCGCAGTGGGTTTCTCGATGGTGTGGCAACTTAGTCTGGTCACGTTGGCGATTGTTCCTTTGATAGCACTTGTAAGGAGGTTGTATGCCTTTTTCTGTGACCGGTCTCATGAGTCGGAGTCGATAGGCTTATATTAAAGGCCGGGGGGATTGCTGAAAAGGTAATTGGGAATTTGCGGACGGTGTATGCATTCGTCGGGGAGGAAAAGGCTATTAATTCATACAAAAATGCTCTGCAAGAAACATATGAAATTGGAAGAAAAGAGGATGAAAGAATTAAACAAATTGCGAATAGAGATTGCCGTAATACAGGTGGAAGCTGGAATAACCAAATTTGACAGCAAACCTTTAGTGACATCTACTGATATGTGAAAGTACCTGAAATTTCATATCGCTCTATTCATTAACTATAGGTTTCATCTCCCTTTTTCTAATGAATATATATCTGGCAGGTTTGTTAGGAGAGAAGAAAAGTTCTTGTTCGCCTAGTTTGCTATTTGCAATGGCTCCCAACTTAAAGTTTATAAGTTTTTCGTGCCATTTCTTTAGACAGAATTTGTCTTTGGATGGTTAGAGTTGATCACATTAAGTGAACAGCTTTTGGTATAAAAGCACGGATTAGTTATCATGTCGGACATCTGAAAGATTTTATCATCTGCACAATTCAGAATCACATTGGCTTCGCAGTTGAATGCTTTCTTTTGAGCAGCACTTTAAAAACTCTGATCATCATTGTTAATCCCATTAGCTAATTCGAAAAGCGTCGATCGAGCCAGATATATTATGTGCTATGGCTCCAAAATCCATTCAGAAGGTTCTCAAGTGAGGCGGAATTTTAGTTTAACATCTATTTTTTTGGTTTTTTCAAGCGGCAAAAGGGAAAGTGGACAGTCAAAACTAAAATTAAACGCAGAATACCTACCACAGTAGAAAAATAGGAACAGATTGCCTATGTTTGTCTTCAGTTATGAGATCTACGCTACAGGTGTTGCCTCCTCGTAGGTTATCAAACAGATTTCAAGTGTAACGCAACTTTTGAAGATTATTTGGCTTTTGTTCTCTATTTTTAGTTTTCAGTTCTTGAGCTGTTGTAACAGCTCATCTGTCTGTCGATCCATATTCTGACAAATTGGTCCTATTTATTATTGTAAATCATTTGTGAGGATGGAGTTCTGGGAGAAGTGTGGAGGAAAACTTCGCTGTACAGTTTTTGACAGAGAAGTAATGAAAGGTTGCAGCTCTGGTTCATGAGATTCCTGTGGTGTGAGTTTAGAAAATGTTTTTTCTTTCTGTCTCATATGTATCTCGTTATGTTTTACTAATCATTCATAATCATTTCTAGATGAATGCTTTTAAGTAAGAAAGGTAGAATCCAGTTTACTGCTCTGCCTTGGGAAAGTGTTCATGTTCTATGTTTTCTTCTGTTGAAAAGGATTCATGTATTTATGCCCTTTTCACCCTCTTAACAATCTTTTCACTTCATATTATTTCAAATCTAATTGCTAGACTTTCTGCCTGTCTTGCCTCATGAAATAATCTGTGTCTTTGATTTAACTTCTCTGCTCATGCTGTTCCTTGGTCCCATACAGCCCAGAAAACCCAGCCTAAAAATCAAAATACTTCTTTCCTATTTATTTACTAGCCTAAAATTAGTTACATTATAGGTCATCTCAGGCCCTATTGGACATCTTTTGCCGAGATAGACCCGGAGAGAGCCCTCTGCTGTCCTCGTAGGGCTAGCTACGAGGCAGAGCTTGGTTTGATGTTACCTTGAATCCTACTTTCCTTTAGCCTAAGGCAGATTCGAGCACTAACACCTAATATAATATTTTAAATTGTCAATTATTTTTTAATGTTGTAATTTGTTGTAAATTTGTTATCAAAATTAATTATGAAACTATCTTTTTTTATATATAAGGTTGAAAAAACATTAAAGCATATATATATTTTTCCTAATATAATATTTTAATTTGTTAATTATTTTTTA
Organism: Pinus albicaulis; assembly: GCA_034641835.2. Taxonomy (NCBI): domain Eukaryota; kingdom Viridiplantae; phylum Streptophyta; class Pinopsida; order Pinales; family Pinaceae; genus Pinus; species Pinus albicaulis. Next base: position 952,304,331 of record CM076575.1, on the reverse strand, counting down.
ATATTATAATTTAATGTAAATTTGTTACGAAAATTAGTATACATACATTGGTGACGCTATATCATAGTCATTTGTAAAAATAATAACTATATATATGTGTGTTTGATTTTGGTCACACTACATTATAGTCATTTTTAAGAATAACAACCAAATAAAACATCAAATTACACTAGTACTTCAATATCTAAAAATACCTCAGCAAAACAACTAATCATAATTTATCCAAAATCCAGTAAACAAATAAAATATTTTATTAACCATAAATAAAAAATCATTAATTTTTATATCTTTCATAATTCATAAATATTTGTTAAATCAGAAGTATTTAAAAATGAAAAAAAAAATTATAATTTCTATTTTTATATAATAATTATTCTCGAGTAAACGTATTTATGTTTAGATTGCAAGGTTTGGAACCACTGAGTAGTTTGTGAGCAGGGAGGAGGGGTTAGGTATGGAGTGGATGCATTTATCGGAAAAGTTTGGAGGAGGATTGGTCTTCTCCGACGATTCATTATGTTGGTTGGTTTTTCAATTTTATTTTTTATTATTTTTGTTATTAAATATGTTAGATATGCTAAATATTGTTTCTATATCTTGGTTTGGAAAAATCTTGTCATCATATTTGTATTGAGGATTCTAAAGTTTTTGTTAAGGTTGTTCGTTTTCACCTTAAGAAGCTTAGAGAGGTTATTGAGATCGAGAGGCATTCTAGGAATCTCAACAGTGATGATGGTTGGAAATTAAGTAAGAGTTGGACTCCTATAATGTGCATTCACATTACACCTTAACCGAAAAAGAAAAAAAAAAAGAAAAAAAAATACTTTCACTAATCATACTACTTACCTTCCCTAAGATTATAAAGGCAATTATAAAAATATCCATTCATATAAAATACAATATCCAATCATATGAAAAGCAATCGAAATACTATATTATGTTTACAGTGATTATTATAACCTTAATTAAGTTACACCATCCTTATGGCATCATTAAAATATTGTTTTGTAAGTTGTGGGAATTATGGTGTATATATTTTATTCATCCGTTGATCAGTATGATACTTATTACATACATATGATTTGATTTATTTGATGGACCATACAACTCTATTACCCTTCGGACTTGTTTGTTGGGAGATTTCCAGAATCTTTGCATTTACATAAATTTATTAATGATTGATACTAATTCCTACCCAGTGGTATGTGCCGGTCCACAGAGATTTTGCTGTAATAAGTGTCTCTGCCTTGGTACAACTAGTGGACTACTCACATCCATTGATTTCTATCTGTCTTGACGGCTGGAATTATGGTTGGACTTGTTAAGGTATGAACCGAACCCACGCCAAACCCTAACTGTTTTCTTTTTCAATTACTCTGTCACTCTGCCACTAGAGCCCTACAACCTAGCGGCAACTGAGCCAGAGCTCAAGCTTGGTGAGTTAGGGTCCTACTGTGCACATATTTTAATTGAATTTCTTTTTTTATGCTAGTTCTTGTGAGGTAACAACTTGGATAATATGCCAAGGCTTGGTAACAACGTATTATGTAATTTTTTCTCCGTGTTTACATGTCTCTGTGCTATTTACGGCGAGGTCGTAGTTTCTAAGTGAGGAGATGAGTTGTTGTGAGGCTCTTCCGAATGAAAAGACTCCTCCCACTCAAACCTACAAACATGTTCTTCTCTAGAGTTTTAATGTTCGATTTATTTATTTTTACTCAGTTTTCATAATCCATGGAAGTTTAACCATCTGAGGTCTTGCTTTCAGTATGTATGCAGGTGCTGGAGGATTTCCCGATTATCAATGTTCCAAGGTAACCTCCATACATGCTTTCTTCTTGTATAATTTTCCTCTTTCCAGCATCTCAGTTGCGGGTTACATTATTTCGACTCTGAGAGGTCTCCTTTGTTATTCCAGGTGCTATTCATTTTACTTGACGCATTGTGTGCCGCCCTTGGAGCTTCGCGTTCTAGTTGAAGGGTCAATAATTTATTTTCCTAGTTTAACTTTTATCCAAAGGACAATAAATTTTTTATCCAAACTTGTCTGAAGCAGCCTACAAGGCCTGTTCGTGTTGCTCTTAATTTATTAGATTTTATGTGCATGCACACACATTTTGCATGTTTTGGGGTATTTGGCCTAAGTTGACATATTTTGACTAGTTGTGTGTTGGCCTTGTAACTCGGTTCGATATTAAATTTCGTTACTTAATTTTAATATATAATTATTTTTAAGCTTCTCCGCTTTGTTCTACCAATTCTACATATCCTTCCTGTTAATGTACTTAATAGTCTCAAGGTTTCATTTTGAAGTATGTTTTCTTTGGTTTGGAACAATATTGTTAATCTCTTGTTGATATAATAATACTTTCATGTAATCTTTCGCAATTATGCTCAATCTCTGGTGTATAAATATTTATACTTGTGCATTTTTGTAATTAAGATTTCTCTATCTACATTCTCATAGTACTGGGTTAACTGCTATAAATTAGATGTACTTTTATTAAGTAAATTCTTTCAGCTAGATAAAAGCCTTAATGTTTGTGGCTAAATTCTTTCTATCTTTCGACATATTATGGTTATCTAGGAAAGATGTATTTGTTTTTATGACAAGTTCTGCCTTTAATCTTGTACAAAAGAATTCAACTATATATGTGTTTTATTATTTTGTAAATGTAAACAATCTACAGACTTTCATACAAGTATCTTCTTTACAATTTTATCACATGCATAGTTTCACTATTATTCTTTTAAAGGTGACCGGACCACCTCTAGGGAAACTTGTTCTCTTTCCGTGTACCTACTCTATGCTGTCACAAGACATACATATTGCTACCCTGTGGTTTTACCTCTATGGGTCTCTTTGTCAAACCTACTTTTTGTTTGGTTAATTACTATTAGGAGATTTCATTATATGTCTGTCTTAGAGAAAATCTTCCTTTTCCCTCTCAGAGATAACTTAGGGTTTACTAGTTTTTAAATTTTTTATAGTGAAGCCCTCATTTTGTTGTATAATTTCACAAATTTTCTATTATAGTTTTGATTTCCAAACGAGCTCTTTATCCTACGCTCAATTATCTGTAAGAAAACAAAAAAATTTCTGAACAATTTAGAAACAGAAAACATATTCTATAAAATTTACTTATCTCACTCGAAACAACTAATGGCTTCCACCCAACCTTGAGTGAGGCGATGACGTCCTCTAGTCCCCCTGTGCCCTCACCCAATTAGGATTCACACCAGTAATTTTCTTACCAAGGACGTAGACCTCAGGACTATGGTCCAATATCTTCTCCCTTCAGGTACAGAGAACCATTGGTCCTTGTTCTAGCTCTGGTACTTTGATCTTCAGCTTTCTAGCTGAATCTCTTTTCTTTTTCTTGCACATAACCAATTTCCTCCTCTTAGCTTTTCTTTTTATCCCAAAGGAAAGGTAACTGCCAACAAATTCTTTCCTCAACTGCTTTTGAGATCTTGGAAAATTTTCCATCACATGTTAAAAAATTATATATTATGGAGCAATGCAACACATAAAATATGCGGAAAATAAAAGCACACAAAACACATAAAACTAGAGAGACATAGATATACGTGGTTCACCTAGTTTGGGCTACGTCCACCCCGAACAGCCAGTCCTTCCTTTCTATTATCCAGCAAAATTGAAGAGACAAAACCTACAGCAGATCCATTGTAATATCCTCTGTTCTCTCTCACAGTCTCCCTCTTTGTTTCTCGCTTTGAGAATACACATACAATGCACAGCCGCAATACAATGCCCTCATAAAAACTAGGGGTTGCCTTCTAGGGCAAAAAACCCTAAACTAAACATAACTTCTATCGTCAGATCATTTGCCTAATGAACGGCCCAGATTGACTAGAAATTACTATACTTTTACAAGGCAAGTTTACATCGGTACCCCGAAAGCCGGGGGGCGCGCCGGCCCTCTCCGGGAGGGCTCCGAAAAGCGTTTCCGCCCCACGGACCCCCACGGCGGCCGATTAATTACGGGTGGCGTTGCTGCCCCTTTTTAAGGTACAGGGGTCCAATGCTGTGATACAAAGTAAACAAGATAATCAGGCTCCACACCCAACAATCTCCCACTTGGAGATTGATTGTAGCAACTCCACCGCTGCTTCATTTGCTGGACAATGACTCCTCTTTGGACCTGGCTGTTTCTCATCTTCATCGTCATCCTTGAAGACCAATTGAAACTTAGCATGTTCTCAGTTTCTCCCTGGTTACAACTTTTGTTAGCATATCTGCAGGATTCTGGCTAGTGTGTATCTTTTTCAGCTTCAACTCTCCATCTTCCAATACTGACCGTGTGAAATGGTACTTGAGATGTATGTGTTTAGTCCTAGAATGAAATTCCGAGTTCTTTGCAAGATGAATAGAACTTTGGCTATCACTGTATAGTGTGCCCATATCATGCTTCTTACCCAATTCATCCATAAACCTTTGTAACCAAATCATTTCTTTACTAGCCTCTGTAACAGCAACATACTCGGCTTCTGTTGTTGAAAGTGCAACAACACTTTGGATTTTTGAAACCCAACTGACAGCTGTTCCACCTACAGTAAATAAATATCCTATAGTGCTCCTCCTATTATCTCTGTCACCTACCATATCTGCATCAACATATCCCTGTAGAGAAATGTTTGAACCACCAAAGCATAATGCTTGATTTTTGGTACCTCTCAAATATCTGAGAATCCATTTTACTGCCATCCAATGTTCTTTTCATGGATTATTCATGTACCTGCTTACAACTCCCACTGCATGTGCAATATCAGGCCTTGTGTAGACCATTGCATACATTAAGCTTCCAACTGTTGATGCATATGGAACTTTAGACATATAATCCATGTCTTCTTGGGTCTTTGGGCACATCTCCTTACTAAGTTTGAAATGGCTAGCAAAAAGTGTACTAACTGGTTTTGCATTCTGCATATTAAATCTTTTCAACACCTTCTCTATGTACTCATTCTGAGACAGTGTTAATTTACGATTTTTCCTGTCTCTAGTTATCCTCATACCAAGGATTTGTTTTGCAGCTCCCAAATCCTTCATTGCAAATGAATTTTCAAATTTTCTTTTGAGCACATTTATTTCCTGCATGTTAGATCCTACAACAAGCATGTCATCTACATACAATAATAATATAATATAGCTGCAATCATTTTGCCTTTTAGATAAACACAATGATTAGAGTGACATCTAGTATAACCTTGTTCAGACATAAACTTGTCAAATTTTAGATACCACTGCCTTGGAGCCTGTTTTAAGCCATACAAGCTCTTCTTTAACCTGCACACCAATTTTTCTTTCTCTTTTACCTCATATCCTTCTAGTTGCTGCATGTATATCTCTTCCTCCAAATCTCCATGGAGAAATGCTGTCTTTACATCTAACTGTTCAAGATGTAAATCTTCCGCTGCTACAAGACTTAAAACAGTTCTGATTGAATTCATCTTAACAACAGGAGAAAATATTTCATCAAAATCAATAACTTTCTTTTGTGCAAACCCCTTCACCACAAGTCTAGCTTTGTACCTTTGTTTTCCTCCATCTTCTTCCTTCAGCCTGTAAACCCATTTATTCTGCAATGTAGTTTTACCTGCAGGCAACCTGACTAAGTCCCAAGTCTGGTTATGCATTAGGGAGTCCATCTCTTCTTCCATGGCTAGCTCCCACTTCTTCCTACTTTCAACCTGCATTGCTTCTTCATAACATTCAGGTTCACCAGAATCAGTCAACAATAAATAATATAATGAAGGAGAGTATCGTTCAGGGGGTCTACTTATCCTAGTAGATATTCTAACACCACTTTTAGGTGTTTGCAGTGCTTGCTGTTGTTGTGGTGGTTGCTACTGCTGTGGTTGTTGATTATTATTATTTTCAGGCACCTTTACTTTTTTAGATATCTCATCAAGAACCGCGTATTCCTTGCTTTCTTTTTCTTGTTTCTTTTCCTGCAACTGATTCTTATACAAGACCTTTTCATTGAATATTACATCTCTGCTTCTAATGATTTTGTGATTTTCATAATCATATAAGCGATAACCAAAATCATTAACACCATATCCAATAAAGGTACATTTATTTGATTTTTCCTCAAGCTTTGTTCTATTTTCTTTATTAATATGGACAAAGGCCTCACAACCAAAAGGCTTTAAAAAGAGTAGTTTACCTTTTTACTTGTCCATGCTTCCTCTGGAATACCACCATCCAAGGAACTTGAAGGCCCTCTGTTTATTAGATAAACAACAGTATCTACAGCATCTGCCCAAAATTGTAAAGGCAATCCTACATGCAATCTCATGCACCTTGCACGCTCCATGATTGTTCTGTTCATCCTTTCTGACACACCATTTTCTTGTGGTGTTCTTGGAATTGTCTTCTCTCTACGAATTCCATGCTCTGAACAGTACCTATCAAACTCTTTGCTACAATATTCACCTCCATTGTCTGATCTGAGACACTTCAACTTCTTTCCTGTCTTAATCTCAACCAAAGCTTTCCATTTCTTGAAAGTATCAAATACATCAGATTTATTCTGAATACAATAAATCCATGTTTTTCTAGTTGCATCATCGATAAAAATAACATAATAACGAGAGCCATCGAGAGATGATACCTGATAAGGTCCCCATACATCTGTATGCACAAGCTCCAATTTTTCGCTCTTCTTTTCTTTCCCAACTCTGAGAAATCTGACTCTCTTCTGTTTTCCATAAATGCAATTCTCACAGAAATCCAAATAAACATTCTTCAATCCCGACAACAAATTTCTTAAGTGAAGAATCTTCATTCCCTTCTCACTCATGTGTCCGAGCCTATGATGCCATAATGCTGCATCTTCTCCTTTGGAATTTAAAGCATTAACAAAGTTAGAAATACCATTGCATAAATACAATGTACCAACCTTTTCACCTTTTGCTATTACCAGCGCTCCTTTGGCGACCTTCCAAGTTTTATCTGTGAAAGTTGTCACACAACCTTCACTGCCTAACTGCCCTGTTGAAATCAGATTTTTCTTCAGATCTGGAACATGCCTTACCTCCTTTAGTAGCCATTGGTTTCCATTCTTTTGTTTTACAAGAACTTTACCCATTCCAACAATTTTACAGGGTTTATCATCACCCAAACGAACTTGTCCAAAATCTCCTTGAACATAGTCATGAAAATATTTCTTATCGGGTGTGGCATGGAATGAAGCCCCTGAATCTACAACCCAAGAATTAGTAACATTTTCGAAAGAAAGAATCAAAGCATCTTGTAACACATCACCTGTCACATTTGCTTCATGATTGTTTTCTTGCTGTGTGTCTCCTTCTTTTCCCTTCTGAGATCTACAGTCTTTCTTTAGGTGTCCTTTCTTTCCGCAATTCCAGCACACTATCCCCGATCTGGACTTGGATCTGCCTTTCCTTGATTTATTGCGATATCCCGAGCTCTTTCCTCTTTCCATTCTTCTTCCCCTAGACTCTGCACTCAAATCATTACCTGATGTCTCACCGGAGCTTTTCCGTCGCATTTCCTCGCTAAGGATAGCACCAACAACATCATCAAACTTTAAAGTACTAGATCCAGAGACAGAGTTACTAATGGCCATAACTAAACCATTCCAGCTTTCTGGTAATGAGCACAAGAATAACAGAGCTCTAAATTCATCATCAAAGTTTACCCCTACAGAACTTAACTGACTGGTAACTCTATTAAATTCATTTAAATGGTCTGCAATAGATCCACCTTCCGACATCTTCATATTAAATAGTCGTTTCATAAGAAATACCTTGTTTGAGGCCGAGGGTTTTTCATATATTTTCGCCAACGTCTGCATCAAACCCTCTGTTGTTGTTTCCTTCGAAATATTGAAGGCAACTGATGCCACAAGACACAACCATACTGTTCCGAGTGCCTTTCTATCGAGAATGTTCCATTCCGCGTCTGTCATGGCTGCCAGATTCTTTGTTTTTCCGCTCAATGGTAGGTACATATCTTTCTGATACAGATAATCTTCCATTTGCATCTTCCACAGCGGGAAGTTTTGGCCGTTAAATTTCTCGACCCTAAACTTACCATCATCCGCCATTGCTCCCACTCAAACCAGGAACCCTTTTTTCCTGCGAGTTTATCAGCCAAATATACCTTCGGCTCTGATACCAGTTGTTAGAAAATTATATATTATGGAGCAATGCAACACATAAAATATGCAGAAAATAAAAGCACACAAAACACATAAAACTAGAGATACACAGATATACGTAGTTCACCCAGTTTGGGCTACGTCCACCTCGAATAGCCAGTCCTTCCTTTCTATTATCCAGCAAAAATGAAGAGACAAAACCTATAGCAGATCTGCTGTAATATCCTTTGTTCTCTCTCACAGTCTCCCTCTCTGTTTCTCACTCCGAGAATACACATACAATGCACAACCACAATACAATGCCCTCATAAAAATGAGGGGTTGCCTTCTAGGGAAAAAAACCCTAAACTAAACATAACTTCTACTGTCATATCATTTGCCTAATGAACAGCCCAGATTGACTAGAAATTAATATACTTTTACAAGGCAATTTTACATCTGTTTTTAGCTTCGGGGGCGCTGCCTCTGAAACCCCCACTAGGGGGGGGCTCCGAAAAGCGCTGCCGCCCCCCGTTGACCCCCCACGGCAGCGATTAATTACGGGCAGCATTGCCGCCCATTTTAAGGTACAGGGGTCCAATGTTGTGATACAAAGTAAACAGGATAATCAGGCTCCACACCCAACATCACACTCATGACAACATAATTTTTTATTAAAATTTTATTTACAAGTGAGAAACTTTAGTTCATAATTTTCTGATTAACATACTTGTTAATCAATTAATAAAATAATCAAAATATATTCAATGTCTAGTAAAAAGTAAAATGTTTTTTTAGTAAATGACATCAGGCATAGATGTTACAACTTCCCCCACTTAATATGAACATCGTCCTTGGTGTTATACCATTCCATTGACCAGTTCAAGATATGCTTCTTGCACAATTTTTTTTGTCTTCCCAAGTTGCCTCCTTCGGGCTGAAGTGCTTCCATTGCACTTTAAATTGGGTGATAGCTCGCTTCCGGAGCGTTATTTCTCTCCGATCGAGGATACGTTGAGGCTCTATCAGAAACTCGTCGTTTGGTTTGACCTGCAGTCATCAAAATAAATGAAATTAATATTCAACCATCTAACTTCTGAAAATTTTTTGGTTCTTCCATTTATTTCCTACCTGAACATTCTGCCAATGTACTATATGCTTAGGATAATATATGTATGTCTTTAGTAATGACACATGGAACATGTTATGCACCCATATGTGTCCGGGTAATTCTAGCTGATAGGTTACTAGCTCAATCCTTTCTATAATTTGGAAAGGACCGCAGAAACAGGGTGCCAATTTAGCACAAGTAGTCCACCTTAGTGTACTTTTCTTGGGTCTGATTCTGATATAGACGTGGTCGCCTACATTAAAATCCTCATAGGTTATTTTTTTATCTGCATATACTTTATGTCGATCCTGTGCACTCTTCAGATTTTGACGGATCATCTTAGCTTCTCTCTCCATTTCAGCCAACATTTTGGGTCCAAGCATTAACTTTGTCTCTAGACTGCTCTAGTTAATAGGTGTTCGGAACTGTCTTCCATATAAGACTTTGAACGAAATCATTTTGAGCGACTCTTGGTACCCATTGTTATAGGAAAACTTAACCAAATCAATTAAGTCTTCCCACTTTGTTGGTTTCTGCATTACATACATACAGAGCATGTCCTCCAAAATCTGATTTACTCGCTCTGTTTTCCCAATCAGTCTATGGATGGTACATCATACTGAATTGGACTTGAGTGCCTAGCCCAGTAAAAAGTGTCCTCCAAAAGGCCAAAGCAAACTTCACGTCTCTATATGATATGACAGTGTTTGGTATACCATGTAACCTGAATATCTCCCGCATAAATATGTCTACAATTTTTACTGTCTTATAATTGGATTGTACAGGAATAAAATGGGCTACTTTTCTCAAATGATCAACGACCACCATGATCGAATCGTTATGTCTCTTTGATAGTGGTAATCCAACAATAAAATCTAGAGATATTACTTCCCACTTACACTCAGGTACTGGTATGGGTTATAATAAGCCGATTGGATGTTGATGCTCAAATTTCACCTGTTGGCATTCTAAACACTTGGTCAAATACTCTGTAATATATTTTCACATACCAGGCCAAAAATAGTCCTTTCTAATGGCTGTTAACATTTTTTGATAGCCTGGATGTCCGGCATATGAGCTTCTATGATATTCATTGAGAATAAGTTCTTTTAAACTTAACACATGGGGAATGTATATATTTTCTCGAAAGACTAATAGTTGTTCTCCATTAACAATGTATTCTGACGATTTCCCTTTAACTTCAGTGTCCTGCGTTTGTTGCCATAGTAACTGGTATTCAAGATCTTTTATCCCATCTTCCTTTATTTGTTCCTGAAATTTGAACTCCACCTTATTGAAATATAGTTCATATACATGATGCAACTTTCGACTTAATGTGTCAGCCACCCGATTTTATTTTCCCTTTACGTGTTGCAATTCAAAATCAAATTCGCTCAGGAATGCATTCCACCTAGCCTGGCGAGTTTTTAGATCTTCTTGTTCAATATAGATGGTTAAACTGCTATGTTCAGTTTTCAACACAAATCTTTTACCCAGAAGGTAATGTTTCCATATCTTCAGTGCATGTACCACAACTGTTAATTCCAAATCGTAAGTTGAGTAACGTTGTTCATGGTATTTTAATTTTTGGGATTCATATGCCACCACCTTTCCATTTTTGGACAACACTTCTCCCACGCCTTATTTACTTACATCTGTGTAAACTTCAAATTCTATATTTGGGTCTGCAACCTTCAGAATAGGAGCTAAAGTTAATAATTGTTTCAGCCTCTCAAAACTGACTTGGCATTCATTGGTCCATTTGAATACTTGCCCCTTGCATTGCAAGGAAGTTATAAGAAATGCTATTTTTGGAAAGCCTACTTTGAAGCATGGTGGTAACCAGCAAGCCCAATGAAAGATCGTATGTCTGCCACATTTTTAGGTACCTTCCATTCCATAATAGTTTGTATCTTTTCGGGATCCACTGCTTTCCCTTCTACCGAAATAATGTGGCCCAAATATTGTATTTTTCCTTGTAAAAATCACACTTTCTCAATTTAGCGTACAGCTAGTGGTACCTCAACATTTTTAGTACTATGGGTAGATGCTCTTTATGCTCCTCCACATTCTTTGAGTAGATCAGTATATCATCTATAAAGATAAAAAAAAACTTATCCAGATAGGGGTGAAATATGGCATGCATTAAGCTCATAAATGTCGCAGTTGCATTGGTCAAGCCAAATGGTAGGACCAAAAATTTGTAATGTCCATACCTGGTTCAGAATGTTGTTTTGTAAATGTCTTCATCCTTTATTCTTATCTGGTGATACATATATCTTAAATCTATCTTTGAAAATATTGTGGCCCCTTTTACTTAGTCAAACAGATCATCTATTTGAGGTAAAGGATATTTGTTTTTCAGAGTCAATTTATTTAGCTATCGGTAGTCCATGCACATTCTCATGGTTCCATCCTTCTTCTTCACAAATAGTATTGGTGCCCCCCAAGGTGACACACTTGGACGGATATATCCTTTGTCTAGCAATTCTTGTAACTGCATCTTTAATTTTATTAACTAAGGTACACTCATTCGGTAAGGGGCTTGTGAAACTGGTGCTGCCTTGGAATAAGTTCAATGGTAAAATCTGTATCTCTCTTAGGTGGTAGTCGTGGTATGTTTTCTGGAAATACATCCAGGAATTCTTGCACCACCGGTATATTTTCTAGCATGGGAGTATTATATTATGAGTTAGCAAATTCGACCTGAATTGTGTAAATTTGGCATCCCTTCCTAATGCATTTTCTTAACTGGGATGTTGTAATGGGTCGTAATTTCAATGGCTTATTTATTCCTTTCAGATCTTGTCGGGTCCCATATTTAGCTTTGAAGTATATAATCTTGTCCTTACAGTCTACCAATGACCAATGTGCTTCCAACCAGTCCATTCCCAATAGTATATCATAGGAGCATAAGGGTAGAATTTTTAATTCCACCTTTATATTCAAATCCCCAATGTCCAGGGAACAATTGGACACTTTAGCATGAACCTTACGCTTGGTTCCTGTGGCCAGCTAAACTAGCCATGAGTGTTTATAATTTTGAATCTGTAAAGCACATTTTTCCACAATTTTGGGCTCTACATAGTTTAAACTAGCACCAGGATCAACCAAAACAGATATAGAATGGGTTTGCATCTCACCTTCTAATTCTATCATAGTTGGTTGGTATTATGCTTGGCGGTCTTCTAATGCAGTATTGATTCTGGGTATATTTCATGCCAAATCACCCATAGTAGATGCTTCTTTCATGTTGGATGCAGTTTCGTTCCTCCCACGATGTGGGAAATTTTTATAATAGTGTGCCTCTCTGCATCCCCAACACTGTAATGGTGGTTTCTGTATTTTACCATGATCAGGTTTACTGGATGCTTCGATGGGTTGGTCCTCGGCTGTTCATTTGGCCGTCTATTTTTTTTTCCCAAAAGGCTTATTTGCTGAATTTATTGCAACAGTTTTGAAATTTCCAACTCTGTTATTTTTGAAGCCTGAAGAGATTTTTTGCCCTTTCTTGGGTGGCCATTTTTTTCCATTTTCTCCTTTAGCCTTCGACTGATGATAACACATTATTTCCTTACGAATGACCTCATCCATTGTCTTGGGTCCCACAAATTAAATTATTTCTTTCACATGAGTAGGCAAACTACTTAAAAAGCATTGTACTTTAGCCTTCTCATCCTTCAAGTATGGTACATATCTTAGCAGGGAAGTGAACTTAGTGATAAATTCATCCATGGATAGTTGACCCAACCTCAAATAATTAAACTCTCGAGATTTTTCTTCATAAAATCGTTTGTTAGGTAGTTATCCTTAAAATATTTTTCAAATTCATCCTAGGTTACATTCTGGTCCTCGTTTCCATGCACATTCTTCACTTCTTCCCATCATAACATAGCCTTTTCTTGTAATTGATAAATTTCCAATTTGGCCTTTAATTTACTGTCATACTCATATACTTGAAAATATTTATTCATGTTAATGATTGAAGCTTCCGCCATTTCCTTAGCTTCTCCATCGAATGTGGGAGGCTTAATATTCAAAAATTCACCTTGTAATTCCACCTTATGCTTTGTTAGTTCTTGCTGGTTAGAAGCATTTCTAGTTTCAACTTCATTATAGGTTCTACCTTTGTTTCTTTGCTGGGTGCGACATCCTTCAGGATCATCATGTATGTGTTGTTGTTGTTCACTTTGTAGGTGGGTTCCCCTTTCTTGGCTAGGCTGTGCGGTGGGATGATTTTTCTTATTTGAAATACTCTTGAGTATTCTTTCTTGTTCCCTCCTTGGTCTGTCATTATCACTTCGCACTCTAGCCATTTCTGTTTGGAGTTGCTGCACAATATCCAACAATCTATGAGTTTGTCTCTGTTGTTCTTCGAGTAGTCTATTGGTTTTTTGGTGTTGATCAATACAAAGCTGTACCCACATTTACGGATTCATTTCTGGGTTGGCCTGGGGATGAGTCTCCCCTGTAACCCTGGGTGTTTGATACACTGATCCCCTTCTCATTCTTCTTAATTAGTTGTTCTTTGGTTCTGTGCACATTCACACACATCATTTTTTATTCATTTGACCCTTATTGGTCCCAACATTAGAACTTTTCTCTCATACCACCTATAATGTGCATTCACATTACACCTTAACTGAAAAAAAAAAAATACTTTCACTAATCATACAACTTAATTTCCCTAAGGTTATAAAGGAAATTATAGAAAATATCCAATCATATGAAAAGCAATCGAAACACTATATTATGTTTACAGTAATTATTATAACCTTGATTAAGTTACACCATCCTTATGGCATCATTACAAGACTGTTTCGTAAGATGTGGGAATTATGGTGTATATATTTTATTCATCAGCCGATCATTATGATACTTATTACATACATGTGATTTGATTTATTTGATGGACCATACAGTTTTTACCCTTCAGACTTGTTTGTTGGGATATTTCTGGAATCTCTACATTTACATAAATTTATTAATGATTGATACTAATTCCAACCCAGTGGTACATGCTGGTCCATGAAGATTTAGTTGTAATATGTGCCTCTGCCTTGGTACAACAAGTGGACTAATCACGTTCGTTAATTTCTATCTGTCTCAATGGCTCAGATTATGGCTGGACCCGTTAGGGTATGAAACAAACCCACGCCAAATGCTAACCATTTTCTTTTTCGATTTCTTTGTCGCTCCACCACCAGAGCTATGCAACCCAGTGATGGCCGAGCTCGATCTTGGTGAGTTACGGTCCTGCTATGAATAGATTTTAATTTCATTTCTTCTTTTATGCTAGTTCTTGTGAGGTAACAACTTGGATAATATGCTGAGGCTTGGTAACAATGTCTTATGTAATTTTTTCTTCGAGTTCAGATATCTCTGTGCTATTTACGGCAAGGCCGTAGTTTCTAAGCGGGGAGATGAGTTGCTACGAGGCTCTTACCAACTGAAAGACCCCTTATCTGGCTCAAACCTATAGGCATGTTCTTCTCTGGAGTTTTACTATTTGATTTAGTTATTTTTATTCAGGTTTCCTAATCCATGGAAGTTTAACCATCTAAGATCTTGTTTTCGGTATGTATGCAGGTGCTGGAGGATTTCTCGGTTACCAATGTTCCAAGGTAACCTCCATATAGGCTTGGTTTTTGTATAATTTTTCTCTTTCCAGCATCTCAGTTCTCTAACCCTAACATTTACAATGTGCAGGTAAAAATATGAAATCCTTTACGCTTTGCGCATATGGATTCCTTTAGTTGCAGGTTGCATTATTCCGACTCTGAGAGGTCTCCTTCGTTATTCCAGGTGCTATTCATTCTACTTGACGGATTGTATGCAGCCCTTGGGGCTTTGCGTTCTGGTTGAAGGGTTAATAATTTATTTGCTTAGTTTAACTTCTTTCCAAAGGATAATAAACTGTTTATCCAAGCTTTTCTAAAGCAGCCTACAAGGCTTGTTCCTGTTGCTCTTAATTTATTAATTTTCTGTGCATGCAAGCACATTTTTCATGTTTTGGGGTATTTGGCCTAAGTCGACATATTTCAACTGGTTGTGTGTTGGCCCTGTAACTCGGTTCGAAATTAAATTCCATTACTTAATTTTAATATATAATTATTGTTAAGCTCCTCTGCTTTGTTCTACCAGTTCTACAGGTCCTTCCTGTTAATGTACTTAACAGTCTCAAGGTTTCATTTTGAAGTATGTTTTCTTTAGTTTGGAACAATATTGTTAATCTCTTTTTGATATAATAAAAATTGCATGTAATATTTCGCAATTCTGCTCATTCTCTGGTGTATAAATATTTATAATTGTGCATTTTTGTCATTAATATTTCTCTATCTATGTTCTCATAGTACTGGGTTAACTTATATAAATTCGTTGTACTTTTCTTAAGTAAATTCTTTCAACTAGATACAAGCCTTAATGTATGTGGCTAAATTCTCTCTATATTTCGACATATTATGGTTATCTAGGAAAAATATATTTGTTTTTATGACAAGTTCTACGTTTACTATTTTACAAAAGAATTCAATTATATATGTGTTTTCTTATTCTGTAAATGCACGCAATCTACAAACTTTCACACAAAGTATCTTCTTTACAGTTTCACCGCATGCATAGTTCCACTGTTATTCTTTTAAAGGTGACCGGACCACCTCTTCGGAAAATTTTTCCCTTTCCATGTACCTACTCTATGCTGTCATAGGACTAATAGATTACCACCCTGGGGTTTTACCTCTATGGGTCTCTTTGTCAAACCTACTTTTTTTCTGGTTAAATACTATCAGGAGATTTCTTTATATGCCTGTCTTAGAGAAAATCTTCCTTTTCCCTCTTAGAGATAACTTAGGGTTAACCAGTTTTTTAAAATTTGATAGTGAAACCCTCATTTTGCTGTATAATTTCACAGATTTTCTATTACAGTTTTGATTTCCAAACGAGCTCTTTCTCCTACGCTCTATTATCTGTAAGAAAACAAAAAAATTACTAAACAATTTAGAAACAGAAAACATATTCTATCAAATTTACTTATCTCACTCAGAATCACTGATGGCTTCCGCCCAACCTTGAGTGAGGCGATGACGTCCTCTACTCCCCCCGTGCCCTCACCCAAGTAGGATTCATAGCAGTAATTTTCTTACCAAGGAGGTAGACCTCAGGACTCTAGTCCAGTCTCTTCTCCCTTCAGGTATAGAGAACCACTCGTCTTTGTTCCAACTCTGGTACTCTGATCTTCATCTTTCTAACTGAATCCTTTTATTTTTAATTCACAAAACCCCTTTGCTCCTCTAGGCTTTTCCTTTTATCACAGAGGAAAGGTAATTGCCAACAATTTCTTTTCTCAACTACTTTTTGGATCTTGGAAACTTTTCCATTAGACTCATGACAAAATAATTTGTTATTAAAATTTTATTTACCAATGAGAAACTTTAGTTCATAATTTCCTGATTAGCATACTTTTTAATCAATTAATAAAATAATCAAAATAACTTCAATGTCTAGTAAAAAGTAAAATGTCTTTTAGTAAATGACATCAGGCATAGATGTTACAACTCCCGCTCTCTCGATGTGATTAGTTTCTTCTTTATTTTAATAAAAAAATCCCCTAGCATTTTCTTTGTTTTTTATTATATTCTTAAACCTTCTTCCTTATTATTATAATATCTTCATTATTAATTTATAATATTTTGATTTTTTTTCTACCCCTTTATCCTTATTATTTTCATTAATTTATTTAGTTAAAATATCTATACTCCTAAAAACCAATATTTTTTATATTTAAAAATGATTATATGATATTGATACTAAAATTTTAATCCCCTTTTTATTATTATAATATTACCCCTTATTTATTGATAAAATTATTTGAAAATTATTTGGTATTAATTATTGAAATTAATCTAATTAGTAAAATAAATATTTCCTAAGAACCGATTTGAATTTTATCCCCTAATAACTAACTAACTAATTACCTAATTCTCTAAGGACTAGTTTGTAACGGCTATTTTAGGGCAATGATACATCCATACTATTTATTCATGAAGATCGATTAACTCTTTCACCTTGTCTTGAGGATGAACTACATAAGTTGGTTAGAAACATCAACCAAATCATAATGATGTGATTAATTCAAAAGACATTTATCTACATTAAATATGTTTTTAAGTATTTATGTTTTTTTTAAATTTATTTTAGGTTATATTTAATTTTTTATGTTTTTGAATATAGTTGAAGTGTTTATCCAAAAACATCAAGTTAATTATTGTGAAATTATATATGTTAAAATTTAAATCTTTCTTAAAATTTTATTTTGTTTTTTAAATTTTAATTTTTTTTTTAAATCATGTTTTAATTATTTTTTGAATAAAAGGATTATATATATAATCCTTTTATTCAAAAAATAATTAAAACATGATTTAAAAAAAATATATTATTTTTTTTAACATTTATTTACTTTTAATAATTAGAGTGTGGGAATCCTCAATGGGGTGGATCAAAGGTTGGATGAGGGGATGGCAATAGACATTGCCTCACTGACATGTGCCAAATATGCAGCCAACTGATGGAATTTCTATGATGTACGAAGTCATTTTTATATGTGGGAAGTTATCTGAACAAATTTTGTTAGAAAACTTCGGCATATGTGGTTATGACCGCGACAGAGAGGACAAAATGTTTGTGCAGATTGCTAACCTATGAAAACTTCTTCGCATGTGCCTGTCAGGGTTATTGTTTGTTGTCTGCAATAAAGGATTTCTTTCACACACTATTTGAGGTTATCAGCGATAGGTCTGGGACCCTTGAGAGGAGATTAATTGGAGGTTGTCCAGTTAATGGGTTAAAGGGACACGAAAGTGGAATTGTCATATTTGGTTTCTAGAAGTAGTGTTGTAGAGTCTGCGTTTGGTTTCAGTCACCCTGGTAAGTTCACTAAAAGGGTATATCATCTTTCATAATGTGTTTTTTTATTATCTTTTGGGGGAGGCTTGTATCAATTAATGTGTTATTCTTTTATTTTATCCACTCCCTACTATGGGTAGCCTGGGCTTGCACACAAGCCAAGCATATTGTAATTATGTTAATGGTTTTATTGTTTATACTTGGCTTTTAGGGTTAGAAAATTTGGAGATGGATGAGGGTCGGAGCTCTTTAGGCCTTGTCTCTATGATTACTTTTAGAGGGGGGGTAGAATATCTGGAGTGGTGCCCACATTTTTTTTGTGGTAATTCTATGCTTTGGGTCTACTGCTAGGAATGGGTGCGCATAGGACTAGGTTGGCGGTCAGAATTGCTACAAGGAAGTCAAGGTGGATTTTCAGTATTGATAAGATACTAAGGATTGGAGAGGATCTTGGTTGGTGGTGGTCACTAACAAAAGTGGTGTGAAAATTGCATCTCTAGCACTCTTCAATTTAACGTTAGAGGGTGGTGAATTTCTCGACTTATTCTATAAAGAAGGAAACTTGAGCTACTTGCAGTGGGTTGGAGGGGTTGTAATTATGATTCATCCAAGAGATCGAACGAGAAGAGGGATTAGTCCATGACGACAGGGAGTTGAATGGGGAAGGGGAGTGGTGAAAACAAAGGAAGTTATAAAAATGTGTTCCCAAATTATTCATCTCGTGGTGGCCTTATATAGGAGATTTCAAATCCTCCCTTCCCTCTCTTGGTACATTGTGGATGGTGACCCAAGAGAGGGGTATGATTCCTTTGTGTGCTCCAAATATTCCATTGTGTGCTCACTTGGTGTCTAAGGAGGCGTTGGTGGCTATCCTTAGGTGGCTTCAAGTGAGGAATCACTTGTCCTTTGCTTTGTGTGGTCTCGGATAGTGACATTTCTCCACTCCCAGGATTGCGTGCATATTGGGCAAAAAGGCGCACAAAAGGCGCTCTTCACGAAGGATTATGCGCGCAAAGAGCATGTAGGACTTGTTCAAATTTGATTTTCCTTAGATATTAGATATTTTTAAATACTTTCCAGATTCTACAATGTCTTCCAGCCCTGTAAACCATTTTTCTTGACATTAAATAATGTCTTCTTTTGCTTTACGATTTTCCAGTGTTAACAGTTTCCCCCTAATGTGTGAGGTCTAGGAAGAATTGTATAGTCGAAATACATTATAGTTTTTTTTCTGTATTGTGCATAGAGAGAGAGAGAGAGAGACCTACGTGAAGCTTGGAATTGAAAACACCTTGCACCAGTTCCAAGAATTACCATGTCCTAAGGAACCCTGTAAGCAAATATAATACAATATATATACAAATTTTCTACGAGGCATGGATGTCCCATGCTCGTAATGTTGTGGCTAGTTAAACAAATCTAGTTGACAGATACATGTTCTGTCTGTGTCACTAATATGGTAGTTATGTTTGTGGTTGTTGACGATGACTGCTAATGCTGTCAGGGGCTTTTTTTCTTTGACAATAGGTGGAATATGGTACCCATATGCGTAAAATTGGTATGACATATAGCTGCGCATTGTACGCATAGGTGTTGGCTAGGACCTTCCCGTGTAAGAATTGTTGACAGAGACACTTATGGAGGCATGGGTGTTCGACGGATTTGATCAAAGTGCAATGGTTGTAAGGTGCGATACTATCTTGACATGAAATATTTTGTCGTAGTCGAATGTCAAGAGGATCGATGACATCTGTGGAAAATGATGTCTCCCACAGTGCCACTCAAGGGTGCCCCTTGTATGGAGAGGGGTGATCCAAGGTACCGCCTCCTTTTCAAAAAATAGTTGTTGAAGTCAACAAAGGAAGCCTCAACCGAATGAGGGGTCGCCAACATAAGGGGTCAGGGACTTGGATGTGATGGTTTTAACATAGGCATGTGGGCAAGGGATGACTGAAAAATCATGATGGGGATTCAGTGGCCCAAGGCCAGAGTATACTAAGCAGCTTGGCGACAGTCATAGTTATTTCTGATGGGGAAATTCTTGGAGTCGATAGGACTTCTAGGGTTGGTCTAAACTGGCTATGAATGTCAAGGTGGCTTGTGCATGGGGGTATAATACTCCGACCAAGGGTGTTCAGGGAATTTCTGTCATGGGAGAAAAGATTAAATGAGAGGGTGAAGGGACATAGTGCACCGTTTGCGGGCTTTGTACACTTACCAAAATAATAAAATAATGGGTTTTGGATTGTACAAAACACAAATACAGGTATCTCAAAACCTGAAAGTGTTCGCTCACTGGCATTGTGAGGAGGGTGATTCACTGGGGCTGGGGGTCCCATTGGTTGGTCTCGTGTGTGGGGTTGATGAAGTGGATGAAAAAGTATCGCAGATGGGATTATGCTGGTGGAGGTATGGTGGGCCAAATGCGAGGCGCAATGGTGCACTTTTTGATCTGCTTGTGCAACCTGGTCGTCTGAGAAGGGGGTTTTAGTTTGTATGGAAAAACTTGACCTTATGCATGGTGAGTGGATGGGCATGAGGTGCTTCCTGGACTGAAGTGGTATGGCCACGACATCACTTTTGTTGTGATATATGGTCTACTGTGGGTGATGAGCACCATGGAGGGGAGGCTCTATCGACCAACGAGGATGTTTATCATGTGTAGGGTGTGGTGATGATAAACACAGTCATATATGAGGATCCTATGGTTTATTTCTAATGGAGAAATGATGTCAGGATATGCAAAGTTTTCTGGGACTCTATCATGCTGGGGGTAGAATGATACCTACTCTAGAACTTTTTGTAAATGGAGTTGCGAATGGTTTTGTGAGCGTCTCCTACAAAAACAACCACCTCAAGTGAAAGCATCTTCTTTATCAAAATTTATTGAAAATCATGAGCTTTAAAAAAGAAGGATAGAGAGGGCATACCTACCGGCACTGAAAAATTATTTTTTCGGGATTGCGAATGTGTGGCATCACCTCTGTTCATCATGGAGTGCTAATTGTGGTACAACTTACGGTTCGAAGGATGGACCTTATGATCTCTCGTTATGGTCCTCCAAAGTTTTTGAAAAGGGCGATATATAGGTGGATATGGCCCTAATTCAATTCATTTGTACTTTCTAATTTTTTGAGAGGTCAGAGGATTCTGCATAGAATTTCCTGCCGTTGCGGTTAGCTTGAGCACCAGGGATTAATGACACCATGCCTAAGTAACCTCCATGACGTCCTGCACTTTAATTTTTAGCTTGGTGGTGGCGGGTTCCGTATAGACTTGGTTTGTATGGATTCTAGGTGTTTTTTTCCCTAGATTGCGTGAGAAATCAGGGCAAAGGTGCGTGCTCTGTGTGCTTTTTCTGGGTGTTTTGGCTCATTCGCTATATCATTTACTTTTAATTTTTCAAAAAATACAAAAAAAATAGAAAATGGTTAAAATGTATGTTAAAGTATAAAGTTTCATATACTTTATCCTAAAATATGTAATTTTTTTTAATATAAGTTTAAAGTTTAATACTTTAAAACTTGTGGGAAGGCAGGTCCTACTATTTCGTTAATTAACATGCAAGTTGAAAAGCAAGATCCATTGATTCATCCAATAGGAAATCAAAATGACAACCCGTGGGCACTTTCAGACTGCGGGTTAACGAGGAGAGTGCCTCTGCAGTTTACCCTGTTGACTGTGGGGCCGATCCAGATTTGCGACTGAGATTAACTGCGGGGGCATGAACCCGACGAGCCCTCCGTACTGTGATACCTCCCATAGTGACATGAGCAGCCAGTTGGCGACAACTATCGGCCACGTTGGGGTACTTTTAATTGTCTTTTGGTGTGTCATTTCAGCATTTAAGTCTTAAGCCAGCACCACCTATTTAAGATGGATTCTCATTTTTATAAGGCCATTGTTGTTAGATTTTATCTGAAGTTTTGTCTTCCCTGTGTCTTTCCTCGCTGTCTGCCACCTTGACAAATGTTTTTCACCCCAAGTTGAATTATGGACAAGCATTCGTCCCTTTCGGGTTCTTCCAGTCATATTCCTCTCATGGACACTGAGAGGGATATTCAAGACACAGTTGTTGTTTAGACCACCTCTACTTCTATCAACAGGTATATTTAAATGATAAATCTTCTCCAATTTTTACCGCCATGGTCAAGATAGACGTGTTGTCTACATGTATTCCAAGAACACGCCTTTTTCTTGAGTTTATATATTGGCTCGTTTCTGTCATGTACCTAGGTAAGTGTTTTGTGATGAATTTTCAAGGAGAAAATGTCTTACAGGTCTCTGCTCTTCTAATTTGTCAAGCTCTATGTTACCCCGAGTTAGATTTCTATGTCCAATTTATTGATGATTCATTTATAGCATATTATGAAAGCCTTGCAGGTTAAGAGTTCAATCAATTCATCTTCTTCTTGAAGCGAGATACAAAGCAGTTTGCACCTGATAGTAAATAATTTTCCATGGAGGTTTTTTATGAAGAAATCTGATCGGTGTTGAGACGAATTTCGAAGATATTGGGGAAAGAAGATGACAATATAACAAACAGATCAGTTCTGGGAATGTTTTCTTTGATGATGAAGCTAGGGGTGGTGTTGGATATTCCTTCTTATTGGAAAGACGTTGTCAATTCTCAGCTCATGAGCCTATCACTGATGGTTTCATTCAGGTTTCCCTCTCTTATTATTATCTTTTTCTGTATCAAAATGTAGAGGAACTCATGCATTTGGGTTTGAATATTATTGATATGAATAAAAAGAGACAATCAGTAGTATTTTGGATGGACATAGTGAGGAAAGAACAGAATGAGGTGGTTCTGTTTGATTTTTCAAGTCATTTTATGTCTACTGGATATATAATTTTGAATGGAATCTCTCCCCCATGCTTCCTACTGAAGGCTCAAGAGTTCTTGCAACTGGGAACAAGTTGTAAGTTTGGTGATTGGTAAGTTTTTGAAGATTATTCTGAAATTAGGGTTTATGGAGCTGGTGTAGAACCTTATAGGCTTCCTGTATTTGTGCCTATGAGATTATTTGCTTTGGAGTTCATTAGGAAATGTTTAAATGTTGATCAAATACATTTTTTTCCTATGAAGAAAGGTCATATGTTTAAGTTTCCAATGACTATTGGTCCTTTTATAGTCAATATGATACAGGCAACTGATGAAGTCACTAGGATGTTAGATGAAATGCATTTGTTGTTAGGAGAAAAGTGGGCTTATGACCCTCATAGTGTGATTTATAACAGGAGAATTGAAAATGGGTATTCAACATTCATTCATGAGAATAGACCTGATATAGAAAAGATGGCAAATAAGGGTTTTGCAGGATCTGCGAGCTCAAATGTACAAACTCCTTTCATATTTGAGAATTCAAATAAGAGAGGTAAAGAAGCAGTGATTGATTCAGAAGATGAAGAACAGAGAACTAAAAAGAGGACAAATCTCAGTGAAGACTCAGTAGATGTTCAAAATGGTTTCTCAGTATAATTGGGAGAGGAGAAAAATGTCTTGGCTTCACCAAGAAGACATGAAAACACTCAAGAACAAGTTCCCTTAATTAAACAAGTGTTTTCTCAGATTGCAGAAAGAAATAAAAAACTGAAGGCAAGCATGGAGGCTCAAGTTGAGTATCAAATAACCCTAGATCAAACAAGATTGCTGACTGCAATGGATCTTGAAAAGGATAAATTTAAGATTTCCCTTTCACATCCTTCTGATATATCTATAGGTTCATCCAATAATTTTAATACTGTGAATCTAACTTTAGATGTAAAGAAAATTCCATTGCTTGACAAGGTAAATTTACATATGCAAACAAGTCATTTGATTGTGAATGACTTGACCAAAACCAATGCAATGGCACTCAAGGCTGCAAACATGCTTGGAAAAGTTATTAAGAAATTGAAGTTAGAAAAATCCAATTCCAATGCTTTAACAATCCAGAATGAAGAAATTAAAAATATTATTGTGAAGATTGGGGTAGATCCAAATGATAGGTCAGCTGTACAGAAGCTGCTGCAAATTGCCGAATCAGAAATCTCTATGCTAAAGAAAAAATTGAAGTTGCCTACAAGAGAGCACTCTATGGCCACAGAGATTGCAGAAGTAGAAAATGAGAAAGAGAAACTTCTTGGGCATCTCTTGCAGAAGGAAGAGGAAATCACCAAATTGAAGCAAATTTCATTATCACTGCAGAATCACATTGAATCTCACACTTGTACTTTTGTTTTACCATCTGGTAATGAATATCTAGTAGCACAAATATCTCAATTGACCACTGAATTTAAGATGGCAGAGAGAGATTGCAAAAAGGCACAAACTGATCTGGAGACAACAATGAAAATAATGCAAGCTAAAGAAGGGGAAGTCAGTAAGTACAGATGAGATTTCCAAATTGTTGATGCTGAGATTAAAAATCTCAAGGAAAAATTGAAGGGAAATATATCCCTAATACCTGCTAAGGACATCATCTGGAATGATATCATTGAAGAAATGAAAGCAATTTGGGGTTTTCTGACTGTTGTAGTAGAAGAAAGAATTATCATCAGAGACTTTGAAGAAAAATTTATGGCACACAAACAAAATACAATTAACAGAGTTGTTTGGGCAAGAAAATTTATTGATTTCATTGATTCCAAAACTGATCAGGAGTTGGAAGAAAATGAAATTAAAGATAGGATTTTATATGTTGTGGAAATTAATAAGATGATTGTTAAAAATGACTTCAGGAAGTCCACAGAGAGGAAGTTGATAGAGCTTAAGGAAGCAATGAATCAGTTTGATAATTTATTTGAAAAAAGAACTAGAGCAGATTTTCCATCATGCTCGGGCCTTGGAGGCAGTCTTTTATCATGGGATTTTTATGAACCATTATTGGTGTTGGAAAAAATCAAGGTAGACAACACTCAAGAAAAGACTCAGATTCTTAAAGGAGCAACAATGATCAATTTCCTTCGAAGGCACTTTCAACCATTATGGTTAGATAAGACTTTATTTATAGAGAATCCATCATTAAACAGAATCATTGACTTTATATTGGAATATCACAAGTTGGTTCATTCACCTAAGATAAACATCGAAGTATGGAATAAATGCAGAGCCTGGATGATAGATCTACCAAAGGATCCCTCGACTTCAAAGAAATCTAAACCAACTAGTCAAGGAAATGCAACAACAGCATCATCAGTACACATTCAGCAAATAGATTAGGATTTAAGTTTTATGTTATTTTCTCTTTTAAAGAGAATGTAATTGTAATAAGAAAAATGTTCCGAGTTTTGGACCTTCAGACTACAAATTTTGTACTCAGTTTTCAAATAATTAATGAATGAAAAGCAGGATTCTGGAATTTTTTGATATTGATATGTTTTCCAATCTACATTGTGTATTTTCTATCCTTGAATAAAATGAGGTAATGAAGTTGCAGGTCTCTTTTTACATATGTGAATAAGATTTAAAATCCTTAATGGGTGCTCCTTCATTTTAACTAATATTCTGTCATAAAATCCTTCTGAAGTTTAAAGTGATAGATACTGTTTACCAGCATATAAAGTTGGGCTTCCTTCCTTCATATTCTTCTCATCATTCCATTTAATATCAACAGATAATGGCATTGCAAAGCGTTTATTGCATTTGATTCTTGAGGGTTTAATAAAAGTATATCTGAAGGTGTTTAAGAAAAGACCCTTGATATTAAAATTCTGTGACATACATGTATAAATTTCTTAAGCACTGATTCCTTAATACAGCTAAGGGATTGTCTCTTAAGGTGCAACACTGGGGATAAGCACACTAAAGGTGCTCTATTCCCATTCGTGGTGTGCCCAAGATGCACCTATGGCAAATACAGGTGCGCGAAGTCGAGGTTAAAATTGTTTTTGGTTTTTTTCCTATTTTTTTGTTTTTTTTTGTATTAATGGGTACCTTTTTTTATGACAGTTTATTGTGGAGGGAGTGGTATTGTCCCGAGCTCCGGATTGTGTTGGTTTTTGATGCTGGGGCGCACCGTCAGCTAGCGCAATGGGGGCTCCTGAAGTTCATGGAGAACGAGATTTTCGGTCGCAGGACCGACTACTACGCTACTTGATTTGACATTGGCAAAGGAGCCACAACATGTTCGTGTTGTGGGGGACGAACCTGTTCATCCATCCTAAGACGGATGTGTATTTTGTGACTGGGTTACTGCCTCGAGGTGAGGTGTTGAGATATCCACTCGCTTCCAGGAGAGTGGACTTGGAGAGATTTCGAAGACATCACTGTGGTGGGGCGCCTCTTACAGAGGGATGCATCAGCATTGCATCAGTGATAGATCTGGCAGAGAGATGTGCTCTGGCAGTGATTGTGCGACTGGCAGGGTTGGTTTCTCTACATCAGGCATTAGACCCGCAGGTTGGAGTACTGCGCTAGTTAAGGTCTGGGCATTTTTATGACTTTTCCCGTTTTTGCTTTGACAAGATGGTGAAACAACTCAACAAGGTCCATCGTGGATCTAATTCATTTGCGTATGCTAGTATATTGTGCATAATTATGTACAAGAGGGTAGTGCTGCTGAGACTAGTGGTGGCGGTACCTCCTAGGGGGCCACTGGAGCCTCGGATGAGGAGATGGGCTTCGATGATGCCGCGAGGAGGTGGGGGCATGGTGGGGTGTTACTGTAATGCCACGAATGAGGCTTGGTTCGAGGTGAACCCATAGATGTTCCTACCATACCCATATGCGGGGATGGACTTCCAGGGGGATCCAAATATGGGTCTCCCTCCTGGTTATGCTTGCGGGCCCACATGTATGTTGTGTATGTTTTCTACATTTATTTGAGTATACATGTACTTATGTGTTTTGCTAGTGACACTGACATCATTTTGGTTACTCTTGCAGATGTTGGCGAGGTGGGTCACCGCATGGCTTGGTTGGTTGGCCACGACCCTCTACGGTGACCTAGGGGTGGTCAGGGAGGAGGTGCTGCTGGGGGGCCTGGTGGTGGTGTTAGCCCTTCAGAAGAGGGTAGCATCTCGATTGCTGTGGAGGATGTGGCTGAGCGGGCTTGTGTTGATCTAGCAATATCACGTGTGGATATGATGGAGGCTCGTATCGAAGAGCTGACTGCTCGGGTGTTAGCTCTTGAGGATGCCTAGGGTCGAGTGGACCACTTGACCTAGGGGGTGCCTACTCAAGGATTTATGGATGACTTCGAGGAGGTCTGGTTAGAGACCGTGATGGCCCGTGAGAGGGAGTATTGGGTCATTCTACGTCAAGTGGTGATCTCAGTTGTGACGACAGCTCCAGTGGTGGCATCGAGAGCGGTTGTGGGTCCAGGTGCCCCTCCTAAGGGGGCACCGCCCTAGACTTTACTTGTACATGGGGAAAGCACCATGTGGATGCTTCCCCTATTTTTGATGAATTTTGTAACTTTAGGTTGGCCCTTGGGCCAGTGACACGATTTTTGTACTCAGACATATACATTATGATATATATATATATATATATATATATATATATATATATATATATATATATATATATATATATATATATATATATATATATATATATATATATATGAGATATATTTTTTGCGGCTCTACATGTTGTGTCACTTGTTTCAGTTTATGTATGATGTTATGTTGATGGATATCTATATTTTTGGTTTTTATGTATGATGGTTTATTCGAGATTCATTCCAGTCTAGGATATTGTTTTCTATGTGATCAACTGTTTTGTTTTGACTCCTTGGTACATGTGTGAATGTGATATAGTCAAATTGTCTGCTTAATATTTTTGCACACAAATATTTTCTAAACATATGTGTATATCTTGTCTCAAATGTTTGGTTTAACTACGAAACTACTAACTGGGAATCGAGGTAGATGTGCATATGGCGTATACCCTGATGGAGGGCATCACACATAAGTCCGATGACAACATCATATTCTGCCTGATTTTTTGTTGTTGAAACGATGCACATGCCATTTGAGCAGAGTGGCGATCGGTTAGGGTGGTATATGATCCAGGCAGCTGCGGCTAAAATTTGAGACCATCTTGATGCTCCATCAGAAAATATGAAATAGGGTTTAGGTTGGTGATCCATGATGGCACTTTGAGAACTTTTAAATAAATATTTTGGTCAAAAAATTTCAGTGGTTGGGGTTGTGTACGTTCACTCTAGGGAAGGGCCGTTTTGGCCCTTATGGGTAGAATTTCTTGAGGTAAAGGCCATTGACGGGGTTGCTGAGGCATGTCCCGTCTGATTTTGTCAAGATGTATGCCCCCTGTCGAAGGCAATTTTTGATGACGTAGGGTCCTTTCCACAAGGTTTCGAACTTTCCTGGCCCTAGGGATTCTTTTGCGACATCATAGCGGAGGAATAATTCTCCCTCGGTAAATGAGTGTGCGGTGATGTGGCAGTTGAATGATTCTTTTACCCTTTTACTGTGGGCCTCATTGTGTTGGAACAACTGTTGTCGACTTTTTTTGACAAGCTCTAGTTGTACTAAGCATTGTTCAGGAAGCTGGGTATCATTAAGGAGTTCGATGGCGACATGTAAATTTGGGCTCTTGTGGAAATCAATGCAAAAATGCAAGGTACCTTGAATTTTGTGATAGGACTAGCGTGGAAATCTTGGGACGTGGGGGCGGCTGCAATCTTATTTCTGATATGTGATAATACCAATCATATATGGTGGATCATTTCATCTACGTTTGGTGGGGGAAGAATCTCCGTAATTGGATTCTGCGTGAGTGCAAGGTGGGGTTCCCCGCTAGGATGGTCAATTTTCTATAGGTGGAAGTTGTGCCTACCGCAGAGGTGCCTAAATGTTTCCATTAGAGGGCATACCTCTGGTCTGTGATTTTGGCCAGTGTAGATAGTGCATGGTATCACTGTGCTAATAGAGTAGATTGTGTGAGATTCTACACTACTCGTTATTCCTGATGTGGACGCTTGGAAAGGGTTTGTCTTAGAAGAGGTTGTCTTCTGTTTCCATTTCTGTATTGTTGGCTTGGGTCTGTCTACCTCTTTAGGGGAGTGTAGACTCAATAGTGCTCTTTCCACTCTTATTTTGGGGAGGTGTACACATTTAATCGTATGGTGAAAGCGTGAACAAATCCAGCAATAAGTATGCGTGATCATCTCTTGGTTTGAGAGAATATTCTGAGGGAGAGAAGAGACTATGAGAAAAATGTTTGTAAGGGGCTTTAGTTCTCTGTAGTGATTGACTCGGTGGTCATTCAGGTCGCATAGTCCGCACGTTATCCTTGGCTTAGCCTGGGTCATGCCTGGTTGGTGTGTTGTCTTAGTTTGCTTATTTTGCCACTGCGCGGGTGGGGATGTTTGCCCGGCGGTGTACTTTTTATGCCATTCCTAGAGGTCATCATATCTCTTCTCTATGGTATGAATCATGTCGATGGTGGGAAGAAGTTGCAAGGCATAAGTACAATGCTTCTCATAATGATTGCCTTGACATATAAGGAAAATTATCCTTGATATGAGGTTTCCATCTTGCTCAGTTTGAGGTCTGGCGGGGAACCAACGTCATAACACTGCTAAATCAGGACAAGTGGCAACTGCATGATTGGGCATTTTGCATAACATGCATGTTGGTCTTCTCTGTAGAGAGTGGTTAGGGGTAACTAGGGGTTCCCTGATCGGTTGCTTTTTTACTGACAAGAACATGATGGATCTGCTTGTCACATCTTCTTGGGTTGTGGAGTTGTCTGTGGAGTCTGCATCCATGTCATCTTCTTGGGAGAGGCAGACTATGGTGGAGCGTAAGATAGTGAGGGCTAGCTGGAATTGGGGGATATAGTGACAATTCTCTAAAAGGTGATTGTCGGTGCATAACGAACATGTGAATTGCGTTGCCTGCAATCCAACGTACTAAACCCTTTCTATAGGATACCATTTGTGGATGACTTCCAGGGCTGCACACTCTTCGAGGAAGTGACCATGTTCATCACATAGCGTGCAACATTTAACGGACATGACTGGGGGTCTTTCTTGTGCGCTTCTTTGTTCCTCCAATAGGTACAAGATGGTATGAGGTTCATTTCCAGATGCCCGGGTGGAGGGATCCTCTTTATAGGACCGCTCGATGGCATGTAAGGCATCCCTATATTGCGGTATCTCTAGGAAATGGTGGGTATAGTGCGCATAGTTGTTGTAGAGGGCACATGCGTGATTGGTACGCAATGTTTTTCCTTTACCTTTGGTGGTAGGTTCCTTTTTACGAGAACGCGACATCGTGATGTCTGTCTCAGATCCAAGGAGTGGTTTTAATTCATCCAGCTCCAGACAAATATGCGTAGGGTGACCTATTATGTCACATATGGTGTAGACTAGTGATTCCCGTTGAACGACAGGAGTCACCATATTCTTTCCTCTTTTCTCGGTTTTCTTAGCCGTAATCACTAGTTTTTCAACAGGAATTTCCTTTGCAAGTGTGGTTTTAAATTTTTCTTGGATTAGTGGGACCTCCTTGGGACTAAGGGGCTTCAATCATGTGGCAGTAACATAGGTGGCTCCTGTTCTTGCAGGAGGAACGAGGTACCAAAATGGGATTTCCAATGATATGTTGGGTAATACTAGTGTTTCCAAAACCTATTGGGAGACGAAACCAGCTGGGGGTAGAGGAAAGGGGTTTGGGAGGCGGCGTAGGCTAAATAGGTTGTTGTGGACAATGACTTGGTGCCATTAGTGCTTGTGTCCGTGTCCTGACTAGCTTCGGTGCTTGATGTGGACATCATGCACACCGGAGCCCCTGTGACATCGGGCGATGATTCAGGGATTATGGGAGGATCTCCTAGGAATGACCCTAGAACGAATGACGGTTTGAATTGGATGAGGCCATATTCTTGGTACCGTGAGAGAGCATCCAAGGATGTATCTACATAGGTTAGAATTACATCTGTGTTTTTTAGGGATCACTTCTTGCTATGCGTCAGTTGGTCTACAGTAATGATGTGGTATTCGTGGGGGAACATCATAATGTGGAAGACAGAGGAGGCTATGGAAGACATGGCGTACATGTAACTCCACCCAAGGAGTACATTTTAGTCCAAGTGAGCATCCAAGACTTCAATTTATATGTGGACCTTCTTTCCAGCTAAGCAGACTGGGACGTTTTGGTAGAGGCCGACGGGGTTCGAAAGATGACCATCGTATGCTCTAACTGTGATGACTGAGGGTTTTCGTTTGGGAGACCCTAACTTCTACCAAACATTTTTGGACATTATGCACGTGGATGCACCCTTGTCTATGACACATCGGTGAATTGTGATATTCTAGACCGACACAGGTATCTAGAAGGCGACCATGGAAGGAAGCCTAGGGGTGGCTTTGTCTAAGTCAAAAGCCATTAGGCGTGTATCGGTAGGGTCGATAGCACCTAACTCGAAAATTAAGGATTTCTATTGTTTTGGGCATGACTGCAATACTTCCAGATTTGACATAGCAGTGGGAGATTGTGCTAAATTTTCCATGATGCTATAATTATGGGTTGCTTTGGAGTAGTTTCCTACTCGCCTATTAGGTCCCTTCACCATCTTTGGAAATGGTTCTATAGGCATATTTGAAATGGTCAAAGGTGCAGTCGGTGCATTGGTACTTACCCCTGATGTATTGGTGTTTGGTGGGGTGTCGTAATTACGATTCCTTGTTTGTAAAAACATCTCTTCGCCAGTCATGTAGATTTCATGGTTGCTTTTCCTAGAGTCGTCTAGATTTTGTTGCCGAGTGTTGACCGTCCCTTGGTGGGGGAAAGGTTCTTGCATCATAACTGTTTGCTGGGAAGATCCTCCTTGTTCGCGGTTACTCTGTAGCTTCTTCAGCTCAGGTAGATTAGGACAATGGTGAGCATAGTGTCCGTACACTAGTACATTTGGGGAAATTCTGACACTTTTGACCAAATGTCGGAAATTTCCCCAAATTTTTTCAATCCTACCCGAAACCGTCACTATACCGACATCTAGAGAACAGTGTCGCAATACCGACACTTAGACAAAGTGTTGCAATTGTGACGTTTGGAGGAAGACGTCACAATTGCAACACTATGCCCCAAAGCGTCGCTATTGCGACGGTTGCTTCCAAACGTCGCAATTGTGACACAATGTCTAAGTGTCGCAATTGTGACATTTGGAGGCATCCGTCGCAATAGCGATGCTTTGTTTGTGACACAATGTCTAAGTGTCGCAATTGTGACGTTTGGAGGTATTCATCACAATATTGACACTTTGGCCAACGTCGGTATAACGACACTTATATGCCTTTGCAAAAATGGTCGGCTTACAGAGCACCGCGAGGAGTAGTTCATGGAGGCACCTTTGCGATTGCGCATAATTTGGAGAGAAAATAGTAATAATGAGAGAGGCCCCTTTAATTGCGTCTTTGATTTGTGAAGGTATGGATTGTCCAGCCTGCAATTCTATGCTGTCGAGAAAGACTCGCAATCCTTTGGAAACAAGACTGTTGTGAAGATGCCTGGCGAAGAAACGGACATCGGGTTCACGACTGTTGATGAAGACATCGTAGTCCGGTGAAGAAGGCACCAAGGAGGGTATTCTAAGTGAATGAGGGATGTTGAAATATTAATTTCAACTACCTTGTCCTCTGGTCACTTTCTAAATCTATTGGAATGGCTTTGTCAAACAGTCGCTTTCTAAAACTGATGAATAGTCAAATTTGGTTTTGAAATCACAGTCTGTGCACACTTAAAAACAGAGCGTTGTACTGTTTTGGAAATAGAGAAATTTAATAGTAAACGCTGGAGATTTTAATTCAGAAGAACGTGGTCCCACAGACCACAGACCAAATCAGCCATCCACGTGGAAGCAGGCGATTTGATCGCGTTATTTTTTGGCCCGTCTGCATTGTGGAATTCTGGACCCAAAACATTATAGGGCGAAATTAATTTGATTTTCGCGTCACAGTTTTCCTCCGTACGCAAAGCCAAAAAATGGACCCGAATTTTTATATGGCGTATTCTATGAAGTTTTCGCGTCACAAATTAGGGTGACATCAGCAGGCTATTTTGGAACGCGAATTTGTGATTGAAATCGAGTTTATTTTCTTTAAATTCCAGACGTATGATATAGTTTTATTAATATTTTGTTATAAGTTTTATATAACATATGCGCAATATTTCACTTTGGGCATTTGTAATGTGGGCCCCGAATACTTTAAATAGGTTTGGTTTAATAGTTTTTTGTTTTGTTATTATATGTAATAGCATGTGTTTTAAAATAGCCCAAAGGCTAATGTAAAAGGAAAAAGGGCGTATTATGTTATTTTAAAACATATACATTAGACAGTTTAAAATTTTTGAGGATTGCACCCCCGGTGCAATTGTTTTTTTATAAGATTATATGATACATGTGAGATAAAGGTTTATTATTTATCATATATAAATAAATTTTATCAATATTGTACATTTACACTTTTATGAGGTGATTTTATAAGTAAATTCATAAATATCTCTTTTTAATCCTCATTTTACTCCATGAATCTGTTTGGAAATGAAATTTCAATAGATTAATTTTCTCCTAACCTATGTATCATCAATATTGTACATTTACATTCTTAATTATGAGGTGATGTTATAGGTAAATCCATGAATATCTTCTTTTAATCTTCATTTTACTCCATGAATATGTTTGGAAATGAAATTTCAATAGATTAATTTTCTTGCTATTATATGTTTTACGAAGATATGGTAAGGAATTCTCTCTTGTTCTTCTTAGAAATATATATATATATATATATATATATTTTCAAAATAGATTAAAAAAATTATATGAGAAAAAATATTAATTCATCAATATGTGTGTGTGTGTGTGTTGTGAGGAATAATTTCACAGTTCAACTTAATGGTTCATTATATAATCATGTGATCATCACCAATGATATATCTTAAAAAGAAACTGAAAAGCCATGTGTACAAAATCGATGTATACTCTAGAGAGTGGTTCTCATATCACTATGTAAAGTGTTGTATGCTACTTCAACAAAATTATAAGATAAAATGTAATACACATCATATATGCACCATAACAATTGGTGCAGGGTAAAACCCACCTGCCACACCTTTGTACTCGATCCAATTTTCTCTGTCAACTCTTCTAGCTGTGGGAGTTTCCTCCAAGGATCATAATACCCCCAAGGCCAGTTATCACCCTAGTAATTCTCAAGTTGTGGGATGGGGATTTTTGTAGTTAAGAACACCAGGGGTAACCAAGAACCGCTTTGGGAATTCAAGATCTAGCCTTCTTGAACTCCAGAGAGGGATCTCTCCGTATGATTTAGCTTTGTTTTAGTAATAGATATTAGGCTAGCTATGATTGTGTATTTGGGTTTGATTTTAAAATATTGGTGGGAATAAAGAGATTTCAAGGTAAACCAGAAGGATATACCAGAATATTGGGCAATGGAGTCAACTCTCTAGGCAAGCAGAACTAAGAAATAAGGCTCAGAGATGCAAATGTGCTAAGGGAAAGATAGGTGACCTTCTAAGGCTATGTATAGGCTTGATTTGATGGAGTGGATGGAATCTGAGCAAAATGGCACTTAAGAATCCTTAAGCTACAGATAAGAAGATTGAAGAAGGGGATCTAACTGGGACCTAGAGTAATTAAGAATTCTATGGTCCGGTTATCAAGTAGAAAACATTAAAATGCCAACAAGTTTCGAAACATGGAGCTTATTATCACTAATCCTGTTTAATTTTTCCTTAGTTGATCATTATAGACTAGAAAAACATAATATGAATGAATGTAAACTTTAAAGAAATACACTGAAAACAAGGAAAGAAATGAGACTTATCTTGTCACCACGATAATCCTTAGCTATGATGTCTCTAATCTCTTTCCAGTTTGCTGCTTTCACTAATTGACTCACCAACTTCAATATAACCAACAAATAATTAGACTATAGTTGTCTTGAGAAATTTTATTCACACTGAATACTTCGAATTGTGAAGTATTTATACAAAAAAATGTTTACAAAATATCTCAGGAATTGAGATAATGTTTTAATAAAAAATAGGAAAGAAAACTTAAAAAGAGGGACAATTGCAAAACAGTTTGCAAGTTGTTACCTTTTTACAAGCAAAAATAGAACTGATTATTCTAATTTGAACTGATTGTTGTTGTGCACTTTAACCCTGTATTTTTACCATTTGAGGTAACAGTAAAAAATGAATTTCCAAGTGAATTTCCTATTTTTTATCCATTAAATTCACAACAGATCTGTGAATTCTTGCCACTTTTCTGCAGAGGGGATCTTCATAGTCTTCAATTTTCTATAACTTTCATCTGCCTCTGTATACTTGGAAAAGTTAGGCTTGATAGTGAACATATGCCTGATCTCATTATCTAAAAAGAACATATTTTCAAAATACTGAAGAAGTATTTTGCCTGTTGGTGATCCTTGAGGCAGTTGTTGTCTGGCTTGCTCTTTTGCATGATTTCTGATTTTTAGATCATAATATTTCTGAGGCATTAAATTGTCATTCAATGCATGAATATCAGGCAAACCTGCTTCTGACAATGTTTTGTATTTGGCTAAAAATCTTGAGATGGATAAATTCATGTCTTTACACCGGTCCTCTAGATTACTCATTATGTTTCTTTTGTTTAGGACCTTTTTTATTTGAAGAATGGTTTCTGTTCTATCAACAATTTTCAATTCTTCCAACTCTTCCCTGGTTTTACTGTTTAAAAAAGCTATGAGTTGGATTTCTTGGGCTGGTTTATTGTCAATTTCCCTCTTAGTCTTGTCAATCTCTCCCTCTGTTCATAAATTATCCGAATTGAAGGCCATTTAGAATGAATGCCTTCAATAATTTTGGTCCATAAATGATTTTTTATATAGGCCACTTGATCTGTAAGATTTACTTGTGCTTGCAAAATCTTTACCTGTTCTTGTAGTCATTTGGCCCTTTGCTCATGTCCTTTAGAAGTAATCAAGGCATCATTTTTGGAATTTTCTAAATTTTTAATAATGCCTTTCAAACTAAGAATCTCTTTATATTGGTCCTGTAGTGTGCTCCTCTGTGAGGATGAAGAAGAAGAGGTAGAGATTAGAGAAGTAATTGGCACTGCAGTTTCCAGTACTCCTTTCGGTGCCAAGTGTTCTGCCAAAGTAGATGGTATAGCAGTGTTTACAGTGGGGATCACTGTAGGAATGACCATTGGTTATGCTTTTCTTAGTTCTTCATTCTCTTTCATTAGAGCTTATATTTGAATTTCCATTGTTTTTATCTGATCTTTCATTTGATGTACAAGTTGCTTTAATTCATCATTCTCTGTTTTTTTCTGTAGAATTTATTTTTCTTGAGATTTTTCACTCTGAGGCAACTTCAACTGTTTTCTAAGAGAAGCTATATCCTCATTTTTCTATTTATTTAAGACTTTTTTCCATTCAATGTTGGCTGGGTCACCCCCTGCTTCAATCACTATATCTTCTAGTGCTTTTATTCTTAAATTATTAGCATACAGTGAGGCTTTGTCCAACTTCATTTGATTTTGGAGGTTGAGCATTGTTTTCTCAAGCCTAATTTATTTCATAGTTTTACTGAAAATTTTGGAATATAGCATTTCAGTATTGCTCCTATGAAATTCAATTTGATCTAATTCATGAATGGCATCTACATCCACTTCAAAATCTGTTTTGGAATAATCTGCCACTGATTTTGGCTCAGCCACTGTAGGCTTCAAGAATGAAATTACCAATTTATTGGATGAATAATCAAATGTTGAAAGAAGCTTGTCTTTGTTTCCAGGCTTTTCCTTAAGAAATCTAGAATAAGCTTGATTCTTGATCTCTTCATTCTTCTCTTTAATCTATATGAATCTGATCTGAATCTCTGACTCTGTATTATCATTTTCCTGAGAAGAAGGAGGCAAATCGACAGTAGCCTGGTTTTCCTCCATGACTGTATCTTTTTGTTGTGTTCCAATTTTTACATTTTGAAGATCTTTTAATGTTTCAGTGACTATTCTTGTTGCTTCATCATCTATATCAATATTTACAGCCTTATCCTTTTCTTCTTCTATTGACTTGCTTCTTTTACTATAAGCAGCTCTCAATTTTATGTCCTCAATAGTCTCAGCTATGAAAATATCTCCTTCTATGTCTCTTTTATGTACATTATCAGTATCTTTTCTTGTAGAAGCCACCTGTGTCTGTTCAATCTGTTTGCCTTTGCCACTGTCTACCTGTATTACTTGTACTGCCTATGAATCATCATCAGATAGGGTGTTTGGATCCCATTCAATTTTATTTACATATCTTTCAATATGGGGCTTAGGATCATGCAAGTAAACATGCAACTTACATTTTACCCTTATTGCACTCACAATACCTTGTGGGTCATAATTCCATGTAAAACTACATGGGAACTTATACTCTTTAAGTTTGACATTTATCTCATTGGAAGCTTCTCTGTTATTCACAATGAATGGCCCAATTTGATTTTTTAGCTTAAATTGGATCTTTTTCTTGGAAGCTATGAAGTTGATTTCATCTACATTTAATAGTTGTCTAAGATATTCTAAAGCAAATATTCTTGTAGTAACAAATGTGGGTAACTTATATGGGGCCAGGGATGAGCCATACACTCTGATTTCTGTATGATTTTTATATAAATACCAATCTACAATTTTGTAGCTCTCTGATAACTGCATAATTCTTCTTGTCTCATCATTGATCCTAGGGATCTCCTATTTTTCCAAGAGATAAATAGCAGGGGCTATAAATGAGTCATTGAAATCTGTAAAACTATACTCTCTGTTCCATTTCCTTAGAATAGATGACCAAAATACTACTGATAGAACTTTTCCTTCTGCATCCACTTTCTGACATTCAATTGGAAACTTATCTGTTTGATAATATAGGAAGAGGTGGAGTAGATAAGAGGAGTATCTGAAAACTCCTTCTTCTGATAATCTGGATAACTAATAATGCATACTTTCAACAATAAATCTAGCAAAATTGAACTGAATGGATGGTGATTGACCAGGGCTTAGAGTTGACAGAAAACCTAGGATATCCACATCAGTGAATTCATCACTGGTGTATCCTAGTATGAAGGAGAGCATTGAGACAACCTGTCTAGTTTCATCTGGGAAATCAACGGTGTCGAAAGGAGGATTTATATTAGGAATATCAACTTGATTTGGACAAAAAGTCTGGTATATTTTGAATCTAGTATTGAAATCCAAGTCAAGATATAGTTGGGTTAAATCTTCTATTGATAGGGAAGCAGAATTGGGGTCATGATTCATTTGCAGCATGGAATTTATCGACTCTTCAGTGATGTAAAACAGGATCTCTTTTTCTTTGTTTACAATACATCTTTGTTCTGGAATATAATAGGCTTGGAATAATATGAGTCAGGAACATAATGAGTGAGAGGGACAATATATCTAGGTAGATCGGATTCCCAAATTGGAATATTTTTGTCACCCTTTTCCATTGATTTTCCATAGCACCAATTATAGACATCAAGAAGGTTAAATTCTACATTAGGGTCTAGTATTCTATAGTCCAGATCAACTAAAGGGTTGTTCTCTAGAGAAATGACTGGAGGCTGGACTGGTCTAACCACTTCTGTAGAATTAGCCATGAGTGCAGGAGTTGGTTTGTCGATTTTGAAGGACATAGGCTGAGGAATATTTGCATAAGACTTATTTTGAGATTTTGGGCCTCCATTCTTGGGGGTTACCTGTTTCTTGGTCATTTTTAATATGAACGAAGCAAGCTTAAATGGTTTGCTAAGTTCCTTTACGAGAAAAAGGGGTTTCTTGGCGAATTTCTACTGAAAATGGGGTTTCTGAGCAGGGTTTTTAGGAAATGCAAGGAATTTAAAGCTCAGAACGTGTATTTAAAATCGATTTCAACAGAAAAATAGACCAGGGTATGGAAAAAACTGCGAGAAAGGGAAATTAGGGATTCCAGGGAAATTTTGACAGAGTTTCCCCTGAAAAATGGACACTTTTTTGCAGTAACTTTGGTAATTATTTGAAATCGACAGGAATTTTGAAATCTCAGAGGGCAACTTCAAAGAAAAGTACCTAGAGAACCAGTGGAATTCGGTTGAAGACGTTGCAGAGGTGCTCAGTCTTCAATTTTTTGAAAATGGCTTCGCAGAGGACAATGTAGTACTTTGTAATGGAAATTCAGGGCAATGGGCGTTGAAAAATGGTACTGGTAGGTTGAAAATGGCTCTGCAAAATTTCTCAGGGTTCAAATGACGTGATTTTGAGGAAAAACAGTTTTGCAATGTTTTTACAGGTTTAAAGCGAAAAGGTGAAAATTTGAATGAAAAATATAATTTGAATGTATTAAACGATGGTATAACCATAGTTAAATGACATTAAACTCGGGTTAAACGGGTGAGGTTTAGGGAATACCGCCATTGGTATTCGCGCAAGTAAATGGTGGTAAGCGGAAACTAGCTTTTCGAACGTGATACAACGTGGTGGCGACACATAAGCGCAGGGTGGTTTGGAAAAACCACCCATTTCGCGCGGCTTTGCCAAAACATCAAACGATTAATTTATAAGCGCGAAAATGTATTAGTGTCGTTGGATCTGGATTCAACGAGCGAACGACAATGATCAAAAGGAAAGGTGCGGGGAAAAGTTAAGTTATCGGGTTCACTTTGGGCCATTGATCTTGGGAGATGAAGGATAGATTGGACGGGCAGGGAAAGGGTCATATTTATTGAAGTTTAGTTTAGATGAATCTTTGAGTTATTTTTTATTTAAAACATATATAACATATGTTTTAAACTTTTTCTTCATATATTTTATTTATATGGTAAATCAAATCAAGAAAACTTAATTACCATAGGGGCTGGATTAAATATACGGATAAACTTTTGGCCAAAGGGGTTATAAGGGGGGTTTTATTTAAGCATGTGGTAATAAAATACTTTGGCTTAAGTTATAATAAGTGGGTTTTGGGGATTTATTTATAAAAGGAGTTATATAATAGGAAAAGGTCAACTGTAGGGAGTTAATACATAAGTTAGAGTTAATATGACAAGGGGACAATGTATATTCAAAAACACATAAATATAACTAAGAAAGTGAAGATTAAAAATCAAATTTGCATTATAATAACTTCATCACTTAGACTTAGGATAAAATGTGATTTTGAGGGCTTTATGCTTTGAAATGATGTAGGAAGTTAATCAAATGAGGATTAGAGTATCTTTAAGTAAAAATGAAGTTTTAATTAGGATTTTTCAGGGGAAATGAGTGCATGAATGGTAAATGATGTGATTTAGGGATTAATATAGACATTTCACACTTTCAACTGATCAGTCATAGAGCCTTGGGTCCAGTCCCAACAAAAGTCAAGGAAATGCCTTGAGCCTTTCTGACTGATAGTCTAGAATGTTTCATGACTATGGGAAGGGGAAGTTAGTTATTTTGTAGCCCATGATGAATGATATTTACATTGAGACTTTTCACCTTCTTCTACCTACCCATCTTACCATGCTAACATTTTTTTCTTCCTTTGTAGTAGGTGCATTTAAGCTAGCAACCTTCACATCATTTATTCTTTCTGAAAGCAAGTAAAACTATCTAATTCTACACTTATTTCATCCATGAATCCAGATTAAATTGTTGGATTCACTTTATTTCTCTACCTAACTATTGAATTGTTAGGATTAAACTATCTAACAACTCATTATTCTCTATCTATAACAAAGGAAATTGAAACAATGACAAGTTAAGATTGAACTGTTTAACTCATCATGGACTAATGGCATTTATTGACACTCTGCCATAGTAAAAAAGTAAAAAGTAGTGGCATTTATGCTTGCTCACTTTCATGTTTTATTCATTTTTTCTTTGGGGTATCTTATTTTTTCTAAGTCCTTTTATTGTTCTTTTAGGACTTTTTTACCCTCTTTTTGATTTTTATTTTTTTTTACAAAATATGTGAATACAACTTGCAGAAGGAAAAGTATGTACAAATTTACAAAATTACCAATAGTCAAGTCAAAATTATGACTCCTATATTATAGGTTGCTAACAAGGCCTATGCCATGCCTTCTCGCATGCGGAACTTCTTCACTTGATGGTTCTAAACCATACTATAAGTCCCCACGTTCTATGGTCTAATCCCCATCATACCTATCAACATTCAACCGCTCTTTACACACCCTAAATATAATGACTAGCCTACTCTCATTAATATATACCCCAATAAATACAAGCCACTTAGGAATTAAACCCCAAAACCTTGGGCTCACTCATTTTACATATTCAAATTGATATTCGAATGTATCAACTGCTCGACCCTCTCGTATTTCAACCGTGATGTTTAATGTATGTCGACCTTATCAATTCGAACTCCGTCACTTGGTTTCAACCAAACGCACGACCATTAACATAATTATATAGTCCTCCTTATTATAATCTCCACTAATCGTCAAAGATCGTAACAAATCTCGACTTTGGTCTATAACTCAACGGTCATACA
This sequence comes from Pinus albicaulis, assembly GCA_034641835.2. Taxonomy (NCBI): domain Eukaryota; kingdom Viridiplantae; phylum Streptophyta; class Pinopsida; order Pinales; family Pinaceae; genus Pinus; species Pinus albicaulis. Next base: position 952,262,707 of record CM076575.1, on the reverse strand, counting down.
TACACCATTCTTGGCTCCATAGTAATTTACCTCTCAATCTGACGGTCGATCGAGCATAGCGCCGGTTTGGAGGATCCAACGGACACAACGAAATCTCGCGTAATGAACACGCCCAAGGGTTAATCTGTGATGAGAACGGTTTTATAATTCTGCCCTCGACCACGTGTCTCACGGAGACATATGTCGTGTCCTTTTCACCAATTCTGCTTACCACCTCCAAACTTGCGCGATATCGCCGATTTTCCAAACGATGGTTTTACTGTGCACTTTAGTCATGGTTCTGCCTCTTATCTTCCAGGTTCCATCAAACTTTCTTTTATTGTACTCCGCCTCCACTCCTTTGACTCGCATCTTCCTGTACTAGTTTTTTTTCTTCAATTAAGGACTCGCACTCCATGAGGTTCCTTCACACGCTGGTTCTATGTACGTGGTAGCACCGATCAAACCTTGAATCGAAGGCTCAAGCACAATTCTCTATTACACTGTGGGGAGATCCATAATTTGGACCTGTCGACCCTCTTTACGATGGCATTTCCCACTGTATTACATGAGTCTCGACCACAACATTGCCATACCACTGTCCAATGCCACACCGTCCACTTTCATGGTGCTTAACACGGGTTATCACACAACTTTATTCATCCGGAAATTCTTACATTGAGTTAAACTAATATCCAATGGGTTTGGGAAAGGATAGAACCTCTCGCACAGAGGCTAGTAATTCAGGAAAGGACTCAGTTCCTCTTTCAACATACAAGACCCC